>PVIJ01000247.1:40273-334696 GCA_004024925.1 Scalopus aquaticus
CTCTCTCCCCCCCCTCTCTCTCCCTCTCTCCCTCTCTCTCTCCTTCTCTGCCTCTTCCTCTCTCCCTCTCTCTCTGCCAGCAAAGCTGAAACCCACCTGACAATCTCAATCTTTCCTTTTGAATCCACCTCTGGAACCAAATGCATCATTTCTACTGCGCTTAAAAAGTGAATGAATAGAGTTTGATTACCTCCAGGTACAAGCTTCTTTGTTCCAAAAGAAGAACCCAGGGATCCTTGTTTATCAATCTACCTGAGAAGCTTTTGTTTTTGTGCCTGGAACTTGATAGTTTCAGGAGGAAGTCTTTGGTTTGTTTTTAATCCGAATGTTGAAAAGTTTTTTTTGTTGATGCTTTAAATGGAACCTAATTTTTAAAAATGGGTTGAGTCGGATCTCACTGAGAAGTGCCTATTTTCTGCAAGATGGATGGGGCATCATCTTGGTAGGGGAAAATGGGATCTGATTTGCCTACTTTGTTTTGAGAATATTTACAGACTCATTGAAAGAAAAATTAAATACTGACCAAGGACAATGTCTGTACTTTCCAGTAACTTATCAGCAAATGACTCTACCCTGTGGAAAGAAAATAACAATTCGACGGACCTTTTTAATCCGCCAGGAACTTTGAATGTTTATCTTTTTTGCCTGACAGGCTTAATGACTCTGGCAGCCCTGGCAGGCAGCATTTATTCACTAGTTTCCCTGCTGAGAATGCGGAACAGAACTGTTGTGTCTCTGCTTGTGGCTTCCTGGTCTGGGGATGATCTCATGAGCGTCCTGTCTGTAACTATCTTCATGCTTTTGCAGTGGCCAGACGAGGTCCCTGTCTACTTTCAATCTCTGTGCACCACCTCTGCCTTACTATATTTATGCCAGGGCCTCTCCAGCAACTTGAAGGCGACTCTCCTAGTCTCATACAACTTTTACACGATGCACAGGGTTGTGGGAAGCCAGGCAGCCACCAGAAGATCCAGCCAGGTACTCTCCGCAGCGCTGATAGTGTGGGCCGCCTGTCTGCTGCTGTCTGCGCTCCCGCTTTGCGGCTGGGGGGGCTTCGTGCGCACGCCCTGGGGCTGCCTGGCCGACTGCTCCAGCTCCTACGTGCTGTTGCTCTTCGCCGTGTACACTTCGGCATTCGGACTCCTTGCCGGTCTCTCCGTCCCGCTTATTCACCAGTTGCTGTGTTCCGAGCAGCCGCCAAGACTCCACACCAACTACCAGGAGATTTCTCGCGGAGCTTCCACTCCCGGTACCCCACCAAGTGCCGGGAGAGTGCTTTCCCTGTCTCCCGGTGATGCCCCGAGCCCCACCCCGCGGTGCTCTGCAAGATGCTCCGCGAACTCCGACACAGGGTTTGGATCCGGTCTGCCCGCTTTGGCCGGGCGAGGGTCGGGGAGCGGCGCTGCTGTTGGAACTGGAGCTTGCGGGTCTGAGAACCCGAGGACTCTCCTTAGCACCAGGAGCCTCGCGGCGAGCATAGCGCAGAAGCGCTTTTCCTTCATCCTAGCGCTGACAAAAGTCATCCTTTGGCTGCCTATGATGGTAAAAGTGCAGTTACTCGCAGTGCGCGGGTGTGTGTGCCAGACGGTGTGAATGCGTGTTGGAACAAGAGTCCCTGGTTTGAGAGTCACCGGAGATGCGCCATTAAGTGCGTCCCTAAAACTCAGCCAGATAGCATTTGAAAGCTGACTAAAAGGCACATCTCCTGGTGACTCTCCAAACCAGGCAGAGTATTACGTTTGGCGGGCGGAGGGGAGGGGGAGAAGGGAAGTAGTAAAAAGATGAAAGGATTCCTCCCCCCCCCACCCCGCCGCAACATGTTAGGAGAGAAGGGGAGGAAGGCCGAGCAGAGATAAATCAGAGGCAGAGAGAGAAAAGAAGGGACAGAACAGGCTTTTTGTTTAATGCAGTTGAGAGGTGGCCGCGGGGTGGGGCGGGGGGGGGGCACCCTGCTATGACAAGTAGGCCTGGGCAGAGAGGTTAGGGCCAAGGGATGTGACAAAGGCCATTGCTTTCCCGGGCACCGTCAACACCTGCTTTCCTGCTGGAAACCTGGGTGATAAGCCCGCCCAGATCTGGTACTCAAAAGCCAACCTTGCCTCGCCTCCCCATCCCCCACCCCCAAATCCCAAAGTCCTTCCAGTTTCCTCCAGTAGCTCCCAGTAGTCCACCACCCAAGCCAAAGACTCTGTAGCTTAGGACCAGAGTTTCTGGCTCTGGAGAAGGGGCTGGGGCAGGATGCTTTGGGAAGAGCTGGGGAAGTGGAAATGTGAGCCTGGGATGGGTCTGAAGTTCTCTGCCTTTGCAGATCCACATGTTAGTACAGCACATGGTGGGGCTTCAGAGTCTTCCCTTCGAGACATTCAGCTTTCTACTAACCCTGCTGGCCACCACTGTAACCCCGGTATTTGTCTTGTCCAAACACTGGACCCACTTGCCCTGTGGCTGCATCATCAACTGCAAGCAGAACGCCTACACAATGGCATCTGATGGGGAAAAAAGTAAGTCCTAGATGTTGCAACAGTTGGAAGTAAAAAGCACACAGTCAAATAAAATAGTCTATTGAGAAAGTTGCCTGACTAGAGGATGAAGAGTCCAAGGACAAATATAAATAGTAAATAGGGGAAATTATAATTCTTAACATAGTGTTGAAGTAAGTTTTAAATAATGTAAATTTAAAACAATTGTGTGAAGTGCTTATACATTGAATAATTATTCTTTAGGTAAGAAAGAAAGAAACAATTCATTCAACCAAGGAAGTTAATGAAGCACCTTAAATGTTATAGCCACCAAGGCTTTTAGCAAGGAGTAGAAAATAAATGCCTCTCTCAAGTTTACATATGAGAAACTGCCCCTGAAAGAGCTTAACTCTCTCAAGAGTTGAAATATCCAGTTATATTATAGTAAATTAGTATTTCATGAAACAGTAAGGAAAAGCATTTTCATTATTTGGCTGCTTGTATTCTTAGGGAGTTTTGAAAATCTTTCAGAATACAATAGAGATGCCTGAAAAAAGTTTCAAGATAATAGGAAATGTATGTTTCTGCTTTTAGAAAACACACATATACAACTACCCCTCAGTTTCAAAGTAAGGAAAAAGGTAGCAAAGTTTTTAAATACAGATTGTTGTATGAATCTAGTCATACTATTTACTTAAGAAAAAAAAGCGTTTTCTACAGATCACACCTATTGCAGGCAGGGGTCAATTACAAAACTCACTTGAGAAGAAAAGTTGAGGAATGACCTATATATTTTGACTGCCAAGAAAGAAAGAACATCATTTTGCCATTCCAGACAAAAGATAGGATGCTTTACCATTTAATAAATCTAAAAATGCATTAGTTCATGCTGTTCCATTAATTGTTCTTTGCTACAAATAAGCAAGTATATAATGTTTTAAGAGAAAATGAAGAGTAAATAAAAATGATTCATCTGAGATTGTTTTAGGGATATAAATATCAATGTATATTCTGGAGAATATGAAAGTACACTTTGCAATCAGCCTAGATTTATTTTATAAATATTAGTCATGA
The DNA here is from genome assembly GCA_004024925.1 of Scalopus aquaticus. NCBI lineage: Eukaryota > Metazoa > Chordata > Mammalia > Eulipotyphla > Talpidae > Scalopus > Scalopus aquaticus. The sequence continues at coordinate 43,807 of PVIJ01000247.1, forward strand.
ACTATCATTTTTCAATTATTGATAACATTTAAAATTTAGTATGCCTAGATATTTTTCAAATGACCAGAAGGTATTTTAGTGTTAAAGATGCCATAAAGTTTTATTGTTAATAGATACCAAATTCACCTATATCTTTAAAATAAAATAACCATGGAATTTATAGTAATAAACTTTTGGAGCCACATATAACATAAAAGAAATCATTTACAAACCTGAAAGTTTGGACACTCTAACAAATGTTAATATTTTGCCACTAAATCAACCTGGTCTTATAGTAGTCAAGGTTGTGAGAGAGGTAAGAAGAGTCTAGTGACAGTAAAACAAATGTGTTAGTGAAGTAGTATAGGGTGTCAATTTTAAGAAGTGAAGGACAGACCTATCATGGCAGTGGCCTGGGTAACATTCTATCTTCTGTACAGAACATGATGAAAGAACTTACAAAGGCTAGCTGATTCAATAGTCACATTAATATCTCAGTTTGAAATTTTGAAAGTCTTAAGATCAGAATAATATTTTCCTCTAATAATATTTTCCTTACATGTTTTTATTCCAAAAAAGGCATTGAAATGTGGAGGTTGATAAAAAGAGACATGGCTTCAAAAATAAAACATTGCGAGAAACATAGTTTAAGATATGTATAATTCAATTGAGTTCATCTCTCTTATGATCCCAGGTTCTGCTATAGGAAAAACCTGAGAATAAGCATGACATGTTATCACAGTCTGAGAACTTACCATCAAGTTTCTTATTGCTAGGATGATGTAAAAACTGAATTTCAAAACCCTATAAGATGGTTTATTCTCAGGTGGGCATGGTACCTGATGGGCTACAATACTTTGATTCTCTATAATATTTTTGATGCTATGGCTAAAGTTTCACATTTAAGCTTTTTTACCCTCACATTAAGGCCTTTACATTCTTTGCTAGTGAACTTCAGATGCAAAGAAAGGAAAATATTTTTCCTAAAGATTCATTTTGCAAATGTAAATACAATTCTACATGTCAGCTTCACTGAGTGGAAGCTAAAAAGAATGCAACCAGAAAATAAATGTCAATAAAGAAAACTAATTTTCAGAAAAAATAATTCTCTCATTTCTAACAATCATCACATCACATTACTAGTGTTTTAAAATAAGTGTTTTATTTTGAAAGATGATTTTAATATCGGTATCTCAGATGATATACATAAGGTTTGGCTATGACTTTCAGACTCTTTAAGTTGCATGTGATGATATTTCAATTTCAATTAAATAGTTAAAATGCTTCATATAAAAATAAAATTTTCAGCTTTTATCTTTGACCAAATCCGAGTATCTGGAGACATTATTCAGAAGAATTATTTATTTTTATAAGCTGATGTAATTTATTCTGCTTATAGTTGTAATTAGTGAAATGTGATTAAAAGCAAAAGACTAGAGCTAATTCATGCTTTATCCAGGGTTTTATACTAATGAAGTCTTGCTTTTCAGAACAAATACAATATTGTGTTTTTTTCATAAATATAATGTAGTCTCCAAAAGATCTTGGGCTTCAAAAGATTCTTTTGTTTGTTTGTTTGTTTCTTGTAAGTTATTAGTCAGTGAAAGATATCTGATTACACACAAAAAAGGTTTTTAAAGCAATTAAATTGTTTTCTCAATGGCATAAAAACAGGAGTCAGGAACTCTCATGCCTTTGAGACCTTCCTCCCATAAATAAATAATTTTTAAAGTTATCACTTCTCTTGAAATCATAGTCTATTCATCTTTCATCATTAAGTTTAAGGTAACCTGATACAAACTCCCCCTATCAGGCATAAATCAGCCGTAATTCCTAAAGTTTGCTTCATTCACATACTCACTCAGTCAACAAATATTTATGAAGGAAATGTCACCATATATCTAGCACTGTGCACACTATGCTCAATATGAGAAAGAAGTTCACAACTCAGGGCTCATGAGGTGAATTTGACTCAAAATGTGATTTTATAACTCCCTCACATTATTTTTTAATAAATTTCATTATGTACCCCAAATTTTAAATGTGGAGGCTTTATACCAAAATCCATGAATTTGGATTGTCTTAAGAAATGAAGAGTTGATAACATAGCCCCCCTGCCTTCTGAAAGAATAGCTAATGAAACACACTCTGCTTTAGAAAAAAGACTTTCTCATATGTTATAATTTATACCTCATCTTTATTATTATTAATGTCCTCAACTGGCCCTGATGGATATTTAAGTTATTTTGTCTTTGGTTCATAACAAAACAAGACACAGTCTTTGCCCACAAGGAACTTAAAGATGATCAGTTGTTGATTCTGATACTAATGTTGCTCTTCAACATAGTTATGATTATTAATTATACTATTTAAAAACATTGTATAGAGGGTTTCCCTTATAGTCAGTCTCGAGTCAAACACTGTTATCTCTGTTATATTATTAGAACCTATTATCTCTATTAATTATCTCAGTCCGAACTTACCTTTAGTGTTAAGGAAAGTCATTAGCAAGAAATCTTTTCATTAGTTAACATTTCATAATTAAGTACTTCCCCAAAATTAAAGATAATATATCTGGGATATTCTGCTTCCATCAACATTTCTTTCATGGTTCTGATTAACAGGAAATAATTTCACATAGAATAATTCCAATACTGGAGTAAGTTAGCTTTACATTCTAATCTCTACCAGGTAAGAAATTTTAGGAAGGTTTTTTAAATCAGCCTCGGTTTTCTCAACTGTACAGACCAATAAGCTTTTTATTATGTAGGGTATTGCTGATTTAAGTTACATGACCTATGTGTGTACTTTGGTCCTGGAATGTTCTATTTCCTCAAGGATTCATGCACAAATAAAAAATCAGTTCTTTGCAGATCTGAGCCACTAGGTGCCTTCATCATCCGTCCCTACACTCTATCAACTCTGCCTCTATATGCCTATTCTTCCTTGTTTACACATTCACCCTCACTGTATCTGTAAGGTCCATCACAATCCCACTTTATTCTCCAAGCCTACATCTGACTGCTTCTTGCATCTCATGACAAGGAGACAGATTCTCCATTGACACATTCTGCACACTCCTTCAAAATGATTACTCATTTTTGCCTTACATATTTTATAGTTACAATATTCAGCTAATAAAATATATAGCCATAGATGTCAATTGTATCATGTTATGTGCTAAAATTGGGATCATTTAATGCCCCCTGAACTGACAATTTGTTGGTGGAAACCCATCAATAATTAAAACATCCTTCTAGTTCCTTTGATTTTAACACTATTAAAGTAAGTTGAAATCCTAATTTTATTTTAGCAGACTATTTCACTAGAAAAGTAAAAAGAATTATAAATAAGAAGTGTGTAAAATGTTAATATCAGTTTCCATTTTTTCATTTTCTTTGAATAGAAGTTATTTTTTATGTTCTGGCTCAAACAATGAATGTTTTGACTCAAATAATGAATTATACCTATAAATTCTATTTTTAAGTCAGCCTGATCAGTTTGTAAATCTTCAATTCTGGGTAAATTTCAGAAATAGAATCAGTATATATATGACATTTGTCTATATTATAAAATGAATCAAAATTTTCCTGTTGTCCCCATAGAAATTCTACCATTTTTCATAATTTTCCACCAAGGATACATAAATGTGTGCTATAAAACATATACCTACCAAAGTAGAAAAAATTTCTCAAATGAGCCATGAAAGATGAAAATCCAAGCTTTTAATTGTAATTTATCTACCATATGGATATAACTTCATTCTTAATACATTTTTTAAATTCTAGTACTCAATGACATTCACAAACAAAATTTGTATCAATATCTGTCATATTCTCCTTTGTTATTCTAAGGCTGGAGACTAGTCATGCTTCACCTCATTTAAACCCTAAAATGTTTTGTGTCTTCCTGTTAAATCTATCTTGTAATTAACCAGGGTTATAGGCATGTTGTAAAATGCTTCTACTCACAGAAATAAAAATCTATCACTCTTATGTACAATTGCCTTCAAATTTGTATCAGAATGTACATGTTGTAAAAAGTTTAAAAACTGCATTGCAGTACTGTCTAATTTTAATGCATGCATTTATGACCATAAATATCAGGAACAGCATACATCAAAATATTTAAAGGAGTTTTGTCTGTTGGCAATATTCTCAGATGAATAACTAAAATAATATAAAACATTACTAATAATTAATTTATAGCAATATAAAATTTATAAACAATAAATTTTATCCTCAAGTCAAGGAATGTGCAGGTAATTGATATACTGAAAAAGCTAAAATTAAGGCAGTACAGTTGAGCTTTTAATTTATAATTAAATTTTCATTACACATAACTGCTTTAAAGACAGAAAGGTTCTTGGCATTGTATGTATTTCAAGCCTCTCATTGTGCAACCAAAAAACATTAGGCCTAGACTGATAAGATGACTAAAGTTTATGAGGCATAACTGTTTTGCATAATTGAAAGAAATGAAGACAGCATTTATATTCTTATCAGTAATATTGAATGCTCTGCTATTTTATTCACTGTGTGTGTGTATATATATTATATATATATAACTATTGCTTATATTTGCCTTCTTAATCAGGAATTTGTTTGTTTGTTTTATTTAGCCAAGAGGAGAGGCTTTGAATTCAATCTATCGTTCCAAAAAAGTTATGGAATTTATAAAATTACACATGAAGATTACTTTGATGACGATGAGAATTCTACATCCTATCACAATCTCATGAACTATGAGTGCAAAACGACAAAAAACACTCAGAGCGATACTTGTAATATCTTCAATGCCATAAAAGTGGAAATCAGCACCACACCTTCTCTGGACAGCTCCACACTAAAAGGCATCAACAAATGCACAAATACTGATATTACAGGAGCTAAACAGGATTTCCACTTTGAAAAGGGTGTTGATCCATTGCTTTCTGAAAATACAGGCAGTGATATTAACTATGAAGAAACAACCTTTTTGGAAGGACCAGAAAGAAGACTTTCTCATGAGGCAAATCAGAAACCAGACATTTCAGACTGGGAGTGGTGTAGGAGTAAATCAGAAAGAACCCCCCGTCAGGTACAGTAAAAGTTGTTCTTCCTGTGAAACTAAAAGTGAGACCAAATACTATAGGAATGAAAAAATGTAACAGTTGCTTATTTCATTCAGTCAAGATTCATTTCATTTGCCACAATTTTCGTAATACTAATTTTAATTTCAAGGTGTCTTTTGAAGGACTTTTCATTTTGCTTAATTAACTGTATTTTTTCCAAAATATGTACATTTTAGAATTGTAGATTTATTTAAATTCTTTAAGAAAGGTAGAACTACTATTTTAACCTCAAGTAATCAATTTAAATTCAGACTAGACTTGTTACAAATTACTTAATTTGTAAGTTTTATTTTTCTCTTTCTCACCCAAACAGTACTTCACAAGTCCCCCCAAAATGCTTTTTTTTTTTAACATAAAGGCAACTATTTTTACAACTAGTAATGAGAAGGTAATCCTACTGCAACTATACTACACAGCTTGCCTATTAGTCTTGCTATAACTAGTTCTTCCATTACTCAGCAGGGGGAAAATATCCAGGGCAAAAACTCTAATCCAGGATACACTCAAGTGAGACTTTGCAAGCCCTGCTGAATGTACCATACCTTTAAGGATGTAAGAATGGTTATATAAAACTGAAAGAATTAATCTAAACTTCTATATTCCAGTCTGCTCAGAATGGTGAGGAATACTTATTTTTTATGAAATTTAATTGTAATATGATAATTCCTTCCTCTAAACTCTTATCTGATGATTAATGTTGCCCTTGCTTTCCACACTATTGATTTATTAGGAAATGGTGTCTTTTCTGTAAGATTTATTGGAAATCAAAGTTCACTTGCACAAAGTCTCTGGCATTTGAAAATATTTGGAAATTCTAGAAATATCTACTAGGGATAATGCATTCATTGGCAAAAACTATGACCATATCACACCTACTATGAATATAAACAGAATAATCTGATATTTCCTTTATTCTCATTGAATAAACTACTAATTACTCTGATATGATAATACAACTATATATATATATATATATATAAATATATAGTGAGAAAATATAATTGTGCATATTATTTAACAATTAGGTACCCCAGGAAAATATCACTAAGTATTTGCTGTAAGTTGAATATATAAAGTGCATTATTGAAAGAACATGATACCTTAGCTAAGAGGGGAGTCATACTACTATATCATCAATTAGTTTCTGAATTATTGAAGCCCCATGGTTTTCTTGCATTTAAAAATTAATTAATATTCATGATGAAGTTTGTGTATGTGTGTGTATGTAACCCAATAATATGCTACTACTTATGTGCTACTTCCCTATTCCATTCTCAAGCATAAGCTTTAGTAGGTTACAGTTATTGTGAATCTTATTCATGCATTTTAATTTTTTTCCATAAATTCATATACTTCTAACACAGTATATTGCTTAGTGTTGCTTATTTTGAGCTTCTAAAGACAGCATCATACTGTACATTCTTCTGAGATTGGGTCTTTTTATACGTGAAATTAATTTAATTGACTCTGTTTTCTTATATTTTCTCAAAATTGGAATTGGAAACTACCATCTAAAATATCAAAAACATCATAAAGAGCCCAAATTTAAAAGTCTTAGTTACAGTTTGGATTGTATAATTACTCAACTGCACTTACAAATATGAAACAGGGTTAAATCTTTTATATACATGTATAGTACCCTATGAGACTTATGAAACAAAACTTATCCAAAAATTTCTTTAAATAAAAAAAAGTATAGAAAGTACAAAACTTTGATGAATACATATATCTTTCAACTACAAAGATTTGCTTATTGAATAGTATTAATAGCTCAGGAAACTGATTGAAAATAGTAGTTGTGAAAAAATGTTTGATGGTAAAGTGATACAATATTCAGGAAATGTAAAATCTTATTTTTAAACAGTAGTTAAAATTAAATGAAAATGTATCAGGAATTTTAAAACAACACTAAATAATCCTTAAAACATAGGCTTAAGCTACTGGTATGATCTCTTTACAACCAAATTACACTTAAGGTTGAAAGGCCCATGAGAACTTTTCCAGACTAAAGACAGAGTTCAGCTCTTACCTAATTCTGCAACAGCAGATATTTCATGGGAGTAGATGGCGACTTAAAAAGAAAACACTTTCTTGTTCACCCTTTTCTTCCCAATACTTTGAGACAATGTTAACTTATATTTTAATTTTTCAATTTTAGGCGAGACAAACTGGGGTATGCATTGCAGTTTGCACTATGAAAACACTGTCTCTTGATTTTCTATGGCTGTACTTTCAAATATTTATCAACTCAGATCTAATACTACTACAGTGAATAACGTGTGTTCTTTGTTCTCAGGCTTTAAAGGAAAGCAGGTTCAACTTTATTGGTAAACGTCATATAGCACATATATATATTTAATTTGTAGGTTAATCAAGGCATATATATCAAGATAGATGCATATATATCTTGATTAATATGCACAACTGAGCTTATATAATGTTATAATGCAATGTTACTTTGATTTAAAAAAAATCTAGATATATAAATATGTATGTTCAATACTAGGTCTACAGAATCAGAATCTCCCAGTTGGCTCATATGCATATTAAAATTTAAGAAGTATTGCTTTAGACTCTAATCACTAGAAGATGGATATTAGTTTAAAGGTCAGGACAAAATTAACCCTTTCCACTTAAATTTGTCCCACAAAATAAAATAAGGCTGGGAGGAAATATCCAAATATATCGATCTCTTTCCTTTCCCTAAAAAATGCATTTTTCTTTTCATTTTTAAAAATAAACCACAAAAAAAGTTATATCAGGCAATTTGGTGTTTCCTGTGACATTGTTAGCTTGTTATAGATACTCAAGCTTGTTCTCTGAGTAATTTTTGACATTTTTAACTGAAAGGCCATGGGAAACAAAATTAACTTACTACCTTCTATTTGTAGCCTCCAGCCAGTCATCCTAACACAAGTGACTTTCTGAGTACAGATGCTTATTGTGGGCTACATCCATTTGTTTGGAGTGGTATTACTCACTGTTCAGAGACCTGAAAAATTGTCATACTGCTTTCCTTTATAAATATAGGCACTAAAACAGTTATAACTTCCATTATTTTATGATTACAAAAGTAATATAGAATTATTACAGGAAATTTGAAATTGCTTATAAGCAAAGTAAAAACCCCCAGTATCAACAACCCAAAGTTAACCTCTGTTTACATTTTATCCCATGAAACTATAGACTCTTTTCTATGTACTTATTTTTCCTTTAACAAAAATAAGATCATACTTTATGTACTATTTTGGAATCTGCTTTCCTTAACTTAAGAGTATAATTTTTATCTGATTTAAATTGTTCAAATCCCTTATGTGATCACCTAGTATAGAATGGCAATTTGGAGTGTGGCTAAAAACTCTTCCATGAATGTAAATTTGTTAACAAGTATTTGAAATCACTGAGTTGAAGTTAATGGAATTTTATTGTAAACTAATTTGAATTTTTCATAACACATTTTGTGATCCTCACAGCATGTATTATTTGCTGAAGTGAAGTAAAATCAAATTGTCAATTCCAGGATTAGCTTTAGATCAAAGCTTGTGTGGAATACTTTATCTCAACTTTTAAGATAAGAATTCTATTAACATTCTCAAAAACATTCTCATGGTTTAAGGAGACCTAAAAGGCTATATATTAAAACCACCCGGCTATGCTTGAATCTCTTCTACAATCTTTTACTGGGTAATATCCTTAACTTTAAGTTGCTGGAAACTCACTACAACTTTTAAATGTGTAATTGTGAACTATTTTTTTAATTTACAAAAAGGTTTCAGAAACAGTACATAGTCTTCTAATATATCCTTCATCCAGCTTCCACTAATGTTAACATATTACACAGCGGTGATGCAATTATCAGGAAATTAATAACTAATTTAGTCCTTATTTTAATTTTGTCAGTTGTCCTGCTGATGTCCTCTTTCTGTTTCAGGACTAATTCCTGATAACATATTGCATTTGTTGATTCTCTTCAGTCTTCTCCAATCTGTAGCAGATTCTCAATCTTTCTTTGTTTTACCCATTTTTGACATTCTGAAGGCTGATGACCTGTTTGTTTTGCTTCTGGAATATCCTTCAATTTGTAATTACTTTATGTATCTATTGATTTAAATTGAGGTTATGCATTTGGGCAAGGCTAACACAGAAGTAAGTTTGCCCGTCAGTGCCTCATAACCTCAGGCACATGATGTTGATAAGTCCTATAATGTTGATATAAAATTTCATCACTTCATAAAAATGATGTCTGCCAGATTTCTCTGCAATATACTATTTTCACTTTGTAATTTATAAGTATCTGTGGTAAGACATCTTGACACTATGTAAATATTCTGTTTTGTATCACATTTTTATCCATTACTTTTAATAGTAATTGCTGAATTGTACATACAATTATCATGTGAAGATTTGCTGTTTTTAACATTTTTTTTATATTTATACTTATATTTATTCTCCTTTAAGGAAAAGCTATCTTTTCTACTCCGTTTACCTTTACACCCGTTCATAGAGAGCATCCTCATCCTTTTTTACAGCTGTCTCATAATTCATGATATGGATACCATAGTTCATGCCACCGCTATTTATATGGGTCATTGAATTGTTTCTAATATTTTGACATTAGGAACCGTATTACAATGAATAATGTGCATATATATTTTCATATTTTTGGAGGTATATCTTCAGGATAAACTCCTAGAATTAGGATTTCAGAGTCAAAAGATCAATGTTCTTTTGGGTGAAATTGCCAAATCCCACTACAAAAGGGTTATAACAGTTTGTACTCCCATCAAGAATGTATAACAGAGAATCCCTTCACCCCCCACCTCAGTAACAAATTATTATACTTTTCAGGTTTTGCCAGTCTGATAAGAAGGAAATATTTCATTTTATTTGAAGTCAAATAAAATAAAATCACAGAAGATGTTTTCATTTGCTTTGAGAGATAAGTAAATTGAATTGAGGTTAACATTTCAGTAGGGTGAATAAAACATATATATACACATTTAGTTCTCCGGTAATGATACAGTTGGAGATCTGAGTTTATAAAAGCTTGGAAAATTCAGACATAAGAAATGGAGCACAGTGGAAAACTAGAGAAAGGGAAAGCCAAGCAGAACTTCCTTGAAATTCTCCTGATACTCATGAAAAATCAAAATTAACATTGGATTCCAAATTAGTACTTTTCTCACAAATTAGTTGATAAGAGTACACATAATTTGGAATGTTGATATTACTCAGCAATTTACAGCTAATTTTCTTCAATTCATTTTATAGATGAGAAAAACTAAATGTAAAGGTACTTTAAATGTAAAATAACAGAGTCATTGGGATGTAATGTAAGTAAGTTATTGACTAAAACATAATTTTCCAAAACAAGCTGAAAGAGCAGTGGTATTTTTTTAAGTGCACTTTATTAAAAACTGTGTATGATTCACACATCAGCATGCTTTTCTACAATTCAAATTAGGCAAAAAAATTTTTTTCTTTTATTTTCAAAACCTCTGCATTCACCTGAGGTAAGTTAATGAAAATCAGTATTCCTTCAGAAAAATAATGCTTAGGCTTATTTTCCTCATTGTTTGTCTTATAGTCTTATCCTTTGCTCATTTTTCTTGAGTCTTACCATCAGGGTTGATAGGACGTGGCCTGTTTAATAATGGAAAACAGCCCAGGTGAAATAAGTGAAATGTTTCCATGTTGTTCTTCCTTCTCAGCATAGATTTTTCAGCACTCGAGAACACTGGGAGCTTGCTTGATTTGATGATAATAACTTACTCTTTAATAAGAAACCTGAATCTTTAGATGTGGTATCAGTTATTTTTTACCATTCCCATGAAGTAGGAAATGAGGCAGTTTTTTGATATTTAATATGATATCCAGAGACAAGAAATGATTAAACTAGGGAAATAATTCCTACTCTGCCTGAATTAAAAGTAACATGAGATCTGATCTGTGGTTGGGTTCTGTCAGACTCAAGTTGTTAGGTTGCTGCATTCTGACTTCTGCATTATGGGGAGAATGTGAGAGTTCTTCTGAGGGGTATTCACTCAGCAAATGTTCATTGAGTTCAGGCTTAAACACTAATAGTTAAAGGCAGTGAGATGGAGCCCTTGCTTTCAAGTACCTCAGAAGTCAGGGCAGGAGGCCTTTCTAATGTCTCATGATTATGGATTACATTGCTCTGTGCAGATGTCTGACAGGCACAGTTAACTCTGCTGAAGGGAGGGACTAACTAAACACAGTTTTCACTGAGTCTTGAAAGGAGTAACAGTTAAATCTGTAGATAGGATAGGAGGAAGAGAACACTTTTCTACACCCAGAGGCAAGAAAAGTTCAGGAACTTTCCACATTTCATTTTACTATAAAATTTCTGTTCAGAAATTTCAGATATAGATATTATTTATATATATTCAGTAACATATTTTAAAATTTAGCATATAGTGATAAGCACAATCCTGAGATTCTCTGGGAGATTTAAAAGGAAAAAGAATAGAAAAAATATACTTCAATCATTCTTCCAAAAGAGAAAAATTGAATTTATTCCAGATGATTAGAAGGAAAATACATAGATTTTCTATATTATTTTTTAAAATATTGACTCTCATTGAGACATATCTAGCTTTATTAATCAGAAATTCCTTTGCAAGAAAAATGTCTAATTAATTTTCTTAGATCAAATCTTAATGTTGGCTCCATAAGGACTATGTCTGCAGTGGCTATTCCTTTTCTGCTCTTAATACTGTATTTTCTTCAGCCACCTTGCACACAGATTTCTAACCCATATGAAGGTCCTCTAAGTCAAGCTTTAGGTGGAATCTACCAGTAAAAGGTGATATCTCCTGTGAAGATATTAAATATTGCCTTAACGAGCCGACTTATACTACAAAGGGTTTCCTGTGGAGTCAGGGAGATGAATTCAAGCTCTACCACACAACACTGATTTTTTTTTAAATAAGTACAAATAGCCCTTTCTTATGAAGATTATGGGTCCATAGGATACTTTACCATCATCCTCCCTTGAGGTTAGGGCTGGAACTTTTTGGTGGGAACTTATCTGGCTCAGCCAAACTATTGCAAACAAAGATAGGCAGGCATTCTTGAGACTACATAAGCATATCTATGATAGATCTTTGCAGATATGTCAATTGTAATTTTGGGTCTCAAATCAGGATCAGGGGCTTCCAAGCTGGCTCTTTCTGGTTCTGATCCACAACTACTATTTGACCTTCTTTTGACCCATCATTCCTTCAACTGTGATGGGCTATAAAAATACTTCTTCACAGGGTATTGAGGCAAAACAAGTTAAAAGTGTGAGGGATCTGTCAAATATTAAATGTTTGTTTTCTTCATTAAATATGCATTTATTCATGTGTTCATTCAACTAATATTTATTATGAACTGTTAGTCATTCCCCTTATTTGCATCAAAGAGCCAGAAAGTTATAGAAATTTGTGAGTTATTGTACTGGGGATGCATTAGAGATATTTGGATTCATGCCTGTCCTTCAAGCACTTCCTGAGGATAGAGTCCTTATGTATAGACTTAATGGTAAATAGACAAAAAAAGAAAAGAGCTCCCTCTCCCCCATCATTTAGATGCTAGGCAGCCTAGTCAAACTTCTACCTTATGAGTCAGACTCCAGGATCCACTTTTATCTCTCCTCTCACCCTACTCACTACTCTCTGTAGCTGTGAGATGACCAGGAATAATTCACAAAGAGGTCAATGATTGGTTTACTGAGATTTACTAAAAGTTCGTACCCAAGGTTGTTATTTCTATGGTAAGAGTTTCTCTTTTGAGTCTTAAAGTTCTTAGAATATCCACCCAGTATGACGAATACTAGTGCTTACTCTGAAATTTCCATCTCATAGGGTCTTTCAGGATTGGGGATAATAAACAGGCAGAATATCCTACAAACTCATCCTTGCCCTGCCCTGTAATCAACAACTTTTCATGTTTCTTTTCAGCAAATAAACTTCTTTACCAAAAACATCTAAACACCAAGTTCCCAGAGTAGCTTGACACATACACAACCCCTAAGCTCAGAGATCTCTACACACTCGTATTAGTTAAGAAGCACAATTATATGCTTTCTGAAATAATTTCACAAAACATAAGCATGTGTACAGTCACACTCATAAAACAAATATACATTTAAGGATGTGGTTTATTTGCATGTCCCTGAGGAGGAAGTCTCTAAGAGTAGCTAGAGGCAGAGAAAGTGAAGAGCCAGTCACTACTCACACAGCACCCTCTTCTGCTTAGGAGAAGCACTAATAACTATTTTAATGATATTCTAGGGTAAAATGGAGTACTAATCCTGCAGATGGAATTCCAAACACAGACCCTGTTAGCTCTACCCTGACACAGAATATTGATAATTACACATGAAGGTACACAAGTCCAAGAATTGTGGATGGCTTTCTTGCTGCTGGGCAGAATTTAGACTCTAGCTCTGGCTCTGAGACTGACTGTGTGACAGTAAGCAAACTCTGCTCCTCATCTGAAAATGATGCATTTGAGAAAAATGGAAAGACTGGAATAGGTAACTTCCGTTTTTTTCCTTTCCTAAAACATTATGTTCTACAATTGTAGCATCCAAATTTCAATTCAAAAGCTTCTTTCTCCAGAGTATTTGTTTTCCCTATTTCAGTTATGTACAGCCAACTTTTAGGCTCCATGGCAACTCTATAATTCCTTATCTGATATTTATTGTTTATATCGACTCTGAACTATGTACCATGAGGCAGTATTGATGGGGCAAACAGACTTTGGTTTTGAATAATTATTATTTTTTTGTGTTTGAGGCATTCTTAGTTGCTTTGTATAATTAAAGTCTGAAAGTGTTTTCACATGAGAAAAGGCTAGGCCTTTGCTTTCCTTGTAAAAAAAAATTATAACTTAGCTTCTTTTAAGTTTAATTTCATAGAATAAAAATCTCACCTGAGGCTTCAGGAAAATGTCTAGAGCTTTTTAATCTTCACAATTTCCTACCCCTCCTCTGAACTTTCAACTCTCCTTTCAGCACTGTGCATGCAAAGAAGATGGTTTCAATCTGGTATTTTGTATGGAAATTTCTTTCCTTCTCAAAGTCAAGGTGTGACTGTGGCACCTCTGTTTCCTAGATACATGCCCGTGGGATGTGGAACTCTGAATACTAGGAAATTTGCCATACAAAATGTAATAAGTCATAGCTTTGTTACGAGAGGCCATAAATGACAAGAGTTATTAGGGATGCATGTATAGGATCCAAGTCAACGAATATTTTTTAACCTACTTGAGTGTGCCCAGTACTGTGCTCTATTTTCACTGCCAGAGACTGAAGCAAAATATGAACTGAGAAAAATGCTTGCTTTCTTTCAAGGATGAAAACCCTACTTGAATTGTCTCCTACATTAGGACCACCAGTGAATTCAAAGAAGCCAACATGGCAGTGTGTGGTCTGAGAAACTTCTCAGTTCCATGCCCATTTCCTGAACCTCCATCTTTCTGTCCTCCTCAGTTCTCCCACAGCTGGGTCAAATAATTTCATCATCTATAGATCCAGCCTTACTATTTAAGAGTCATTTGGATTTTAGGAAGCTATAAATAAGTAGCATTAGTCCCAGTTTCTCAATTCATCAGGCTTATTATTGTATCCTCTTTCCAGTAGGCTGGACTCAGATATGGGGCACAGATACTATGTCCTGGCTTGCCCTTACTATGATTTAAACTAGAGTGATTTTCTACCCTTTCCAGGTCTCAACACTCCCATTTCAGTCCTAATCCTACCACCCCAATCCCAGCCAAAACAGAAGAAAAAGTCACCAAAAATCAATTTCCTAAATGAAAAACTCACTGAATCCAGTAATATCAATATCCAATAATCTGTATGAAAACATTCTTTTTTAATATATTAGATGAATTTAGTATTTTCGTATTGAGAATATATACAAGAATGTTTCTTTGAATATGATTAACATTATATTTTTCTTGAATATATTAAATATGAATGTTCTTATGAACCTGATCTTTATAAACAGATTCTTAAGAAGACTATGATTCCTATGACCCTCAGGATTTAATAAACTGAACATTATTTAAAATTCAGCTAGAGTAAAACAAATTAATTGAATATATTCAAGAAGACTATTTCTCAGTATAAATTCTTGACAATTGGTAAATTTGCTCAAATGGTCATTTGACAAACTAATCTTTAATAAATTGGTTTTATGCAAAGTGATTTTTGGCAAAGTGATCTAGACTCACCTGGAGGCTGTGTCTATGCTTCCATGAACAGACCTCCTAGACTGAGGCCAGCCTTCCTGGTCTTCTGAACATTTCCTACACCACCAGCCAGGCCTGAGTTTTGCTACACCTGGCCTCTACTGTTGATGGGAAAATTGTCATTTTCTGAATCTCTAGGGCCTTATCTAATGACTGAAATGTCATTGTAGGCATTTTTCTTACTCAAATGGAGTAATATAGTGCTGAGATTTAACTCTCCTCTATGTTCCCTACTGCTCAGTCTCACTGACAAATCTCAAGATACAACAGTCAAAACAGTCAAAAAAAAAAAAAAAAACAACCAAACAAACCCAAAAACCTGTCCTCTACTTCTTTCAAGCACCCAGTTTTTAAATGTTGTCCAGTCTCTTGTAATAATGCCAGGTCTAAGAAACCTTGAAAACTCATATAGAAATATATTAACTCAGTGTGCTGCAAAAAAATTTTTCGGGTTCTTAGCAGAATAACCTCTGTGGAAGATTTCTTATGGTTTAGAGTATGATACAGGTAGTTGGGTAGCAAAATAGGCAACTTTAGTTATCTATTCCTTTCATTTGGGTGAAAATAATACTTCCCTTTACTTCCTTGTAAAGACAAATGCATATTCCTAATAAATTTGTGTTAGGAAGTAATCATAACTTTTTAAAAAATAGTATATACCAACAAATTCAATTTTGAGTGAAATTACCTAACATATCGCTTGCCTGCTCTTGCATAAGTGAACTTCAAATCATTACCTTTACTTCTCTCATTAGATATTATTAAATTATGTTATTTCCATGAGATACATCTTAAGGCAGTTGCTTACCCCATCCACCACCAAATATTTTGATTTTATGTTAAATATCTTAAAACAATTAGAAATTTCTGGTTTGATTATGGAACATTTCAAAGTAATTATAGTTATAAGAAAGACTAAACCCTAAATATTCAGAGAATAACAGAGCTGAATTAATTTCTAAATACAGCGTTTTGAACAGCGTTATTTGTTGGCAGTAAAGAATAATCTTGGCTGGAAAAGCTCAGTTTCTTACATCAAAACGATGTAGCAATTATTAATCTGCAACATTTGTAATAATCTGAAAAGCAAGTATTTGATGATACCAATTCTTCAGATTATTTTCCATTATATAGTGTCTACATTAGTGGAACAGACAAGTTCACATGAATAGCAATAGGTGCTGAGGGACCGTGACTACACCTTTGATGTTCGATAGGTACCTTACAGGAGCACCTAACTTGTTTCTAGTTTATTTTAACTTGGAAAATTATCTCACTTGCACTAGTCATGTCATACTTAGCTACGTTTCTGACATTTTATTTAAAGTAGTATTTCTTAAACCTAAAATTTAAATTTTAAAATTTCTTATGATGCTCAGTCTCCACCTAGACTAGTTAAAACAAAATTTCTGTGTGTGGTAGTCTTGTATTTATATTTTTAAAAAGTTTTCCTGAAGAGATTCTGATGAATATCAAGATTTGAACCACTGATTTAGCACATAATAACTGCCAGACTCAAAAAACAAAATAGCTGTAGGAGTTTGTCTTCAGCTTTTACAACCCTTGAGGGCTTAATGTTTCTGCTTTTAAAATGCCATATACAACTTGACTTACCTATTCAGATGCTGGGCTTCCTTCCGTATGCTTAGGACTTATTTGTGTGTATGACTTCAGATGGTTAAGCTAATTAATTTTTTAAAAAACTGTTTATGAATAATCCAACCCTTAAATGCTTTTATAGAGTTGGATATCGTCAGTTTGGATTTAATTTGTGTAGGCACAACACTTTAACCTTGAGATAATTTGTGTTAAGTATTAGTTCATAATATTAAATATGAAACATATTCACTTCTAAATGAGGGATGGGAAAGAGAGAAAGTGATCTGGGGAGATATTAAAAGGCTATTTGTAGAATAAAAGCATCTATTTGCAAAAGCACCTGGATGAAGGAATGAACCCTTTTTCTCAGTCACGGTAGGCTCCACATGATTCTCATCATCATAAATGTTTGTTTTTACCTTAAAGAGCATGGTCTCTAATTTAACCTAAATTAATGAAAAAAGAAAATCACAGTTGCTTCAAGGTGATTCAGCAAATAGATTTGTCATGGTTCCTTGGACACACTTGGTATTAATAATAAAGACAGGCATCTAGATAATAAAATCCTACATTATGAGTTATCTCGAGCAGAGCCAGTATTTCCATTCTGTAAAAGCAGCATTATGCTCCTGTTTGATCCCTTAAAACTGAACAGAGCATGGCATATTGTAGATGAAACTTTAAGAGGGACAGTAGAGCAGAGTAATTAAGTAAAAAAATGTGTCAGAATAATCTCCTAATTATTTTTTCATTTAAAGGGGAGTTTAAATGAGGCCTGAGATGAAATATTATCTTCTCCTATAAACCACATAAATAAATAGTTGTATTTAATCATATTAATGTAGGAATGGAGGAAGCAGTACCTCTACAAAAAGGACAGCACTCTTACTTAATTTCATTTTGTTTTGTGCCCTATTGTGTTGACTGTGACAATGACTATGACAACAGAGGAGAAGTTGGGGAGACTGGCATCAGATCAAATAGTAGAAAACCTTTCCAGTAAATATCCTTTTGTAGTTAATTGTTTCTGCAGCGTAATATAAAGCATGTAGCCTTTTCAATAGGAAATCACACACGCTTTATCAAAGGTGTTAATGAATAAGAGCTAACTAATGTAAACTGCGTACCAAGACAAAAACACTTACATGAATTTACCATGTGTGCCTAATCCTTGGATTTTCTAGATTAGGCTGGGGGTGGGGGCGGGGAGTGGCATATAGTTTTTTGTTACTACTAAAAAGATGAACAGAAAACACCCTTGTTAAGATTTATACTGTAGTTAAATCTTGCATTTTTTTTTAAATGTTAAGAATGCTACAAATAGCAGCACTCAAGGAAGAAAAACAGAGTTGGAAGACTTATACTTCCTAATCTCAAAATTTATATACACAGTAATCAAGACAATGTGGCACCAAAAAAAGACTGACACAGAGAGTAGCAGCCCTCTTCCCACCTGTGACTATGCAGGCCTCTCTTTTAGCAAACCTGTCTCTTTTGGGGCAGCTCTTTCTGCCCACTAGTGTCTGTGTAGGTGTTCTTTACTCTCCTCTCCCTTTTTATAATAAATCTGTCCTTGTAAATGTATTTTAAAAAAGACAAACACAGATAAATTAAGCAGAATTGAGAGCCCAGAAAAATCCTTACATTAATGTATAATTAATTTTTTGAAAAAGAAAGCAAACAATTCATGGTATAAAGGGTAAACTTTTCAACAAATGTTGCTGACAATTTGGTTTCAATATACAAAAAATAAAATAAAATAATTTGGACCCTTACTTCACATTATATACAAAAGTTAACACAAACTATACCAAATATATAAATGCAAGAAACAAAACTACAAACTTGAAGAAGACCGGAAAAAATCTTTATGACCTTAAGTTAAGGAAAGAATTCTTGGATATGATATAAAAAATGAATTCATAAAAAAGTAAACAGACAAAGTTGAATATCAAAGGAAATAACCTTAATTTATAAAATAAAATAAATTAGTAACTTTGTATTTCAAGACACCATTAAAAAATGAATAAATAAGCTACAGACTGGGAGAAGATATTTGCAGATCATGTATATGACAATAATTTGTATCCATAATATTTTTAAAACTTAGTAATTTTTTTTAAAGATTTATTTATTCATACATATAAGCTGGGGCACAGGCCAGAGGCGTGGGGCGGTGAGAGGGTTCACCAGAGACAGAGTGGGGAGCAGAACAAGCAGATCAGAAATACACTGCTGAGGGGAGCAGCGGGAGAGGCAGGAGAGGTCTGCCGCACCATGTGGGATTCTCCCTGGCCGGGCGTTGAACTCGCATTGCGCACTGCCGACAGCTCCACAGCACAGCGCTCAACCGCTATGCCACCAGGGAGGCCCTAAAACTTAGTAATTTTAAGACAAATAATCTAATTTTTAAAATAGGCATAAAATTTGAATAGATACTTAATTTACAAAATTACAGAGTGACTAATAAGCACATGAGCAGATTCTCAACATCATTAGAGAAACACAAAACCTGAGACACTACCACAAACCCATCGAAATAAATGCAATCAAAAAGACAGTAATGAATATTGGTGAGGATATAAAGAAACTGGGACTTTCATGCATTGCCGGTGGGTATGTAAAATTGTACGCCCAGTTTGGAGAAGTTTTGTGAATTCCAAAAAACATAAACTTGTACAACCAGCAATTCCACTCTAGGATTACACCCAACAGAAATGAAAACACATGTCCATACAAAGACACTACAAAAATGTTTATACCAGCTTCATTCACAATAACAAAAAACTGCAAACAATTCAAATGTCCATCAAATAGAGAATGGATAAAAGATGAAATATACCTATATAGTAATATGATTATTTAGCAATACGAAAGGATGCAGTAACAAACAGGTACAAATGAAAATACTTAAGAAATATTGTGCAAAATGAGGGGAACCAAACCCAAAAGACTCACTTCAGTATGATTCCATTTATATGGAAAGTCCATAAAATTCAAATCTATGGAGACAAAAAGCAGATCAGATCAGTGGTATTCAAGGGCTAGTAGACGGAAGAAAGAGCTGCAGCAAATGAGCATGAAAAAATTTGGAAGGGGGATTGATGGAAATGTTCTAAACTGGATGGTGGTGATGGCACAACTATAGATGGCACAACTATAAATTTACTAGAACTCACTGCATTGTACATTTACAATTGGTGATTTATTAGCAATATATAAACTATACCTTAATAAGGCTGTTTGTAAAAATTAAAAAAAAAAAATTGCAGAGCAGGGCAAGGAAGATGTTTTAACCCAGAGCATACTGGCTATGTTGACATACAGATATGCTTTATGACTTTTTTTTTTGCCTTATAATTTAAAATTAAGAAATCCTTTACCTAAAATTTCTTTTCTTTTAATATTTTGGCTTTGCTCTGTGGCTACACTATCAGATATTCATTAAGTAATAATACAATATATTTCCTTCCCACTCACTTTTAAATTATGTTCTACTGCCTATTAACATCTTTCTAAATGCCTGCCACAATTATTACCCACAACTACCCCATGCATTCTGTTGATTGTTACTGTTTATTAGATTTTTAGAAATTCAGAAATACTAATACTTAGAATTTTAATAATAGCTAATATTTCTTGAAATATATATTCTTTTAAATACTTTACACATCTGATTTTTTTTTAGTTCTCACCTTATTTTATTTAATTCTCAAAATAGTGGGCATTAATCTTATCTATACATTTTGTTATAGGAAACTGAGACACAGAAAAATTGCCCAAGTTCACCCATATCTAAAATGGCAGAGCTAATGTATGACTCAGAAGGCTAACTTCTTAACCACTGAGCTGAAAGCTCTCAGGAGCACTGCAAGAGAGAAAGTGTATTGCGTGTCTTCCAATTCTATTACAATAGCCTTATAATCTTGGGCATTTTTAGATAAAGCTCTCAAATAGCAATACCCTGCTAAGTGTATATACTGCTCCTTCTCTCTGGCTTCCCTAAACAGACAATGAAATATGTAGACATATGTATTTGTTATCTGTAGATCTCCAAAGTAACATTTTTTGGTATCAGTACTTGGAAAAAATATAAATACACACACACATAATATGAATACAAGGAAACAGTAGATGCATTTAGAAACTTTGATTATAGTGGAAGAAATGAGTCTTATGCTAGTGAAGTCAGAAAGAGAAAGACAAACACTGTAAGATTTCACTCACAAAGAAACAAACAAAAAATGAACTAAAGAAAACAAAATATAAACTCTTAGACTTTAAGACCAATTAATGGTTATCCGAAAGGAAGGGGGAAGAAGGGTGGGTAAAAAAGCAAAAAAAAAAAAAAAAAAACATGAAAATATGATTTATTTGCAAAAAAAATGAGATGGGTATTGTTAAGAAATTCTTCTTCCTGCAACTAAAGGCCAAATAATTAAAAAGCAAATGATAAAACCTGGACAATGTTAGATACTGTTCACAATCAGGGATATGAACATAAATCAATTTCAACATACCTCATCCTTTATAATTTTTTAAAGTAACTGCTACTATAGATTGTGATCTGAGAAAATATAATTTGAATCATGATAACTTTCAGTATTAGGTTAACTTTCAGTATATGTTAAAAATTAAAGTTCTAGTACATCTAGTCCTGGAGGAAATAATGTCCCACTTTCAAGTTCACAAAATTGCCTAAAGGTATTTTGAACAGAAATTCACACTGATTGGACCCCTACAAAGATGTTCTGTGGTAAGCTTTGATAATGGTATTGAAGAGAGTTCTATGAGGAGAAAAAAACTTTAAAAGATGAAAGGCAATTGAAAAAGTACAATATTTACACACTAATAGTTTGGCATGGAACTACTGAGGACCAAATGTTCTCAAATCATTGTTAAATTTTTTAGAGTAATGTTTCCTACTTAATACAAATGAAATTGCTTATTAACAGGGATAATATACCATTACTAGGAAAAGAAAAGGAAGGAAATTTTAAAAATTGGCTATTGAGTGAACATTTGAATTAAAGTTTCATATTAAATATCTCCTAGGGAGCACAGCATATTAGAATTCCCACAAACTTCTAACACAAGCTGGTAAATATTTCTCTTTGCTGAAACTGTAACACATCATGAAAGACTTGGAATGCTAGCTAGAGAGAACAGGCTCTTAAGCAGCTCTGCAGTAAATAGCATTCTGTTACAAAAGGTGGACGGGATGTTGGACATGCCAGTAAGTTTGCTCAGTTCTTTCCAGGTGTTTCTCTGAGGACCAAAGCCTGCATTTCTAATAATGGCATATACCACAAAAGAAGACACAGACCAATAGTGAACTACAGTTTAACTGCTTTACAATCTTTCCTTACTTTCTAAGATTTGACAAGAAAGATTTTTCTACTAAAGCATCCCTCCATGGGTGATACATATAAATCCAAACAAATTTGATTTGTTAGTGTTTCCCTCCTTTGCTATTAAAATCATTAGGATATTCATTTTTGTGCATTTTGACCAAGACTGATTTGAGCCTGGAACACCAAAGCCCATGTCCTATATGTCTTTTATATCCATATCTCTCCATAGCCACTGTTTCTCCTCTAAATTAAATCGCGATTCTCTCTCAGTGCCTCTTTACTAATTCTTCCACTTCTAGGTTTGAACCTCTCCAATCTATTTAACTGATAACAGCCCAGAATAATTTTGTAAAATGTAATTTTCAGTAAGTTGACTTCTTGTTTAGAATGCTTTCCTGGTCCTAGTTCACTCAAGACAGGGTTGAGTATCTTTATGGTAGCACAGGTGATTGGTTCCTGTGCTTCATCTCGCCTCAATCTACTCTTGAACTCTTTACTCCAATCCTTCTGTTAATTATTTTACTTCCTTGAATATTTCATGCTTTTTCTTTCTATCATCCAAGTTCCAATTTGAGGATTCTTTAAAAAATTATTGTCACTATGTCTTATCAAGTAATTTCATGTTTAATACCTCTCCAGTGTTCTTACTATGATTTCTTAATACTACACCTTGAGACATATGTACCCAGTTTATCTGAGACTTAAATATTGTATCATTTTTAAAGTATAAAAATCATGAATACAAAATTAGGAACAAAAGTGATTATTTATTTAGAATAAGAAATCACAATAAACGCACTGGTGCCTTGGAGATTCAGGCATCTTTCTCCTGAGATCTCCTTAGGTCATTTACCAGATACAATCACCTAGAAATGCTTTCTGATTGCAACCCGGCTTATCGTCCCCACTCAAGACACTCTAACTTTCAACCATAATCAGCACTTAGAGTAGCCCAGGCATGTGAGTGGCTCTAAAAGTTTAGCTTTGTGACAAATTTATCTCTTCCTGAGGTTCTGATATTTTAAAGTAATCTTTAAGTATCTCAGCTAATACAAATGCCTGTTTGCTTTTCTTTAGTTGTAATTCTTACTAAAGCTTGTATGGATAAGTAGCAAGACATTTTTTATCCTTTTTTGAGTTGTTTGCTAAATTAACTATGAAATTATTTACTTCTTGACAAAACAGTTCTTTCACTTTTTAATGTCTCCAAAGTCAGTGGTTCCCAAATCATCTACAAATAAGAATTATCTATAGAGCTCTTTACAAATATAAATTCTAGTTCCAACTTTAAACCTACTTAGAATTTCCCCATGGTGAGACCCCAAATCTATATTTTTAAAAGCTCTGCTGTTGATTCTTGTGTCAGTTGAGCACCAGTATAAGACTGGTTTTCAGAAATAACTCACCTAAAGAATTCAAGAAACTGTAGTGTAGGCCTAACTCCTTGAAGGAGAAATAGTCTTCAAGAGTAGAATTAATTTTCTTGGAATAATTTTATAATACAGAGAATGACAGCTTTCAAGAAAAGATGCCCTATTATAGATTCCCAAGATAGTCACCTAGGATAGCTAACTTATTCTGAAACCATAATTAATATTGGGAGGGAAAAAGAAAACAAACTTCTACTAAAGAGGAAAGACATTGTCGCATCACCAGTTTTCTCCCTGTGAAGTCAAAATATGCATTTGTGCATACTACTGTCCTGTCCATTTCACAAACAACTGAATTAAAGCCAAAATTCACGAAAAAATTAAATGTAAATATTTTAGTAATTCTGTCAACTAAAATCACCAGCAGGCATGTTATAGATGTGTAAATTTTATTAGGACAAGAACTTTTATTTACTCCTGATTTTATATATGTTATTCTCACCCCAAGAATGAGATATGCAATTAAATTTCACAGGACTCTTTCTCCAAAGGCAAGTGCTTAATTTCTGAAGAGTGTGCATATTGGGATGTTCTATGTATAACTGCATCATTAGCATTCTCCTTTTTTTGACATCCAATAGTATCACTAAGATTTTTATTTTTTTCTAAAGAACCTTTGTAATAATGTTCTTAAAAAGAATTGCTTTAGTATTTGCTGTGTGGGATGGGAAGACTTTGGAGATCATGCCTTCTAAATCAGTCTTAGAAAACAATTTTTACACAACATGTTCTACTGCTTTGTAAGTACTGAGAAGAAAGAAAAATTTAAGTGTGCGAAGAAAGAACAGAGCAGTCTTTTCATACTCCTTTAACATTTGAAATTTTACTTTGCATTTTCTTCAAAAGAGAAATGCAACTCATTTCTTTTTTGTTTTAAAAATAATGACTTTATTGTTTTTATAAAAATAACATATGCTTGATATTTTTAAAATTTAAGCAATACCAAGTACCTAGAAGAAAGACAACCAACCTACTGTCATACTATCCAGAAAGAAGCATAGCTTTCTAAGTAATTATATGAAGAGAAGGATGGATAGAAGGATGGATAGATGGATGGGTGGATGGGTGAATGGATGGAAGGATGGATGGATGGATGGATGGATGGATGAGTTATCATTTTATATACTCAGCTTTTGCAACAATGTCTAGCTTATATTAAGTACTAAATAAAAATATAGTGAAAGAATAAACTAAGTTGTATAATCTTTTTTTCTGGAATGGTATCACCCACATTAAAAATCTTAGTTCTACCACTTAGTTCTACCACTTTTTGACCTTGAAAGCAGTACTAAAGATGTCGGCATCTCAGTTAACTCTTCTATAAAAAAGGGATAATAATAATTCTCACCTTCACCAAGGACATTCTTAACTGAAACTGGATTATGTGTGTGTGTGCCTACATGCAGTAGTGAAACATACAATGCCCACTGCTAGAATTTGGTGCCACTGGCTTGATTCATATTAAAGGACCTGCAGTTTTTTACCCATCACTGCTTCTATATCATCACTGAACAAGTCAACAGTGAAGGTAGCAAAGTTTTAGTATTATTATGAAATTAGTTTTTACTATACAAACCCCTTCATTTTGAGAACCACTGTTTCAGACTACCTCTTGCCAAACAAAGCCTCTAGCCTGCCAAATTTCCCCTTTATCGGTAATGAAATAAAGGTCTATAGTGAGTATACTGCTTGGCTAGAGTTATGCACTGATGTTTGAGTATTGTATTTTAGGCTCTCCTGAATATTTGTGAAATGCTAGGTTTTGGGGGGTGGAAAACTATTGAAGAACTTTTACAAATCATATAATTCTCCAATTTCAAGTGTACACTTCAATGACTCCTAGTAAATTTACCAGGTTGTAGAAAATCAGATTTAGACCATGCTCATATCAATTATGAAATACCAACCCATCACTAGACCCTGTACCAGGATAGTTCTAAATCTACTACCCACCTCCAGAGATTTGTTTTTCTGATTTGATGTTCTTTTTACTCTGTTTTGCTTCCTGTTAAGACTGTCTCCTATACTTTCATGAATTCCATCAACATAAATTTTAACACCTCTGGAATATAGTAGTCTTACCAAAAACATTGTATCTCTTCATTTGTATCTCTTTTCATTTGTATGACAATATACTTTCATTCCTCACATAATTCTGGTTAAGGAGGTATGAAAAACATGTTATTTCTTGCAAGCATTCTTAATAGGATATTCCTAACTGATATACCACCCAACTGAATGAGTGTTTAACATAAGAGAAAAACTATTTCATTTCAGAGTTCACTTATTCTTTATAAAATCTTATTTCTGTTCTAAATAGAATCAATGCATGCTTTTTAAAATTACAGTTTATCTTCTATTTTGCTAGAAAAACAGAAAGAATAATAATTTTTGGAAATAAATTTGGATACCTGAGATATTTCATTATTAAGAGATTTAAACAAGAGATTTAAATTCCATTAGACAAGAAAATAGAAAAACCTATCCAATAATCCCAAGAGCAACAACACATTTAAATTCAAATTCCTACAGGACTTCTTTAACCTGTGATGATCATGTTCATGGGGTTAGGTAAAGCTAAAAAGTACAAATTGAAAATATAAGAATTCCAATTTCCATAAATAAAAAATAATTTTAATGCAATGTTATATTTATTTCAGAAACTCATTTTGGCCATAGATACGTAATTTGAAGATTCATTCTGAAATTTGATCATTTTTCATCAGAATGGTTCATCATTTGTAATATGTGTCATTTGAATAAAGCATTAGAATATGTTAAAGGCATATAACAAGATAAGGTTATCTTTCATTCTGTTCAGCTATAAAGTTGGCTTTTTAAAAAATTATTCCTTTAACTGAAATTGAAATCTCTCCTTTACTTCTCTAAATTGCTAACACTATAAAATAACAATATGTATTTACCCATAAATCATGTAATTTCAGGACTGTAAGTAGCATTACAAATTGTATATTCTTGCTATTTATTTATTTTTAAAGATTTATTTATCTATGCATACAAGCTGGGATTTAGGCCAGAGGCATGGGGTGGTGAGAGGATTCACCAGAGATAGATTGGGGAGCAGAACAGAAGGATCGACTGAAACACACTGCTGAAGGGAGCAGCGGGTGAGGCAGGAGAGGTCTGCTGCACAATGTGGGACTCTCCCTGGCTGGCCATCAAACTTGTGCTGCAGTGGCTGCAAATAGCTTCATATTGTTGCGCTTAATCCGTTGCACCACCAAGGAGGCCCCTCCTTTGCTATTTAAAGTGTGCTCCATGGACCAGCCACCTCAGCATTAGATGAGAGCTTTTAGTAAATGCAGAATATATTTGCTTTGGTTTCCTTATCTTCAGTAAAAGCCCTTAAGGAAAATTAAGTATAACATTAATTTAGGGTTTTTAAAGACAACCCTCAACAAATTAAGGAATTTCCTCTCTATTGCAACTTTTATCAAGAATGGATGTTGATTTAATTGTGATTTTTCTTCTTTAGCCTATAATATGGTGGGTCACATATTCTGAATATAAACTATAGTTGAATTTCTGGAATAAATCTCACTTGGTTATGGTGTGTAGTTCTTTTTATAGACTGCTGAATTCCATTTGATAATTCCCATTAAAGATGTTTGTGTGCATATTAATCCTCATTACCAATCTATAGTTTTTATTTTTGTGCTGTCTCTGTCTGGATTTAGTATCAGGTCAGGGCAAAACTAGCTTCGTAAGATAAAGTGTTTTACCCTCTTGTATTTTCAGGAAGTGATTGTATAGAACCTATAACTAGGTTCTATACAAGAAGAATGAATTAATATATTCATTCTTCTTTAAATGCCTGGTAGGCTTCTCCAGTGAGGCCATCTGGGCCTGGAGATTCATTTCGGGGAGTTTTAAAATTATGATTTTTAACTACCCAATAGTTAGAGGGCTATTCAAATTACCTGTTTCATATTGGGCTCATTGTTGTTGGGTGTTTTTTTTTTTTCTTCAAGGAATTGACCCATTTCACCTAAGTTGGTGAATTTAAATGTGTAAAGTTGTTTGTAGTAATCCATTATTACCCTTTTTTAAAAAAAATATTTATTTATTTATTTATGCATACAAGAGGTGGGGTGCAGGCCAGAGGATTCACCAGAGACAGAGTGGGGAGCAGAACAGGCGGATCTACTGAAATACACTGCTGAGGGGAACGAAGCAGGAGAGGTCTGCTGAGCCATGTGGGAATTTCCCTGGCTGGGGATCGAACTCGTGCTGCAGTGGCTGCAGATAGCTTCATAGGCTTAGACTTAACCCCTTGCACCACCAGGGAGGCCCCATTGTTACCCTTTTGATGTCTATACAGCCTGCAGTGTTATTCCTGTTTCATTCTTAATATTGGTTACTTGTATCTTCCTTTTTTTTCTTTGTCAATATTACTAGAGGTTTGTCAATTTTCTCAATATGTTCAAAAGTCATCTCTTTTTTCCAATGATTTTCTATATTGGCTTGTTTTCAATTTTACTGATTATTGCTTTACTCTTTTTTTAACCTCTTACACATATTTGGAATTTATTTTGCTCTTCTTTTTTTTACATTATTCAGGTAAAAGCTTACATTGCTAACTTGAGAGCACTTGCCAATTTTGCTTTCCTTTAATTGTTGTTTGCATGATATGTTTTTTTTTCTATTCTTTTGCTTTCAGTGTATCATTGCATTTGAAGTGAGTTTCTTGTAGACAGAATGAACTTGAGTCATACTTTTAAACCACTCTGGTAATAGCTTACTTTTATTTAACATGTTTAAGCCATTAGAATAAAATAATGTAGAGAAATATGCTGCCTGATTAGGAGATGAAGCTGGTAGAAAGCTCAGCAAATTATTTCCTCTTAAGCTCCTTATTTCAACTACTGGTTCCATATACTGGACTAGAAATCTCTAAAACATGTTGGATTTTCTCTCTTACTTCTGGAACACTTACATGTGAAGTATTTTGCTAAGCATTTTACATGAGTTAAACTCAAACTTCTTATTTTACAAATGAGACAACCAAGGATGAAATAAGAATTATAGACAGTAACTAACAGATCAAAGCCAGTAGTACTTCACTGTGACCATCCATCTCTAGAGTTTTACACCTACAGTCTCTCTATAGTCCATCCCACATTTGCAATTCCTATAGCCAGTATGGAAGTCCAGATCCTTTTTTCTTTTGAACACATTAACTTTTAAAACCTCCTAATTGGTGTCGCTGCCATCAACCACACTCCACAGGGTCCCCAATTATTTCTTAGACCTTAAGCAGTATAGTGAGGTATTTGAAATCTTAACAGAGTTTGGATCACAGACAGTTCAAAATTTAACTTCTTATATAACCTAAATGGGTTAATTTCATATCTCTATTTACTATATTTATTTATCTATAAAATGGAAGTAGTTTACCTGACCTATGAATTATCATATTAAGTTATCATTATTAAATTTCACATGTGAAGTATGAAGTGCTTTATCTGTCCATAGTAGAAACTCCATATATCTAATTTCTTTCCATTCCATAAATGGAATTCACTGGTTCTCCTTTGCTATCAAACTTTATCTTGTATAGAGTTCTTAGCATTTGGGCTTACCCTTTGTTTCCAGTCTTAGATCGCTCTAGTGTATCATTTTCCCCAAATTCCATTTATCTTATTTTTCACTCATCCTGAAATACATTTTTCCAACTTTTTGTTCTACTGCAATTATCTTTTAATTCCCTATTTAGAAGCCATTTTTATAATACCTTCATCCACTAACACTTTACCTTGAAGTAGCAGAAAGGCTAAAAGCAGAGGGTTTGAGACAGATAATTCTGGATTTGCATTTGAATTTGACTATGCCATTTAACTTGAGTTACCTCCCAATGACTCAGTTGTACCATTTATAAAGTAGAGATGATAAATGTGTCTAGCTTTACAAGATTGATGTAAAAATTATATAAGAAAGTGTATATAGAATGCTCAGCAATAAGTTTGACATAGAGCTGGTCTTCATCAGGATCAATAAATATTTTTTATGATAAATATCTATCAGTTAGTAAATTCTGAGACTTTTCATCATTAAAATCAAAAGGCTTAATTTATAGCTTGAAAGTTTGTGAAGATTAAATGGGAAATGTGTTAAAATACCTAATAATGCTCATTCCATATAAAATCTTTTATTTTCTTGCTCCTACCCACTTTTCCTTAAGCTATTCATGCCTTCTCTTTTGGTTTACATTTGAATGAAAGTGACTGGATGACACAAGGACTATTTTAGGAGTTGAATATATGAATACAGTAATTGCATAATTTTAAAAACTCCAAAAATTATTAAAAATTGCTTAATGTTTTTCTCACTAAGCTCTCATTATCCCTTCAGTTTTTTTTTTTAAGATTTATTTATTTACGCATACAAGAGCTGGGGTATAGGCCAGAGGTGTGTTGGGGAGGGGGGCAGTGAGAAGAATCACCAGAGAAAGAGAGGGGAGCAGAACAGTCAGATTGACTGAAATACACTGCTGAGGAGAGAAGCGGGCGAGACAGGAGAGATCTGCTGCACCATGTGGGTCATCTCCCTGGCTGGGGATCGAACTCATGATTGAACTCAACTCAACTCAACTCATGATCGAACTCATGCTGCAGTGGCTGCCTATAGCTTCATCGTGCTGAGACTTAACCCCTTGTGCCACCAGGGAGGCCCTATTCCTTCTGTTTTTATCCAGTATTCCTGTCACTTCTTCCCCAAACCATGTTAGGTGGCTTGCTTGATTTAATTTCTCAGTGTCTATGCTTTAAGATGCCTAGAAGTCACCTAAATTGCCTAAAGTCATTGCCTGTATGCTTTTAATTTATATTAAAAATTTTAGTTACTTGGGTTATTCATGAATTAGTGACTAGAATTCTAGCTCCAGGACAAAAACCCCATGATCCATTCTTAACTAAAGTAGATTTCTTTTAAAGTAACAACACAGCATAGTATAAAAAAAAAAAGAGCACTTACTAGTAATTAAGAAACCTGGATCCCAGTGTTAGTCCTACTGCTATTACCCATGTGACCTTGGAGAGTAGGTTCACCTCGCTGATGGTCAGTTCTCCCTTCATAAAGTAAGAAATTAGAACTATGACCTTTGGCAAGTGCTATGGTCCTGTGTGCTATAACATGTCTTTATTAAGTGAATGGTTCAGCTAATCCAACAGAATATTTCATCTTGTAAGGAGAGAATTTTGAAGCAATTGTTTTTTATTATAATTTCACCCTGAATTCACCTAGAGACTTATGGTGAAGAAATAAAAAGTTTAATATGCCCAAGGTCAGTAAGTCTTAAGTCAATTATCACAGCAGATTATTTGTGCTAATGTGCTTACATAGCATGCTCTCTCCTTTTGCAGCAATTGTGAGATTTAGAGACTGCTTTTCATTTCCAAATAAAAAGGCTCCCAACTGCCTACGCTCAGGAATATAGCAATAATGGATTATCATTATTCCTGACAGCATATGCTAATTCATAGACTTTTAAATGGAAAGAAAGCAGAGACTACAAAATGAGTAGTTTTATGTGCTCTCAATCTATCATTTTTTATCATGCAATAAGCTTTCACATTCAATTTAGTCCCATAATATTCTATTTTACTTTTATGAAAAGAATATGTTCTAATATGACCTTCTGATACACTTGTAACTATTGTAACTATCATTTATTTTGTAGGGTTGTTAAAATGTATATAAAAAATAAACAGCAATCTTTTAAAAAGATGATGTTGTATTTTATGCTTTAGAAAGTTAAAATATGGAATCTAAAAAGCCTATAAAGTAATACCACAGATTCTTTCATTGATGCACACATTTCTTTATTCAACAAATATTTTTTGAGGGCCTGTCATGTGCCAGTCACTGTTAAAGATGGCAGATAAAATGAAAGTCAACAAGGAAATGTTTCCTTCCCTTGAGAGCCCAGATTTTACGTGGATTTGACAGAAATGCCTTATAGTTCCCACCTTCAGAAGAAAATGGACATTTACAGAAATTTGCAGTGTTTACTTTTATATGTATTTTTGTATTGTTTTCATAAACCACTGTTTTCAGTTGCCTAGGGCTCCAAATTACCACAGACTGGATAACTTAAGACAACAGAAATCTACTGACTCACATTTCTGGAGGCCACAGGTTCAAAATCAAGATGTCGGCAAGGGCCATGCTCCTCTGAGGCTCTAGGCAAACATCCTTTCTTCTTTGCTTAGGACAGCTTAACTCTAATTGCTGCCTCCTTCACATGGTCATCTTCCCTCTCTGTAAATCTGTGTTCAAATTTATCTTTTCTTAAAAGAACAGCAATCATTGGATTGAGGCCCAGTCTAAACCGGCATACCCTTACCTTCACTTGATTACATCTGCAAAGATCCTACTTTAAAAAAGACCACATCCACAGGTTACCAGCAGATGTGAACTTTGGAGAGGACAATATACACCCCGGACAAAGATGAAGATAAAGTGAACCAAAAAAACAGCCTATTTGCTCCTTCTTAAAATTAATGCTTATTTTCTCTTCTTTTTACTTGTAGTCTCATATTGAAATTGTTCGTGAACTCTTTGAATGGTCTGCAAGCTTATGGACTACTCAAGTTCTGTAGAGTTTTGGTTTTTCCTTAAGTAGGATTCTATTTATTTCAACTTTCCATTTATAGTGACAGCTTATGGAAAGCAAATGTTTATAACAGCTTTTCCAGCAAAATTAGGAGGAAGACCAGACTCATTACAGTGATCAAATCTTTGACCTTCAATTATAATTAAACATTTTTACTTTTCTTACAGTAAGTGCCATTCTCTACTCTTTTAAAATGTGAATGAAAAACAAACTAACTTTCAACCAAATCATTAAGGGCAAAATTTTGATATAATGCCCTCTACCCAGCTTGTGTACTCTCCTAAATTAAAAAAAAAAAAACCAGCATAAATTCCAAATGCAGAGTATTGAATCACAAACCCCAAATGCAACAAGGACTCCAAATGTAGCAAACCCCAAATGCAGTACAAACCTAATATACAAAACAGTTTCCAAACTGACTACCAAACTGAAAGCTAAGACTGGTTACCATTAGGCAACCACACTCAGGACCCAGTTCCTACATCCTGAATACACTTCTAATATTTTGCACTCTGTGCTTCCTGTATAACCAAATAAATTTCATGGGCAAAATCATCAAACCATTTAGAAACAAAAAACATGAAAGTTAAAATCCTCCCTCCATTCATTCCCAGAAAAAACAATTTGGACATAAACTTAAACCTTTATGCCTATAATATAATGTGTGCTTGTGTGTCTGTATATCTATTTTTTTTCCCATTTCTATAAGGCATAATTTGCTGGATTGATTTCTGGTGGGTGTTTTTCTGCAAGAAAACTGTATTACATTATATATATTGTTTTGCAATTTGCTTTTATAATTCAAAATGTTTTGAAACTATTCTATCCAGACAGAACTGAAAAGCTTTATTTTATTCATTCAAGATAGCTTTCTAGTACAGCAGGTTCACAAATAACATTAGGTCATTTAGTGTTGCTTCATAACATTGTTGAGTTAAAAAAGAATGCCAGTGGATATTGAATGAAACCATGGTGATTCAAGGACCAGGTTTCATTATATGTCAATTAGGTTAAAGCAAAGTTTCCAAGAATCTATCAACAATGTCAATTTATTCAACTATTTTCCTAATGCTGAATATTTAGGTTATTTTTAATTTAAAGGTTTATGACAATGCTGAAATAAACAACGCTATGTATTTGGTGGTGGAACTGACTCATAGAAATAGGATTGCTCATAAGTATACGTAACTTTTATTTTATAGACAAATACAATCAAAATGCACGTTAAAAATGGCATCTATTTTCTTCATCATCTTTTTCTTTGGTGAATGGCAATTTGAGATGCTAATTATGATCCATTGTTTTCACTTTTTTTTTTTGACTATGGGTAGAATTGAGTATCTTCATGTGCTTATTTTCTACTTGTATGTCTTCCTTTAATTGCTTTGACTACTTCCCTTTTCCACCTTTTGCGGAATGTTTATTTCACTGATTTGGAGAAACTCACTATACAATGTATAGTAAGCTGATTTTATGTATATGACAAATTTTTTCTCCTGCACTGCCTTTTGTCTTTTCCTTTACTTTTGCTATATATTCTGCACAGACATTTTACATTTTTTGGTAATCAGTAATATATTATCAAAAGATAATATAGCTGTCCATTTTTTACTTTGTCATATCTGATTTTCATTCTAACTTTGAAAAGGTCTCCTTCACCCAAGATTTTAAAGGACTTATTAAGAATTAAGAATTTTTTTGCATATAAACATAAAAGGAATCAGTAATGTGTAAAAGCTCATTTGAATCCGTATTTTGAAAGGCTATCTTTGTGATATACTATAACAGGTTTCTTGACTCTGCTTTATCAAATCCTGTCAACACTATATTTAATTAATGCAGCTTCATATTATGAATGCAAATCCACCTTATCAGTCTATTTACAAAATTTCTTGGTTACTACCAGCATTTACTCTTGAAAATAAGTCTTGGAAGGAAGTTTTCAAGTTTCAAAATAAAATCCTATTGTGATTTCTTTGGGACTTTTTACTAAAATTATATTAAATCAGTAAGGTAATATAAAATTCACATTTATAATGTAAAGTTTTTCCATGAAAAAACAGCTTCTTTTGTGTCCTATTTATTCAGGAGTTCTTCTGTTCTTACACTTTTACTCATATAGCTCTCACACATTTTTATAGTCATTTTGCTATTCTGAATGGAACCTTTATAAAATACATTTTAACTGGTGACCGCTATTGATTTTGAATGCATATCTAGAATTCAGTCACATTACTAAATCTACAAATTAGTTTTTTTAAGATACGCTTCTCTAAAATTTCTGAATAAACAATATTTTCATCTGTAAATTATGACAATTTTGTCTCCCTATGCAATATTTATATTTCCTATTCACTTTTCTTGATATTTGCATAGCCAGGAACTAAAGAGCAATGCTAAACAATGCCATTAGGTATTTATCCTCATCTGTAAAATTTAAGCCCTGCTCTGAGAACAAGTCCCAGGTCACCTTTGCCCTCATGCCATTTAAATTAGGTGCTGCCATGCCATATTCTCATAATACCCCAGTCTGGGTTTGTTGTAGAATTAATCACATGACATGAAATTGTATATAAGCTTGAGTAGTCTACGGGTTCGTAAGATATAAGTCTTTTCACTCTTGTATATTAATAAATGTACCAGCTAACCAAGTCCAACCATTTCATAATGGTTCAATTTGTCGTTTCTTCTCATTTCCAGTCTCTATTTTATTCCTTCTTCCATGTCCCAAAAGAGAGAGAAAATTATGCTAATTTTAATCAAATTTGATCAGCTTCCTCCCTGATTCTCTATCCATATTACTAATTCTTTAGTTCAAGTTTCCATTTTTCCTCAATGAAAGCAATGTAATTCTAACTTAAATAATAGACAGGCCCCCTTTTAAGGAAAAAAAAATTCTGGAAACCTTGCCATAAAATAAAATTTTTATGATTTTGCTTAAAGATGTACAAGCTAGATTTGATATAAACTCCATCTATTTAAAGTTTGTACATAAATCTAAAACCAAAACAATTTATGCATTAAATATTTTCATGACCAGTTTAGCAACCTTTTAGTAACTAAATTAAAGTGACAATACCATTTGCTGAAACTAATATGCCAATTGTATTAATAGTATGCAAAGATACACACTCAAACTGTTTCTATATAATGTCTCTGCTTTTACATCTGTGACCTCAAATGGAAGCTATCCTTTCGAATAAGTATGCTTCACAAGTAATTTTGATAACTTGAGATGTGTGCAGAATAATCAGACTTCATACTTAGCTAAACTCTGGAACTGTGTAATTTTCAAATGCCAATTTTAATGAGCTGTCATTTGATAATTCAGTGAAGCTTGTTTTTTATTTGAAGGTAAGGTTAGCATGGGGTAATTATTGAAATCTGTGTTATTTGGATGTATAAAATCAAATGCAAAAAATTCTTTATCACATTTGCTTTTATATTAACTGCTCCTTGGTGATGCAAATCACTACATACAAAGTTGCGGTTATGCTAATAATGCTCTGTGAAGGTTTTTTAAAATGATATCCCATACTCCTGGGCACCGTCTGATAACTGTTTTTATCCATTATACTTTCCTTTTTAAAACTACAGTCAAAAAGAAAATTTGTAAATAATTTGTTTAGTGCTGATGTAAAGATATTTTTGTCTTGTTGCAATAAAGCGTAATATAAGAAAGTTCAGTTTTAGATTAACTAGCTCTCAAAATAAAAATTGAAAGTTTCTGTCTCTTTAGAATGCAAGACCCTAAAGTCAGGCCTATTCATGTTATTAAATGACAGTCAGATTTTCTAGTTAAATAATGTTTTAGCCAATTTTGATTGTAAAAAGAAACACCTTTCTGATTTTGATAACGAAAAGTTTCTCAAGGTGGAAAGGCTTTAGATTGGCACTTTAACTCCTGATATTACTCAGAAATCACAATTTTTAATACTGTAAATCTCTTCTTTATTCTTAAACTCAATTTCATGTGCCATATCATATGCAATCTACTAGAAGCGGTCATTTCTTGGTTCCTGTATCTATCACTACAGGTAGAGTTGAAATTTTTATTTTGTTTCTTTACATTTATCAAATGTAAAAACATTCTTTTATCTGTGTGGATATATCTGTACTTTTTTCACTCATTGATCTGTGTGGCTAATCTGTACATCCCACACAAACTCAAGAGTCTTGCACCATAGAAGGTAATCAGTAAGTGTTTAATGAATAGATGAATAGAAAATAAATTAAGGCCACGTCCCCTCTCCCGAAGTGGCCATTACTCAAACAGTGCTATAGTACAGAAATGAGCCCAAATATTGTCCTCTGTCTTTTCTGCTTCTGTCAATATCTCACACATAAAGTTGATGAAGTTCTTTTGCCTCAGCAGAGGGCAAACTGACCTTTACTGTATAGCGAAGTTTTCAAAGTTTCTGGCCCTTTAGGATGCAAGGTCCTAAAGTCAGGTCTACATATTCCCTTAAGGATAAACAGAACTCAAGACCTCCTGATAGGAACAACAGGGGAAAGGCTGCTGTCATGTCTCACATATCTTGGAATAAATTCAAGGAGTGGGGCCTAAAGGCACCTTGAATGAAACTCATGATGCCTCCTCCCTTACAATTATCTCTAAATAGAAGACAATCCAAACTGTTCTCCAACAGTGGGAGGCTTGTCCTGGGCTTCCTCTTGCCACTCAGGCCCAAATATTTAATGCTCACTGCAAATACATTACCAACCATCCTAATTTCCCTGGACCTAAGAGATTTATGGAGATGCAAAATTTCAGTAATAAGTAGGATAGTCACAGGCAAACTGGAAAGGCCCATCACCCTAAACTGGGAAAACACCATGAACACCCCAGTTCTCTTTGTGGAAAGACATTTAAGTTAGTTTGTTACTCCAGGCTTTAAAGGTGGTAGGTACATGTATAAAATGTTGTTAACCCCTCCTTCTTTTACTGGGCTGCATTTCTTAACTTGCAGCAGTAGGTCTCAAACTTTATAAAGAGCAACAGCATCACATGGAGGGTTTGTTAAAATACAGATTGCTGAAACTCAACCTCAGAGTATCTAAGTCAGAATCTAAATCTAAATCAGTAGGTCCGGGGCTCAAAAATGTATATTTTTAAGAAGTTACCAGATGATGCTGATTATGATGGTCTGGCATCTAATTTTAAGAACAACTGCTCTTTTGAGACTAACATGTAATCAACAAAGAAGTCAACTGCAAGTGTGAAGGTATGTACCAACAATACACAGTACAGATTATCCTAAGAGTCAGTGTTTTTTCCTTCATTTCTTAAACACTTCTCAGTGGTAACTATGTACAGATTTTTCTTTTAAATCTCAATATACAAAGTTTTAAATATAATATAAATGGTTTAAACTTTCAGAAAAGTTTTCACAGATATGTAGGGGTTCTCCATTATTGGTTTACTTTAATGCCCATGATTTCTCTATGGAAAAGTAAGCACAGTTCTGGTGGCATTTGGTTCCTCTTCTGTGTGCTCAAACCTAACTGTTCAAATATTCTTTGTACCTAATCTGAATCATAGTTTCGCAATTAACATTCCCTCTGGCATATTAAACTGGAAAAAAGTACATTTTTGATAACACAGTCTGCATGTCTTTCAATCGATGGAAACTTTTTAAAACCAAAACTGTAAAAGCAATTCAAGATTATAAATATGCATGAGCTTTTATGCCCAAATCTACTGTTACCCATCAATAGACAAATTGCCTTTAACAGTGGAAATACGTCTCTTATCTCTAGAGAAAGATTCCTGACTACCTGCATTTAGACGTTGTATTTCACCTAGAGGAACTAAGCTTAGAGTACTTTGATGACAGATGTTCAATCCCAAATCTGTAAAAGGTTTCTGAAAAATGGGTCTGAAAGAGAACTGCTTTACCACTTTGAAGAAGAAAATTAATTTCTAAATGGTCCAATCTCAAAAACTAGTTTTCAATAACCACCATTTGTTTTTGTCCCCAGCGTTCCGGTGGTGGTCTTGCCATTCCCTTGTGCGCATTTCAGGGGACGGTGTCCCTCCACGCACCGACGGGGAAAACCCTCTCTCTTTCTACCTATGAAGTAAGTGCAGAAGGGCAAAAAATAACCCCCACCTCAAAGAAAACAGAAGTCTATCGATCTAAGAGCGTGGGCCATGAACCAAACCCAGAGGACTCTCCTGCCACATTTGCAGACACCAATGTGAAAATACACTTGGAAGTTCTTGAAATTTGTGACAACGAAGAGGCCTTGGACACTGTGTCAATCATTAGCAACATCAGTCAATCCTCCACGAAGGTCAGATCTCCATCCCTACGCTACTCAAGGAAGGAAAACAGATTTGTTTCATGTGATTTAGGGGAAACAGCCTCATACTCTCTCTTTTTACCCACGAGTAATCCTGATGGTGATATCAACATCTCCATCCCAGACACAGTTGAAGCACACAGGCAGAACAGTAAAAGGCAGCATGAAGAGAGAGATGGCTACCAGGAGGAAATCCAGTTGTTAAATAAAGCTTACAGAAAAAGAGAGGAAGAAAACAAGGGTAACTAGTGATCATTTAAATAATCTAATGAGGCAAGAATGGCTCTGCAACTCCAGACTGCTAAATTAACACCTTGTTCTGTGGCTATATTATTTCCTTTTCAATTATTTGGTTTACATAAACTTCACAGATTTGCTAATTTATTACATTTAGTGCTAACTTTTAGTGCTAACAGCTGGAACTAGTACAAACACTTAAGTGCTTCTGATGTGTTACCTATAGATCACACACTGTGGTAATTTAAAGATATTGTTTCTTACTAGATTTCTAAAAATCTTTTCTAAAGGAGATCTTGGTTTAGTTTACAAATGTTTTTGTCTATGTTTATCAACCACAGAGTATACGGAAAATTGCATAAATGCAATCAATATACTATTCACATCCATGTTTCCATATATAATGTTGGCATTTACTACAAAGGGAAAAGAGACATTTTGGGAATGGAGGAGACATAACAAAATGCCAAGTTGTATTTGAAGAGTTTTGCTACATTGGCCCAGCAAAACAAGCTTATTACAGTTACTGCTTTAACTTTACACCTATATCTAGGAACTATATTTTTGTGTAAAATGACAAATTGGCCTCCAATTTCAAAACAAGCATGTCCCTAGTCTGTAAATAGTTGTTTCCTTAATTTCTATTAAATACAAATTGTCTATTGAATGCCTTTTTTTCTCTCTTAAATATAAGTGTCTTCTCTTTCATCTTTTCTTCAGTATGTTAAGACTGCCTTTAAAACAAATATGCTTTGTGTTACGAGTGGAATTAGAAGTAGTCCTTAATTCAAGTATTACTAGAAAAGATTGTAAATGTACATGTCACCATTTATAGAATTGTATTTATTTGAAGGAAATTGGGAAAAAAACACTGCCAGATAAGTTTTGTGAGATGGTCCAACTCAAGTGAGGAACATTTGGATAAAGGAGAGGAAAAGCCTTTAAGTCCAAAACTAAGTTTTCTTTCTAAAGTTACAGATTTGGTAAATTTTCTTAGCCATTCTTGAAGCATAGAATAGTTCAAATATTATTCCAAGTTTAGGTGCTTCTTGGTCTTTTTCCCAAAGACATGAGTATCTCAAGCAAACAACTCAATGTATTTCATTAAATGATTATTAGGTATGCTTTTCACGATTAATTTTAAACATGTTACATTGCAAAAAAATGTAGGAATCATATTGTCAGAATGTTTGTTATGTATATTTCAAAACTGATAAAGTGATTTTTCTTCAAATTGCTTTATTCTTACCTTTCTATAAACTTATATTAAACAAGTTACTTAAATGTTTATTTTCCAAAGTTATTAAGGGTTGACATTTTACTTTGTATACCCTCACCTCACTTAATATTTATAGACTGAGTGAATTTTTTAAATAGTTTACTTTGGATTTCATCTCATTATATTACATCAAAATTCTAAATTACTTGACATAAGTTTTCAAATCGAGAACTTTGTTTTGCTTAGTCAGATGTCATTTTCTTTTTAAAATTTTTATTTATTTATTCCATAGAAGAACTGGGGTGTAGGCCAGAGGTGCGCGGGATAAGAGGATTCGCAAGACACAGAGTGGGGAGCAGAGTAAGTAGATTTACTGCAATACACTGCTAAAGGGAGCAGCAGGCAAGACAAGAGAGATCTGCTGCACCATATGTGAGTTAGCTCCCCGGCAAGGATTGAACTCAGGCCGTAGCAGTGACAGTGTTGAGACTTAACCCCTAGGCCACCAGAGAGGCCCCCAGTTGTCACTTTCAAAATAATTCACAGTGGACTTTCCTTCTCTCTCATGTAACTTTTCAATATCTCATTATCTAAACTTGGGAAGCAAATGGAACGTCATTATCAATCTTTCCAAAGGAAGCCTCAAATAATGCATGACATATA
The DNA here is from genome assembly GCA_004024925.1 of Scalopus aquaticus. Classification (NCBI taxonomy): domain Eukaryota; kingdom Metazoa; phylum Chordata; class Mammalia; order Eulipotyphla; family Talpidae; genus Scalopus; species Scalopus aquaticus. The sequence continues at coordinate 84,605 of PVIJ01000247.1, forward strand.
CATTCAAAATCAAATATATTCTCATAACAAATACATTTTATATACTTTAGAGACTTCTTATTCTCAAGACTGAGGGCTCTTTCAATACACACAATGGTCAGATTAATCTGTTTTCAATATTATGCAATCACAAATTAATCTGTTATAAATAAATAGTAGTAAATGTCCATTATAAAGCAAAAATTGAATAGTCTTAATAAAAGACAGGCTTTGATATGTATAAATTTAGATATATAATTTTATGAGTGAAAAAGATGATTTTGTTGCTTTCATGTATAATTTCTGGCAGCAATTAGAAACAATAATAAAATTGAAAAAAATAAGAACTTAAATACAAATAAATCCATTATAAGTGCACAGCACTTTGAATGAAATGATGGAGGTAATAATTTAAAGAACACAAGAACTGGGTCGGAACACAACAATGCCACTTTTCTTCTCTTTTGTTCCATTTTCTTTTCATCATATTTGCTCTATCACACTTAGTTCCACACTGAGTTCTGGGAACTCAGCTGGCATGCTATAAAGAGGCTGAAACCAGGCCACACAGAGAACCAAATGAAGAGACAACATGCAAATCTTCCAACCCATAGCTACTCAAGTTCTAGCCCAAAGTCAACATTGATTACTAACTGTTTGAATGAAAATGCCTCCAAATGATTCCAGTCCCCACTATCTAGTCTTTCCATAACTGAAGAAAGAGAGAAAAATGCCTAGAGTGGAACTTCATAATTATCTGAAACAAGAAAATTTAGCTGGCAATTTTAAGATGTTCCCATTATTCCCTTGTTGCCTAACAAGAAAGGAATTTGGAAATAATATCAGTAAGCAATAATTTAAAAACCTACATTTTCTTTGTCCATCTGAATTGCATTTTAAGTAAAGTTGTGCTTTTACTGTTAAGTTACATATCAACTCATTCTCTCTGCATGTAACTAAATTTCACAATTTTAATTCCACAATTTTATGTGACAAGTTACTCGTAGAGTTATTTAATAAGCTCTTTCACATTCTTCCTGATATGACAAGAGGACATAAGAGTCAATTAAAGTTTCCATTTTCCAAGGAGAAAACACACACACACACACACACACACACACACACACACACACACACGTTTCCCATTCAGGTCTTCAATGAATGTTAGACTCACAAAGTATGCAAGAATTGTTTCACAGGGATAGGATGAAAGAGGATGGAGAGTGTGAGATCCCTGATACTGGGAAATGTACCAGTTTTCCACAGTACTGTGGCTCAGCTGGACTGCTTCCAGAGGTGGCTGACCTGAGAGGTGGATATCTGTGGAACTTAGATACCAACGTTGTGGGTTTGACAGTAGTAGGCTAGCCCATGATATGGAAGACTTAAGAGACACAAATTTTAGTCTGCCTGGAGCACAGCACACAGCACAGTAGTGAACCAGGAATTTCTTTGTTTTCTGACATTAGGTAGCTTAACCATTTTGTATGGTTCCAAAAGGCAAAAAATAAAAACCCAAATAACAACTAACATTTTTATTCCCATCAATATTTTCCTGTTTTTTTTTCCTTGAAAAATATCTTCTTTTGTTTCGGTTTTTACTACAGTGGTATTTCTTTTAAAGTGTCTGCATAAATCAATAGTTTCAATCATGCAGAAGGAATTGGGAAAAACTGGTAACTTTAAATATATAATTAAGGCTCTGTTTAGGATAAACAAACATGAGGTGAAAAGAAATACTACAATTTAATTAAAAAAAAGAGATAACACTACCTCTCTCTTAGGTTGTCATGAGGATTGTATGAAATACAGAATGCCATATTTTTCTGTAGTGGTCATTATAAATTGCCACAAACTCAGTCTCAGCTAAGACAAATTTACTACCTTACAATTCTGTAGAATAGACATTTCAGCAAGGACCCTTGCTAAAACTAAGGGGTTGGCAGAATGCATTCCATTCTAGAAACTATGGGGGAAAACTCATTTCCTTTTCTGGTTCAGAGGTTTTCTGCAGACCTGGGTTTATGGCCCCCTTCCTCCAACTTATAAGTCAGCAGTTGGTATTGTTCTCAAATCACATCACTGTGAACTCTCTTCTCCATCCTCTTCCACTTTGAAGAACCCTTATAATTATATAAGTCAATGGGGGTAATAGCCCCATTTTAAGGTAGCATAGAAAAATCTTAATTACCCTTTGTCATGTAATGTTATATATTCAAAGGTTAGGGTGTGGACATCTTTGGGGCTCATTATTCTGCTGAACATAAATGTCAATCACCTTATCTAATACCCAGCAAACGCTAAATGACAAATAAATGCTAATTCACTTTCCGAATTATTCTCTGTGTTAGTCAGCTCAGGTGGACATAACAAAATGCCACAGATTTAAGCATTGGTGACATAAAAAACAAAAAAACTATTTTTCATAGTTATTGAGACTGGGAAGTTGAAGATCAAGGTGCTTGACAATTGGATTCCTGACATGAATTCTCTTTCTGGCTTGTGGACATCCTCTTTCTTCCCACATGGTCTTATGAGGAAAGATAAAATTTTGGTGTCTTATAAGAAAACATCTTATAAAGACACTAATCATTTCAGATTAGGGCCCCATGTTTATGACCTCACACTCAATTCAGTTCATCATATGAATTTGGAGGAGCCATATTTAGTCCCAATCTACCTCCCAAAGAATTCACACACTTGTATCAGGTGTATCCACTGGTTACACTTATTGATAGTATTCATGGTCTTAATCATGTTGCCATAGGACTCTCAAAATGTATAACCTGTATACTCTATGTTTTTAACTCAGATGACTGCTTTCTAGACATTTCAAATTCTGTTTCATAGCCTCAAACTGTACATGGATAAAATAAACACATTAACTCAATACTCTTCTAACTACCCCCTGCCCCCTGAAACAAATCTGAACAGGACTGATTTTGAACAATAAGCAGCAGCAAAACACTGTGCTAGGGGCCTGTACCTCTCCTGTGTGATGCTACAGAGCAGGTGACTTCTGGGGTTGAATCATCTTCCTTGCAATTCATCCTCATCTATTTCTTCCTGGGGTTGTGCTGAAATGTTTTGATTTGTGAGAAATGTATTCTTTATTCCTTAAGTAATAATGCATTTACTATATTTCATGACTATTGTAAATCACCAAAATCACAATATAAATTATTGATTAAACCTTTAAAAATTCTTCTTCATTATATATTCTTCATCTCAGGATATGGTACCTCCTTATTTGGTAGCCATTCAATTTAAACTTTGGCATTACCTTACCCTTTTCTTTTAATTGTTCACATCCAATGCATCATCAAAATTTAAAAACTTTATCACCCAATAATGACAACCCTTTAAAAGAGGTGGGGACATTTTTCTGCTTAATTATCTATTTAAAAGGGGTGCCAGACTGCTCTCAAGAAGTAGCTACTATAAACTAAATTTAGTAACACCGTTATCCCTTTATCTAAGAGGCAAGTTAAAGAGCCAAGGGATAGCTGGACTGGCGTCAGGGAAAGCTGTGTCAGCAACATGAAGTTGTCTCTGAGCCAACTAGTAACTCCAAAAAATGGCACTGTGGGCCTCCCTGATGGTGCAACAGGTTAAGTGCAGCGCTGTGGAGCTGCTGACAGCTGCAGTGCTAGTTCTATGCCCAGCAGGGGAGATTGCTACATGGCACAGCAGACCTCTCCTGCCTCACCAGCTGCTCCCCTAAGCAGTGTATTTCAGTCGATCTTCCTGTTCTGCTCCCCACTTTGTCTCTGGTGAGCCCTCTCACCACCCCACACCTCTGGCCTGTACTCCAGCTTGTATGCATTAATGTTTAAAAAAAAAAAAGGCTCTGCAAAAACTCCCAGTTCAAAAGATAAGCCAGCCTATTAATAGAGTGAAATCACAATGCTCCTCAATACATAGACAACATCAAATAGATACACCAATTGGCCTCCTCCCTGGAACTTCTCAGTAAAAATCCTTGAAAATGCAAAAGGTGGGCCTCCCTGGTGGCGCAGCGGTTAAGCGCTGCGCTGTGGAGCTGTGGAGCTGTCGGCAGCGGCGATGCGAGTTCGACACCCAGCCAGGGAGAATCCCACATGGCGCGGCAGACCTCTCCTGCCTCGCCCCCTGCTCCCCTCAGCAGTGTATTTCTGATCTGCCTGTTCTGCTCCCCGCTCTACCTCTGGTGAAGCCTCTCGCCACCCCACGCCTCTGGCCTATACCCCAGCTGTATGTATAAATAAATAAATTAAATAAAAAAAAGATCCTTTCACCTTAAAAAAAAAAGAAAAAGAAAATGCAAAAGGTTTCCTTCACTATACGTTTCTCATTGTGAGGCTCAGAACTTGGGACAGCTTTCCCAGAGCTATCTAGCGGCTGTACCCTGACTTGAGTTCTCAGCCTTAATTCATCAATAAACTCATTTACTTAACTCAATTTATATGTCAACATTACCAAAAACTAAAATGATATTAATTCATTTCATTTCTTGAGAGACCGCTAGAAGGCAGTGCATCCCCCCATGGATTTTTTTAACTTGTGTCAACCCACGTTTACTACCCAGGGTGTAAGGGAACGCAAACTCCCGCTTTTACTACAAGGAATAAAACCCCCAACCCATTTCCTCACTTGCTAGGCTGAGAGAAAGAAACCCTGCGAGGCTTTCGCTCTCTCTCCCTCCAGAAGCACAAAGACCGACAACTGTGGGTACATCCAACAGGACTTCCCTCCACACATGCGCGGTCGCAGGCCTCTGGCGTCACGGGAAGCCGCCGCTTGTGACTCTCAGCCCCCCTCCCTCTCGCCCTGGGCGCCGGAAGCAAAACGGAAGTGGACCTGCACCCGCTTCCGGCCCGGACGCCATTTCCAGCGGTTTCAGGTTCTCACGGGTTGGAATTGCCCGGGAGCATGAGCTATGACTACCATCAAAACTGGGGCCGCGATGGGGCGCCCCGCAGCTCTGGCGGGGGCTATGGAGGAGGTTATGGTGGGAGTCACGGCGGAGGCCGTGGAGGAAACCGTGGCTCTGGCGGAGGTGGTGGTCGTGGCGGCCGGGGCCGACATCCCGGGCACCTGAAAGGCCGCGAAATCGGCTTGTGGTACGCGAAGAAACAGGGGCAGAAGAACAAGGACGCCGAAAGGCAGGAGGTAATACGAGACTCGTGATGCCGGGGCCTGGGGGAGATCAGGCAGGACAAGTTTTCTTTTCCCTTCCGCAGCCCCTAACTTTTTCTTTGCTCGTTTGTTTCATATCTGGTGCATTTGACTTATGAAGTGGTGTATTTGACTTACAAAGTGTAAGTGAAATACACAGGTATCATGCTAAGGCTTCCGGTAGCGGATGTTGTAGCGCTTAAATCAGCCATGCGCATCTGACTCGGAGCAGTCATTGTTGGCCGAAGGTGCACTTTGCCTAAAACGCGTGAGAACTGGGCAAAATGAATGTTAAATTCAGGCTCCAACTGAAATAAACTTTATTGTGGTGTCACTGTCACAGTGTTTCTGGTCTCCCCTCCCCCTTTCTCTTAGAATAATTGTGATCACTTTTATCGAAGTTTTTTGCCAGGTGAACTGGAAAATAGAGACCTACATTAGATGCAGGTTTTCGGGAGAACAAAAGCAGTGAGGAACTATTTTGAATGTAGGCCCTTTAGAATCACAGTCCAACTTTTATTTTTAATATTAAAATAGTCAAAAACCTTTTTGTTTTCTTTAATTTTTTGTTCTGATGGAGAAGTTTGTGTTACTTGGCAACTCCTCTTTGAGAAGGACACTGAGGATACTAGAAGTAGAAATTTTTAAAGGGATAATTTGATTTGGCTTAGTTTCAGATTGGTGATTGTGCTGTGATTTGTGTCATAAAAATCGGTAGTGAAGAAAACCTGAGTAAAGTTACCTGAGTGCCCTATTCTAATTTTTAAAAGTATTGTGATGAAACAGAAACTTAATAGAAACCTTAAAGCAGATTTTAGTGGCTTTTTCAAAAGCATACTTCATAGAAGGACACGTAATTACTTGTAGAGTGTAGTTAAGTCATCTTTTAAGCAGCTGTTTTTCAATAGTTCCTTTAAAAAATGTTTTTTATCCGTGTCATTTTCATTGAAACTTGGGGTTACCCTTTTATGTTGACAATGTAAGCACATTTTTCTCTTTAAAAATAGTGACCAACACATTTCTTTGACGACCCAAGAGTAACTTGTTAATTGAGCAAGTTGTTTTTTTTAAAAATCTAGGAAAGCACAGCTAAGTCACCTTGAAATTGGAAGGATAATTAATTACTGTACAAGGATGTGCACAGTAGCCTTCTAAAAACTCTTTACAAATTTAATTTACCTCCTGTTTCATACAAGCTTTTCTGCATGTTACTGAGAGAGTCTAAAGAAATATTTAAAGAGCTACTGCCTTTGTGGGAAAAATGAGATATAAACAGATGAAAAGTTAAATAAGAAAAATTGTTCATTTTTGTTTCCATGTGAAACCACTTGTATCATGGATCATTATGAATGGGACTCTTGATTTCTGCCACCTCCCCAAATCTTTTGATGTTACTACCCTTTACTCATTTGCCAAGGCCAAAATGAGATTTATTTTTGATTCTTCTCTTTCATTTCACCAAATCTGTCTTCTCTGCCTTTTCAGTGTATCCCAAATTCAATCACTTGTGTCCGCAACAGTTACTTTAGATCTATTATCAATTATAGAAACTATTTTGGTTTTTGTTGGTGGCCTCCTAATTGACCGTCTAGCTTGGAGTCCTGCCCCTACTAAGTCTGTCCTTTCTTAGAGCCACTCACAGTGCTCTTTTAAAACAAAAATTTGATCATCTCATTCTGTAGATCACAACTTGAAATTGGAAGCCAGGTGACTTCTGTGATAGTCTAATATATTTCAGTTGCATCCTAACGTGTTTCCCAGGAATCTCGTAGTGTAGCTTCAACCTGTCAGATTCCCCTGTAGATGTCTCTCAGAGCCCATGCCCACAATCTGATGTATTTATAGCTTTTGTAGACACAAGTTTACTTTTGCCTTTTTTATTACAGCTTTCATATTCTGTTCTCCAAAATGCATCTCTCCATCTTCTCTATGTAAATATGAGCATTTTTCAGTAACTGGCTTATCCTGTTTGTTTAATCACTTTCATCCAGTTGATTGCTTATTGCTTCTCAGTCAGAATTTCCAAGGCTTTTGCTTTTTAAATAACCATATTTACAAAATGATATTGCCATTTATTAGCTTTCTAATGAAAAATTTATTGAGGCTCTGATACGTTTAAGATAGTTACCTTAGGTAGTGTTAAGGTACATGTTCATCTTTGTGGTGTGTTAGGGGCTGTATTTATGGTAAAATTCACTGTGGTAGCAGTGTAGAAAATGGATTGAAAAGAGGCAGTCCTGGGACAGGGAGACTGCTTGTGGTAATTAAGGTGAGAAATGAAGACTTGAGTTAGAACACTGGCAGTACAGCAGATGGACAGTAATTTAGAAAGTAATTTAGAAGGTTGACTCAAACTGATTATATGTGGAGGGAAAAAGAAAGCAAGTATTGGTGAATTACCTTTGTGACTGTGTAAGAAACTGGCTTGATGAAGATGATAGATTCAGCTAAGAATATGGTGACTTTGTTATAGGGCATGTAAGCAGGGGTTTTTAAGGAAGTAGAAAAACAGATCTGATGCCTAGAGAAATCTAAACTGCGGGTGAACATTGGGCAGTTTGTGGGCTCATGGATAGTAACTGGAATATGGAAGTGAGTAGAAGACTGGGTGCAAGCCTGAATCTTACAGGGCTTTGCTTCTCAAATTTGAATGTGTGTAGGATTCACCTGGCATCATGTTAAAATGGTGAGGCCACAACTACTTTTCTATCACTCTCAAGTGTTGCAGTGCTCTGGCCTGCAGGTTACTCAGGCTGTACATTGGAGAGACAAGAACATTAAAGGACAGGCTAAGGAAGAGAAATTTGCAAAAGAATCTAGGAAGAAACAGCAAGAGGATAGAAATAAGGAGGGTGGGTGTTTTGAATATAGAGAAGGGTAAAAAGAATATATAAAAATGAGAAAGTAATCACTAATGACAAATACTACATATGTGTTAAGACTCACTGTCCTGTTGGATTTAAAGTCAGGGTTATCATAACCTTGATGAAAACCCTTTCTGTGGAGTGGTAGAGTAAAAACCAGATGGCAGTGGGGTGACTAGTGAAGAAAAGACGGAGAAATGAAGCATTTTCAAGTAGTTTTAATGTGAGGAAAAGGGGAAAAATGGAGCAGTAGCTGATGGGAATGGAAGAAGTCAAAGATGATTTTTTACTTTTTTTAATTCTTTGAAAAAATAGACAATTATGTTCATCTTCATGTACTGATGATGGTTAGGAGCAATGGAGGGGAAAGGTTTGTCCCAATAGACTAAATTATGCCTCAGTAGTAAACAGCCCCCAAATTTTGATGAGATATAGCAACAAAGACTGGTTTTTCTACTGACATTATTTGACTATTCGGAGTTCACTTGAGAGGTCTCATTTTGAAACAGAGCTTTTGCCCATCTAAAGCATACCTAGTCTCAGTGACAGCAGGGAAGGAGTACAGTAAATCATCTCTGATTCTTAGAGATTCCCATTTCCATTTCTGTGGACAGTAAGTCATACAGCCATGCTATGCTGAGCTTAGGGGAAGGGAAATGCAGTTCTACATATATGCAAAGAAGTAAACCAGAATATTGGTCAATATATAATGACTACTAGAAGAATAAGAGATTTAGGAAAGGGAGGGAGATAAATCTCGGTAGGAGATAGTCCTGAGGAGGTGAAGGCAGTTGGTCTATAGAGTTTAGGTAGAGAGGTAAACCATAGGCAGGAACATGGACACCTCTTCCACTTTAATAGGAAGGAAAAGAGCAAAAATATGCAATTGAATATAAGTGGGTTTAGGTTTGGGGGCTAGTAGTTAAGGACCTTTTCCTTACAGTCTTGTTTTTGTTGTGAAATAATATATGTGAAGTGTTGCGTGTGACCACAATGATGGTGTGTTAAACACTTTGTGTGCCGGCTATTTTCTGTGCCACCGCATGAATGGTATAAGCATTCAATAAAACAAACACAGCTGCTGAACTACTGGATATATTTTAATGAAATTTTACATACATAGAGATTAAAGCTTCTAGACTGAGTATGATCAAAGAAATAGTCCTAATAATTCCAAACAAATCCGCCGTGGCATGAAAAACTGGAGACTAGATGAACATGTGAATACGTGAGCGGACCACAAAGTGTTAAAGAGGATGGAAAAAGTTTGAAATAATTGTTAATGAGAAACTGATAAGATAGGTAATAAACAAACAAAAAACATTGAGGGTTTCCTTTGCCAGGAATTTATAACTAGAAGCTGAAAGAATACTTGAAGATATCCAAAAGGGGAGAAATGATCAAAACTAAGTACTCTAAAGTAATACAGTCATGAAGCATAAAATGTGTTAGAGATTCTCTAGGCAGATGGTGAGATAAAGTGAAGGGTGATAGAATTGAAAGGTTAAGAGGGAGGAGATCTATAAAAAAGGAAGAGTCCAGGTTTGGGATTTTGGCATTATTAAATTCTCCTCTTGAGCCTCATTTTAAATATGAGGTTAAAATTTTATAGATACTGTAAATTGTGTTTTTATTAAAAAGTATAAAATTATGTTTTCAGGGGCTGTTTCATTTTTCAATCATCCCGCCTTTTTGTGGATATCTAAAATCCATATAACAAGGTGAGGAGGAGAACCTTTGTTCTGCTAGTAGAGGTGAAAACTTCAAAATGTAAAGTTCTGGTTGGTTGAAGAAATGCTTTAATGTGAATGAGTTTCAATTGGAAATATATCATTGTACAGGTAAAAATTATTCAATCTTGTCATTGCCATTTTGAAGTGTGAATTAGAGAAACAATGGTTTTGAACCCTTGGGTTGGTTGGAAAGGATGTAAAAATTAGGGTAGCTTTACCTGCGAATGACTTTTTATCCTGAAGCTACCTTTCCAGAGGCATTTTTAATCAAAGTGTAAGTTTCTTACTGCCAAGAAAAAGCACTGTAATTGATTTCTAGGTAGGTAGAAAGAGCACTAAATGTTAATGCTTGCTAGATCATTAAAGCATAGGGCAAACATGTTTTAGTAACGATCTTCTGTATCTGATTCCGCAAGACTGCTCTCAGGTTCCTGGATTCAGTAGGAGGAATAACAGAACTTTGAACACTCTGGTGTACTCACAGTAACAGTTCTTTACAGTCAATTATTATGAATTAAAATCAACAAAGTAAAATGTGCATAGGGCCCAGGAAATCCAGGTTGAAGATTCCCAATTTTAGGGAAGAGGATATATTATATAGAAGAGATACATAGTGTAATATATAAGCCATTTTTAAAAAAGATTTTTTGTAGGACCGTTAAAAAAACATAATTTGGGGCTTTAGTTAACTGTTTTTAAATAGATTTTGCTGCAGCTGCTATCAAAGTTTTGCTGTATTATGCTTTTAAATTGTATTAGCATAATGCAGCCCTTTAATAAGTTAGCAGCAGTCTTCTAGGTTCTACCAAAGATCTCATCATATTCTTTTTTTTTTTATTTCTTTAAAAAGAAAAATGGTTTGACACAGAAGTGTCACACACACATTAAAAAAGGTAGATTCAACTATTCATCCATTCATTTGAGAGACTTCTCTGAAGAATGTATCTGGAAGAAATACTGGAAAAGTGCAGAATATGAAAAGTAGATAAGCTTTTTTTTAAAAAAAATAATAATGAAAATGAGATCCTACTGCATGTTTTCTGCTTCTGGCTTTTTTCATTTAATTCCTTGGCCGTCTTTTCTGTTTGCATACTTAAAGAAAACAATCTATCACTTTTTATTTATAATTAAGTAAATAATTATTATATTTATAATTCAACTTCTTTTAATGTGCATTTATAAAATAATTTTTTTTCCCCAATTCTTGGTCTCACAGTGTTCATTGTAACTCCTCTGATAACGTATTTTTTTCAATTCTTTCAAATTCTCTGAAGCAACTATGTCATTTACCACATAGGATCAGTCTTCATAAATGCTGATCAGTTCCATTTATGCACTATGAACTCAACCTTGTAACTTACAAACCTATTCCTCCTGTTAGTGTGAGAACTTTAAAAAAATTCCATTGCAACCAAAATAGTACTTCCAAATTTTAATTTAGTTTCTTTTTTTTTAACCGATTGTAGAGTTTTTTTAGTAACTCAATTTATGAGTATCTTTTAAAAGTTAAGATGGGAAAATTTCATAATGACTAGTCTGTGAGGGCAAGAGGTAAGGAAAGTGAAGATGTAGTAAGACATGAATATGATCCCTATTCCAGTCATCCTACAGTTAATTTTATAATATAATAGAAAAAGTTATAGAAGATTATATGTAAGAAAATGTTGACATGAATTGGGTCTAGGAAGTAGAATTGACCTAGAAGACAAGTATGGGATTAATTTAACTTGCCTTTATGTTGGTCTGTTGACTATATATTACTTTGCCTGTTTTTTAAACATATCAGATAACTTAGCACATGCTTTCTCATGCTGATAAAGATGCTTTTTCTTTTGCACTAATAGAGAGCTGTAGTACATATGGATGAACGCCGAGAAGAGCAGATTGTGCAGCTACTCCATTCCGTCCAAGCTAAGAATGATAAAGATTCAGAGGCACAGATATCCTGGTTTGCTCCTGAAGATCATGGGTAAAACAAAAAGTATTCTTTTAAAAAATGGGCAGAATGACACTGCTTTCATAGCATTGGCTAGAGGAAAAAAAAATAATAAAAATGGCATCTTTAGACTCTTGAATAAGTGATTTAACCTCAAAGTAAAATTTTGTTTATGTAGATTGAGTAGATTCAGTGAAAAGTAAGGACAAAAAGGTTAGGTGGCATATACATTTCCACAGGAAAGCAAAATGGTAGGATATGAGATTTATTAAGGTATTATTTATTCTTCCTACTATCTTTGTATTTCAGAAATTCTGTGGAAAAGCTCTACAAGAAGTTAAATTGCTATTACTGTAGGAAAATCACAGGAGCTGTATCATTTAGAAAAAAATAGTGAAAAATTTTCTGGTACTACGTAATGTAGTTTCCCCTTTATAACTCAGAAAGAAAATGATGTTGTGAAATAAAACAAGGCTCAGAAAATCAAAAAAAGAAAGTACTTAAGTCATTGCAGTGAAGGAATGACTTAATTTTTTTAAACAAGGAATAACTGGCAATATTTATTAAGAGGGGAGGAAAACATGAATTCGTTATAAGAATGTAGGTATTTTCAAAATTGCTCTACTATGAAAAAAGAATAAAAGTTTTTGATTTTGGTAATTTTGAAATATACAGCATATCATTTTCTCCCAGGACTCTGGTGGCTCTTGATTTAATGTTTTCTCCTTGTCAAAATAGGTATGGTACTGAATCTCCTGCTGAGAACAAACCGAACTTAGAGAAGAAACTTGAGGACCATGAAAAAAAATTGATAAATCAGGAAAAGAGGACATTTAGAATCAGGGACAAATACATTGACCGAGATTCAGAGTATCTGTTACAAGAAAATGAACCAGATGTAACCTTAGACCAACAATTATTGGAAGATTTACAGAAGAAAAAAACTGACCTTCGGTATATTGAAATGCAGGTAATGGAAAGCAAGATGTAGGAAAAATTTTACTTATCTTTTCCCACACTTCATAAAAATGTATTTAAACTTTTGTTTAGCGGTAGCACATGGTGTTATCATTGAGAACTCAACATACCATCCTCTGTTGCAAATTCATATCCCCCCCCCCCTTTTAGTAGAGAAAAGGTAGTGGGAATGGAATCATATATAACCTATACTAGCCCATCTCGTCTATAGCAGCTTCTATGATGAGGGAAAGAAATATTTGGAAAATAGTGGTACAAATGAAAAAAAATCAATCTTAAATTTTAATTTTTTAGAACAGTTTAGTGAGGTATTATGAAATAGGTGGTTACAATTAGTTTTTCCCAAGCCATTTAACTCTTTTATAGATAATGAGATTAAGTCATCCAAAAGTTACATAATGTGTTTATTTTCAGCAACATTTTTTTTTTTTAAAGATTTTATTTTTGTGTAGAAGAGCTTGGGTCTAGACCAGAGGTGCAGGGGGTGAGAGGCTTCACCAGAGAGAGTGGGAGCAAAACAGGCGGATTTACTAAAATACGCTGCTAAGGGGCAGCGGGCAAGGCAGGAGAGAGCTGCTGTGCCATGTGTGAGTTAGCTTCCTGGCCAGCAAACTCAGACCTAGAGGTGATAGTGTTGAGATTTACCCCTGGCCACCAGGGAGGCCCATAAAGATTTTTTTTTTCTTATTTTATGTACCTAGTTCGTATAAGCTGTAGTGGGTTTTCTTCAGTGTATGGCATTTGTATTTAGTGTGAGTATGGGATTCCATAAAAGTTTTAAAAATTAAAACTTACTCCATAAATAAAAGATACAGAAAATAATTAGTTTCTTCCTTTTTACTGTCCAGTTGTAATTCACCAAAAATTTGTTGCTTCTTTGTGTCAGAAACTTCCACTTGCTTTTTATATAAAGGTTTTTTATATATAAAGGTTTTTTTTTTTAAGATTTTATTTATTTATGCATACAAGAACTGGGGTGTAGGCCAGAGTTGTGGGGGTGGTGAGAGGATTCACCAAAGAGAGTGGTGAGCAGAACAGGAGGGTCTACTGAAAAACACTGCTGAGGGGAGCAGTAGGCAAGAAAGAAGAGGTCTGCTGTGCCATGTGGGAAGTGCCCTGGCCAGGGGTAGAACTCGTGCTGCAGTGGCTGCCAATAGCTTCACAATGTTGAGACTTGACCCTTGCGCCACCAGGGAGGCCCTATAAAGGTTTTTCATTCAGATTTTGTGGCAAACCAATGAGATGAAACCTTTGAAGGACCTACCTTCTAAATTTGACTTAACTAAAAATCGCAGTTCCTAAATGTCAATGCTAGATTTCCTGATGCCAGATATTTACTGTTTTAAGTTTTCTTTTATACCCACAGGTAAGCACCTAGACATAATCTTTGAATCTGCTCCAGTACCTAATGAATTACTAAGTGGTGTATCATTGTGAGAATAAGAGAAAAAGAATGTGTTGTAGAAATCAAATCTAAGATGAGTGTATAAATATGGAATGGAAGAAATGGTAAAGGTAACTTAAGGATTGTTAGGATGCAATTTGATAAATTTTATTTTACTATCAAGAAAAGTTGTTTTAGATGAAATATTTTATCTTTCAAAATTTCAAAAATAAAAGGATTGCTAAGTTCAATAGTTTTTTAATATAAAAGTTTGAATCTTAATACTTCTTGTAAGCTGTGAGGTCTTGATTATAGCCTATTTATGATATTACCATGATTATAATTTGGTTACATTTCTTTGTTATGTGAAAAAAAATTTTTTTTTAATTTCAGCACTTCAGGGAAAAGCTGCCTTCATATGGAATGCAAAAGGTAAAATGAATATTACTTGATTGATTTACAAAATAGTTAAGCATACTTTTTTAAGTTATATCAAGAAGATATAAATTCATGAACCTTCCCCTAAAGTTCAATATTGGAAGTTCATTGAATTGTTGAAGGACAAAAAATAGTCTTGAGACAGTTTTCCTAAAGTTTTCTCATATAATTTCTCATTTCTATTTCTAATCAAAATCTTCAGGAAGTACAGTGCTTTTAATTTATTATGTTTTATCACACAATCACCCTAGATTTATAGAATTATATAGTTTCCCATCCTTCTCAGGTCTCTGAACCTTTTTTTTGTTTTTCTTTACTTCTCGTAGCACTCACTACCTCCTACTATCTGTGTGTCTTCCCCTCCTAGGCCAGTGTCATTCTTGAGGACAGGGTTGTCCTTTATCTGTATCTTAAGTTAACCTTTTCTGGCTTTCTGTAGACCCTTAGTAATTAGTTTGTTGAATGAATGAATGTCACTCTACTTCTCAGTATTTACCAGCTGTAAATTTCAGTCTTCAAACCTGAAAGTTTTCTGATATGCACAGTATGGTAGATGGTAAATATCTAAAATATACCAGTTTTCAAGTTAGTTTGTGGATAAAAACAACCCATAACATCCCTTTGTAGTGGTAAGGTGGTAGGATGGTTTAGTTAATAAAGTGACTACTGATATTAAAAATATTAGCTTTTATCTAAAATTAGTATTTATCTAAACCTTGTAAGATAGTAGGTTTTCCAGATAGGTATACTTTGCCCATTTGATCTGGTTATTAAGAACTTATCTTTATTTTAATTACTTCGATGGAAATAACTTTAAAAAATTATTTTCCTTCCTTGTTTTGAAACAGTGTCCAAAATCTGGGCATATTTATGAATTGTGATATAAATCCTGAAGGTCCGTAATAGTTGTTTAGGTATCAGGGGATTTGCCTCTGTATTTAGTAGCCTCAGATGTCAATGTTCTTTTTCATTAATGTTCATTCGTAGGTATGGAACTTAAAAACTGCCTCTTCTTGTGGCCAGTGTATTTTTCTTTAACTGGTACCTCTGTTCTGTTCCTTACATATTGGTGCTGTTTTTCTCTTGAAATCTGGTAGATTCAGATATCCAAAGGGCCAGCATTGCATATAAAAAAAAACAAAAAGCATTACTATGTTTGTTAAAAGCAAATATTAAAATATAAAAATTTAGTGAATTGGCTGCTGTCAACATGTGATCTTATTTATTTTCCTCTTTGAAATAGGAATTGGTTAATATGATTGATAACCATCAGGTAACAGTAATAAGTGGTGAAACTGGTTGTGGAAAAACCACTCAAGTTACTCAGTTCATTTTGGATAACTACATTGAAAGAGGGAAAGGATCTACATGCCGGATAGTTTGTACTCAGCCAAGAAGAATTAGTGCCATTTCAGTAAGTAGCCTCTCACTTTCAAAACATCTCACTTTGTTTCCATTCTCCATAAGGTAGTCTTTCTAGAAATTACTGATTTTGAAGGTTTGGAGTGATTCTTAGATTTTGGCTGTGCTGGTGTGAAAACAAATGTTTGGTTGGACAATAATTGGTAGCAAAGGCTAAAAGATTAAGTGACCTCTGTCTTACTGAAAGTAGATGTTAATAAATTCAGGATAAATGATAAATACACGCGAATTTCAAAATAGAACTAAAAGAGTGAAAAACTGATAAATTTTTATGAAATTGATTAAGAGATTCAAATAATTGGCATCTTTAGATGGTTTAAATTTTACTTGATTTATTCAATATTCTCAGATTTTTTTTTTCAGTACATAACACATTGAATGGTGGTGGAAATCAGGAAGCTTTGTATATTTTAAGATGCAGTTCTGTGTTTTGAGTGCATTTATTTAATAAGGAAATTTATCATGAAAAGACAAGACTTTCTGGTTTATCATTTAACAGCTAATGTACATGTTTGTTACAAATAACTTATTTGGATGACATATATGTTACATAATCTTTAGAGATATTTCTTGTAACATTTAATGTATGTAATACAGTTATTTTCATGTTATGTGAGACTACATTTAAATCACATACACTTAGTGATATTTGGTTTTGTGATAGTGCGTTTATTACACATTGTATTACTAATACAGATTCTGTAGTCAGAAACTGCTTTAATTATGATGCTGATTTCTACAATATGAAAGTGGGGCAGCAGTCTCTTGGTGCTGTAACCATATTCCTGGAAATTGCATAAGATCACAAAATGGAGAAAAATAACCTGCTTTCATTATGGTACAGTAATATAACTGATACAAATTAGATAAAAAAATCTAGTCTTATTTTCGTTGACACATGGCAGTTACTGTTTGTACTGACAGTAGAAGGAAATGCTCACTAGATTATTTTTCACTCATTTTTCCAAAACCTGGATCTTTACTACTTTCTTAAGTAGTAAAAAGTGAATTAATGGTCTAAGTCAGTACATACAGAATTGGAGAATATTACTTCTGAAGTACTATTTCTTAAAAATTATTTTTTTTCTAACCCCATGAGTCACTGTTGTCACAGGATGATTACTAATCAGTTTTGAATTACAACTTTTTGTCCTCATACCTTATCTTTGGCATTCATAACTTTCAGAACACAACCAAGATCTAGGAATTAATCAACATAAGCTACCAAAAAGAAACAAAATATATGTTTACCCTCGGTTACACAAGTTTTACAAAGTTTAGACCATGACTTAACAACTCTTCTGGAACAGTAAAAATAAATGAGAAGATGCTAGAGAAAGCACATTAAAAAGTAAGGACAGAATTTGCCCTGGAAGAACTTTTTAAGAGGAAATTAGAGTAAACCTAAGAAGTCATCTGTAGCTCTTAAGACATACAGTTTTAGATAGATACCTCAGGTTTTAATGTGTATCTTGCTTTTTAAAAATCTCTTGAAAATCTGATGAAGAGTTTTTCAATAATCCGTTTTTCATGAGCATTCATGGTATTTGTCCTAAGAGAATATATTTTCTTTGTAAGTGTTTTGTCCTAATTAAAGGTTGCAGAGAGAGTAGCTGCAGAAAGAGCAGAATCTTGTGGAAATGGGAATAGCACTGGATACCAAATTCGTCTTCAAAGGTAAAAAAAAAAAAAAAAAAATTCCTGTTCACAGATAAATTTTAGTGAAGTTTTTAAACTGGAGATTCAAAAGAAAGAATTTTTCTGATTTATGTTACTGGAATTAACCTTTAACTGTATTTCAGGGGCTTGCAATCCACAAACTCACTTTTAACTCAAATTCAGATTTGTATTGCCTTTATAAAATGTGCTTTTATATTTTGGAATAATTAGAAAAATTTTCTAGCAAACCATCACTCCTGCAAAAGGAGTTGGTATCTTAAGCCTTAATCTCGTTAGCCTTCTATTCCCCTCTACTGTATTTCTTAGTCCCTTTTCTGGAGCTCTGGATTCCATTTACATTTTTAAATGAGCTGATTTAATATCACTGAATAAATGTAGGACCCCCAAGTCTTAAGTTGGTTTTTCCAGATATTAATGTTTATACCTTTAAAATGAAATGAACAGTATGTCATGACAATAAGAATAATGAACTTGACTATAGTAATTCCCATTCTATTGTGGTAGGGATTCCTAAAAAATTAAGTGTGAAGATTTTCATTGAAACTGAAACCATTTTTTAAAATTAATATTTTCTTTTAAAGTTTTATGGTACTTTATTAGTTAAAAATAAGCAAAGAATTGTTCACTCTAGTCTTTCATTCACAGCCGGTTGCCAAGGAAACAGGGTTCCATCTTATATTGTACCACAGGAATAATCCTTCAGTGGCTCCAGTCAGACCCGTGAGTATGTTTCAATTCAGGATACTAAATATTATCAAAAGGTGTAGGTCTTATTGTGTTTTTTGAATTTTACTGACATACAATGCTTCTGTTTAAATTTTTTATTGAACTACATGCTTCATGCTTCTGCTTTAGGCATTTGTCTAGTGTTAGTCATATTGTGCTTGATGAAATCCATGAGAGAAATCTACAGTCAGATGTTTTAATGACTGTAATTAAAGATCTGCTCAATTCCCGACCTGACCTGAAAGTAATATTGATGAGCGCAACCTTGAATGCTGAGAAATTTTCAGAATATTTTGGTGAGTAAAATTTGATGTTTCTTTAGAAAGCTATCACAAAACCACTGAATTTATGATTACGTTTTTCAAAAATATAGTGTTAAATCTTTAGCATTTAATTTTATTTTAATGTTCTACTCTCTAGCCTTTCAGATTAAATAATTGGGCCTATTCTTAGAGAGTGGCATGGTCTTTGCTCTCTTAGAGGAGAAATGTAGCTTCTTGGTGTGACCCCAAATAATTAAGGTGACATCAATAAAGTCAAACCACAGATCTGGATGATTTAATACTTTTTTGTGATTTTTTTTTTTTAAATGTACTATCACAAGCTAGGGTCGTGGTTTGCTAATAATAAACATAACAATAGCTATGGAACCTCTTCTGTGTACCAGTGGCATATCTGGCCCCTTGTCTTTATAAATCCTGATGATATCTTAGGAAGTAGATGTGGTTATCCCCATTTTTTTTTAAAGATTTATTTATTTATGCATACAAGCTGAGGTACAGGCCAGAGGCATGGGGAGGTGAGAGGGTTCACCAGAAACAGAGTGAGGAGCAGAACAGGCAGATTGATGGAAATACACTGCTGAGGGGAGCAGCGGGCGAGCCAGGAGAGGTCTACCCCGTCATGTGGGAATCTCCCCAGCTGGGCTTTGAACTCGTGTTGCCACTCTCGACAGCCCCACAGCACAGTGCTTAACCGCTGTGCCACCAGGGAGGCCCTGTCCCCATTTTTATAAATGAGAAAATAACTACAGAACTATTAAGTAGTTTATTAAACATTGTGTAATAAACAGGATGGAGAGGGTTTGAAACTGAGTCACATTCTTTTAAAATTATTCTTTGTCTCCTACTTAGTTTTGTGGGGAAGGAAGAAAAATGGGAGAGTTAAAATGGAATACAGCTATCTTTAAGTGTCCTTAGGCCTCCCAGTGATATAGGGGTTGAGTCTCAGTGCTCCCACTGCTGCAGCCTGAGTTCGAACCCCATCAGGGAGCTAAGCCACATACAGGGCAGCAGACCTCTCCTTCCTTGCCCATTGCTCCCCTTAGCAGTGTATTGCAGTAAATTCGCCTGCTCTGCTTCCCCACTCTGTCTCTGTTGAATCCTCTTACCCCTTATACCTCTGATTTATACCCCAGTTCTTCTACGCTTGCATGCATGCATAAATAAATAAATATCAATACCAATCAAATCTTTAAAGAAAAAAAGAGTTCTTATATTCAGTCCAGTTGGCCCTCAAAACTTTTGGGTCTATTGTGTAGTCTTTTTTTTTTTTTTAATAAGATACTCAGAACTAACATTGAGTGACTTGTTCAAACTTAATGCAAGTCAGAAGCAGAACTGTGATACCAATTCAGATTGACCTCCGGTGTAGTGTTGGCCTTTTTTCCAGTATACTGCTTGTTTTACTTGACATAAAATTGGAGTAGCATTTAAATTATAGTATTAAATAGTATTAAGGAAATATTTTTGCAAAATAGTGCAAAAAGATTTCTAGATAGGGCCTCCCTAGTGGCAGAGGGGTTAAGTCTCAGCACTGTGAAGCTGTCGGCAGCCACGGCAGCACCACTACAGCCCAGCCAAAGAGCTGACCCACATGGGGCAGCAGACCTCTCCTGTCTTGCCCGCTGCTCCCCTCAGGAGTGTATTTTAGTCAGTCCTATTTTGCTTCCCACTCTGTCTCTGGTGAATCCTCTCACCTCCACCATCTCTGGCCTACACCCCAGCTCTTGTATACATAAATAATTCTTTTCTTAAAAAAAAATACACCACTCTTTAAAAAAAAAAAAAAGGTTTTTTCAAGTCTAGGTAACGAATTTTGAATCCAATTTTAAATGCTCCTTTCTTTGATATTCTAGGTTACAGTGTAAAACTGTGAGTTGTGTGTAGTATAGTAGGAGTAAAATGATATGTATAAGTCCGACTACTGCCTATTTTTAAATTAGATATGAAAATAAAAGGTAGAACTAGAAAAGTTCCAGGACTGTTTTGTGAAGTCAAGTAGTAGATAATTACAGTCTGTTGACTTTTGTTGATATTTATAGTAGTAAATGATTTTTAAGTCTGTTGACTTTTTTATTAAACACTGAATCCAGATTATATTTTGTTTACCATGCTAGGTAACTGTCCAATGATACATATACCTGGGTTTACTTTTCCTGTTGTGGATTATCTTTTGGAAGATATAATTGAAAAAATAAGGTAAGTAAAACTAAGAAATAAAAGAAACCAAAAAGTATTAATACATCATCTTCTGTCAAATGTGTTGGTCTGAGAAATTCACCACTAACAACTTCCTTTTAAGACATTTTTCATAAATCAGGAATTTATAAACTTGCTTTCACTTAAAATCACTTGGAGCCTTTTAAAATCAAGTTTCCCCCTTTACACTTCTTAACTATAAATACATTGCAAAGTCTGAGTGGTAGCCTGTTATCAATAGTTTTTAAAGATTCCTAGACAGCAAACTTTGGGAACCTTTGTCTTCAGTATTTGAATTTCATTTCTGATCTTCTTACATGGTTTTCATTCTCTTGCTAGTTTCCATTGCCTACTGTAAATATGAATTACCTCTTGAATTGTCAATTACCCTTTCCTCAGCCTTTTATAGATTCACTTTGAAATCCTTATGAACATAGTACTGAGTATCACAACTCTTAGACTTAGAGCATCAGAACTAAAGCTCCTTCTAAATCTAAGCTTGTTCTCTAACCATACAGTATTCCCGTGCCACAGATACCTTGAGCCTCATGTTTTCCAAATCGAAATCATTAAGTTACATTCGATCCCCATTATGATTCCATCAAAATATTAAAGCAAAACATTGTGTCTTTCCCCAAAAGCCTTAAAATGGTGATATCTTCACCCAGTTACCTAAGCTAGAAATCAAAAGAACATTTATATACCAGGGTATGTTAACTGCTTTACGTAGTTGGTAACCACATTACTCTCAGTCATTCTGTGCTCCCCCATCCTCAACCACTGTACTTTGTTACTTGCTGTCTCTTCATTTCAGACTATACTTGTCACTTTCTCCATCCTTTCATCTATAAAATGTTGATAATTTAAGACCAAATCCCAGTTTCATTGCCTGTTAGCCTTCTTTAATAGGCTATTCTCACAGCATGAGTTGCATTACTCTCTGGACTTCATAACACTTTTAATTATCAATGATTAGCTTATTGACATGTAATGTATTTCTTTTTATTTGCTGCTTGCATTCGATTTCAGATTTTTCAAGCTCAAGGATTTTGTCCTAGTCATCTTTGTAACTGGGGCATAGCACAGTGCCTGGCCTATAGTAAACATGAATCTGTACAGGGACAGATGTGGATACACTTGTGATGAAAATTTTCAGTACTCCACAAATTATTTGTTAAATAGAAAATCAGGAAGTGACAGTGAGAAGGTGAGAACAAAAATCTAAGAGTATATATTACATGGAGAAAAGTCAGCTGAATTTTGAGTGGACATTTATTTAACAAATGTTTATTAAACTTCATGCCTTGCACTGTGTAGGGCCTGAACATAAATTGAGAAAAACATAGTTTGTAGCCTCAGAACTTACCCTATACAGTCAGAAGCGGTATTATGAAGAATGATGTAGCTGTTCTAAGGAAGTAAAGACTATATTGAGAATAAGATTAAATAGCAAGTTTCCGCTGAGCAAGTCAGTAAAACAGTGAAGCCAGTAGGAAGAGGGAGACGTGTATGTCAGAGGGTGGAGCACGCTAAAGTTGGGAGAGACCGTGTTTCTCCTTTGTGCTCTGCTTTTATTATCAGTGCGCTGCCTCCTCAAGTCTGCCTTATGCCATAAATTCCACTTCTTACTATGACACATTTACTGGTTTTCTAGGAGAGTGAAAGGCAACAGCTTGACAGTAATGAAAGCTGACTTTGGGGGATCAGTAAGCTGAAGTTGCATAAAGGTTAATTGCTCCCTGGAAGGCAGGGAGTGTCTAAGGAACTCTAAGTTAAGGGTCTCCTGAAGCAAAAGGATGGTATCTGTGCCCCTGTCACCTCTTAGCCAGCCCTAAGACGGAACTTGGAGGAGGGAGGGCCTGGGATGGAAATACTCAGCGGAAGCCTGCAACTATCCCCTTCTCAGAAGTGCTGTACTACAGGGAGGGAAGGAAGTAGGGTGAGATGATATGGAGAGCCAGCGTTGGGTTTTTGGGGTGAGGGATTCAGGTCATTTCTGGTTTTGGAAATGCTGGGAAGGGAGCCACCTGTGGGTTGATCCTGCTGACTAGGACTAATCTCTCTCCCAGGTTGCTCTACTTACCTCTAGTTGGTGCCTCTATATGTATCGAAGACTTAGGGGAATCCTGGGTCACAGGTACTGAATAGGGAGGGGATAAAAACCTTTGGGTCTGCTATGTGTCAGGCACTATGCTTTATCACTTTGTTTTTTAATTCTCATGTTAATACTATTATAAGAATATTAGTTTCTTAGGTAAGAAAACCAGTGGTCAGAGGTTTTTTACCTTGTCCAAGGTCATACAGCCAGTCAGTGGCAGAGCAAGAACATCATTCCCATTCTGACTGACAAAGCCTGTGCTCAGCTACCCCATTCCTTTTATGTCATCTCCCCTTGGTGAACTCTGAGGGAGTTTGGGGTTAAAATACCTTTTTTTTTTTTCTTTGTGTCTTCTTACATCTGGGCCTCTTAGGACCCCCTCTCCCCTCCATGGCAGGTAGCATTCTTGGATGGATGTGCCCTCTGTTTTTCTAGCAGTCATTGCAACATTGTGGAATCACTTCTGGTGATCAATAGCACAGAAATTTGAGAATTTGCATTCTGATTCTGGCTTTGCCTTTAGCGCTTTCTGTGGGACTTAGCAGAATTAATAGTTCTCAAGCATAGTTTTCCAGGTCTCTAGGTACATTATCTGAAATTCTCTTGGAGCACGAATTATAATTCCTAGATTAGAAAATTCTACTCAAACATATTGAATCCAAAGCACAAGGGTTAGGCTTTATGTTTTTTGTAGTTTACATTTTATGAACTTTCCGGGAGATTTTTAATGTGCATTCTAGGTTTGGAAATCTCCTTTTTTTGAAGTATGTCTTTTACTAGACCATCAGATATTATTTTGGACTTGCTATTCACGTTAACTTTTATCGTATAGCAGACTTAAAATTGAAGGTGAAATTTAGTTATTTTTTAAATTTTGATTGCTAAAGATGATTTAGATGTTTAGGGTTTTTGGTTTTTTTCTACCTAAAATGTCAGACTTTATGTTAAGAAACGTTTACACATTGATAATTATTATTCACTATAAAGTATAATGAAAATGTTGTAAATCCTCCTTTTAAAATCTTAAGGTAAAAACTCATAGATTAGCTAAAACCAGAAAACAGTGAAACTTAATAAAAATGTTTCTGTTTTAGATATGTGCCAGAACAAAAAGAACACAGATCCCAGTTTAAGAGAGGTTTCATGCAAGGGCATGTAAATAGACAAGAAAAAGAAGAAAAAGAAGCAATGTATAAAGAACGTTGGCCCAATTATGTAAGAGAACTGCGAAAAAAGTACGTTTATTTTTGAAAGAGAACAGAGGCTTAATGACTCAAACAAAATGCAGGAATTGTCGTCTTGACTTTGTATATGTGGGAGTATTGCAGGTCTCATTCCAGCTAGGTACTATACTGATATGACTTGTAAACATTACTATTCCAGTAATTCTGTCTGTTGATTATATACTTACATTTGCAGATCAAGTTAATTGTTAAAGGTTTTATATCATGTTAAGCCTGAGGAGACTTTACCACATATTTCACAACTTTCTATTTAATTTTGATAGATATTCTGCAAGTACTGTAGATGTTCTAGAAATGATGGATGATGATAAAGTTGATCTGAATTTGATTGCTGCCCTTATTCGACACATTGTTTTGGAAGAAGAGGTTAGTTTTGTTTCTTTTTCTTTCCTTCAAGTGGCAAATGATAATTTTAAGTTAATTTTTACATCAAGGCCATGAAAATTAAAAAAAAAATTTCTTAAAAGCTTTTTAAAAATATCCAATGGAAGTAATTGCTTTGACACTAGAAATAAGAATCTTAAAATACATAAAGATTTAGGTATCCTATTTGAAAGAAAGATGAAGCAGATTAATACCTGGATTATAAGTTATATATTCTTTAGCAGTAATTAAAATTATCATGCACTACTATAATTTTAATGACTTAAGTATTCACGGAATTTTCCCTTACTTCATTTGTAATGACTGTTCCTCCTCCCGCCCCCCACAGGATGGTGCAATATTGGTCTTTCTACCAGGCTGGGACAATATCAGCACTTTACATGATCTCCTGATGTCACAAGTAATGTTTAAATCAGGTATTACAGAAAAAGATCTTACTGCAATTCCAAGAATAGTACTTGAATCATAGGTAACATAGTTTTTTCCCCTTTCATTTGAAGATTTACTTCAAAGCTCATCTCAGTGTAAAAACCTTAAGTTCTAGGTCACAGATGAAGATGAAGATGGTGCATGTGTAGTGAAGTTCTTATGTAGTATAATGGTGAGAAAGTTTTGCATACATTCCTAAATTTACCTAATGAGGTTGAGGCTTAAAGATGAGATGTTGGCATTAGACATTATTTGATTTTCCTTCACTTTATTTGGGCAAAAAAGAAGTTTGAATTTATCCTTCAGCCGAGTGTTTCTCTGCTCTGACTGTCCAACAGCCTCACCCATGGCATTTCTTTAAAATTCAGATAACCAGACCCCCTCCACTCCCCAAATCTAAGAATGTGTCATGAACATCTTGAAGTATTTAAAAATTCCTCAGGTGATTCTAACTCTGTTTCGCGTGATAAACCTCTTATGTTTTAGGTAAACACATGGCCACATAAATTCTTGCCCTGTAAGATTTATCTGTAAAGAATTTTCAGGAATCATTATTAAATTTAGTAAAATACAGCGCAAATTCTAGTTAGTATTTTTTAATTCTGACTTTAACTTCTAACTTACTCTTTGGAAGTGCTTATGACACTTTTTATTCTTCTAAGACTCTTAAAAATATTTTGATCTAGTTGTATTGGCTAAGATAGTAAAGGTCTTTTTTTCTTTGTTAAATCATATATGGTAATTCCTTGAAAACATTCTATATAATTAAAGTTATTTACTATTCTCAAGCTGGAAAAAGCTTTTTATCTGATTATCGTGACTTGTCCTTGTCACTGGTAACCTTTCTCTAGAAAAAGTGTCGTCATGATTAAGCTGAATTACTTTTTATACTAGAATTTTTTTTATCAATTAAACGTTTCAACTTTGGCTCCTCCTCCCAACATAACAATACTGTATAATCTACTTTTAGTTTTGAAAAATGTGTGCATATGTATATTTACTAAGAAAAACACCAAAGAGATATACCTAAATGTAACACTACCCTTTCTAGGAGAGTGGGGAAAACATAATATAGTTTATAGATATTATAATTAGTATAGTTAAATTTGTTATTGTCCTAACTTAATTATTCCCAAGGAAGTAGTAGTTTATACTTTGACTGCCATCTCGATTCCTTTTAAAAGTTAAGTTTTCCAAAATTTAGCAAGAAAGTTTTTTCCAAATAAATTTTTTAATATACCATTAATAATAATTTATGCTGTGTTAGCCATTCTAGAAAGAGAAAATTTATCTTGTGTACTGACTGAAAATTAATCTTGACACTATCAAATACAACTTAATTTTATTTTTTCCCATAAAAGTAACTTTATTCTCCTTGATTAATTGTGCAGCATCAGCAATTTCTTAAATCCATTTTTTCTAAAGTTTTTTATTTATTTATTTATTTTTGTAATATATATTTTTATTGTTATTTGTCTTTCACATTTTGTATTCCCCTTGGGTAGCCCACCACCAATTCACCCGTGATCCATCTCCATGGTCCCTTGTGTTTTTTAATTATATATAGAAGGTTGATACTGCCAACATTTATCATGTAAGAACAAAATAAATCTGCAGGCTTCTGACATGAGGGCCTGAATACTTTAGATATTTGAATTCATTTTTTAAAAACTTTGACTTCAACAAAATAGCTTTTATTTTTTAATTTTCCTGATTGCTCTTTTTTTTTAATAACTTAATGTAATGAAACATTTATTACTTTAAACTAGAGAATCATATAATAAATATCATCTACCACTGATTTTTTGGATCTAATTTTTTTCCTATTTAAATTATAACTGTTGTATGTTACTCCTATAAATAATACTAGCTTGCATGTCTAAAAAAAAATTTCCTGCATAACCAGAATCCCTATATTATTTCTGACCCTAACATCTAATAATCCAATTTACAGTCATGTTTTTTTTTCCCGAAAATGTCTTTCACAGCTAGCTTGTTCAAATCATAGAAAAAGTCATATCAGATTAATCTTTTACTCTATTCTAGAATATTACTCTTATTCTCCTCTGCCTCCTGTATAGTCCCCATGGTAATTAGTTGTGGAAAAAATATGTGCAACTTTCTAGATTTGTCTGATTCTCTGATATCATTTCATTTTCTTCTCCCTTACCCGTAACTCCTGTGAACTAGAATTGATTCAAGTCAATCTAAATATTTTTGCCTTGAGTTTTGATGGAGTTGATGTATTTCATATTGTGTCACAGAGGCAAGTAATTCAAAGCATTCTTTTTTAGCAATTCACATTGCTTGACAGCTTTTTACTATTTCTTAAGATTCATAAAAATCTTTAATTTTAGAAAGATCATAGAGAGTTTATAGGAAGCATCACACCTCTTTTGAATAATAATTCTTTTCTGAGGAAATAGTGCCACATTGAGTTTATTTGCACACTAGAAATTTAAGTCAGGTTGCATTTTGCAATCAATGAAACTATCCTTGCTTCCTTAACATTATCCCTGTTCCAATCATATTCTGTAATAAACTTTCTCTATTAAATAATGGTTATGAATGGACTTGAGTTGTTTGATTTTGAGACTTGAAAAATAGAAATACTGTTACATAGAAATGATCTTTCAAAATGTGGGTAACTTTTGGAATATGCTGTATTTAACCAGTGCTGTTTTATTATTTTCAAGTAGGATATGGGAATATAGTGATTTTCTCTAAAAATTCAGATATTCTCTGTGTCATTAAAGTAATGAGGCTCACCCAAAATCTACACTCTTACTTTCATCTTAACAAAATTCTGTGGTGTAATTAAGTGGAGGAAATGGAGTTAATCATGCTCTTCCAATATAATTTGAAAGGATTGCTTCCAGCTTATAAGCATTCTTTAACAATTTGAGGAATACACTTCAACAATATGAAATGAATTAGCACAATAAAATATTGACAAGAACTTGTGGAAGCACTCAGAAAACAAAAATGTAAAAAAAAATAATGGGTGGAAACTAAAAATTCAGTGGCTTAGCATCTGAATTCATTGTTTTGTATACATCTGCTGGAGCTTCTGTAACTATCTTAAAGTTTAATTTCTTTTTAATTTTCAGACAAGTTTCTTATTATACCTTTACATTCACTGATGCCTACAGTTAACCAGACACAGGTATGCTTTAAAATTTTTATACTGTTTTTCAAACTAAGGAGGACTAGTCATTGTGTGTTTATTTTTTTCAAAGCACCTTTTCAAATAGTAATCCCTATAAAAAGTACTTTGGGAATCTTTCAAAGAGGGAGTAAGTTTTTCCATTTTTGGGGGGTAGGGGCAAGTAGTACTTGAATTTCAAATACTACCTCATGTAATGCTAAGTGATAGGTGTCTCCCTTCTACTTGGATGGTTTTGTTATAAGTGTCTTTATTTGTAGTATTCAGCATTTAAACAGGATTTTAATTTTTAAATTATCTGATCTCAAATTCTATATGTTGGTATAGCCAACTGTCTCGTTCTGATGAGCGAGGCACCTGCTTGTTAGGTTATTGCCCTTACCCATATAGTTCCTGGTAATTCATTCATAATTGTTATCTTTAAACTTAAATATTTATGCTCTCCATCTCTGTTAAAAACATTCTGTAAATTGAAAGTACCATGTTTCGCTTAAAATCTTGATTGTGATAAGGTTTTGACATCTGTAGGGGATTTTTAGTTACAGATTTATTTATAGATTTTCATTTTACAGATTCATGTTAATGAATAACCACAGAAAGATGAATAGGATCTAAAGTAATTCTTCTAATTTGAAGAATACTGTATCAGAAACTAGTGTACTTTGGGAGTTTTGATGTATTTATTCTTACAGGTATTTAAAAGAACCCCTCCTGGTGTTCGGAAAATAGTTATTGCTACCAACATTGCAGAGACTAGGTAAAGATTATTTTATATATCACCTACGAATGATTACAGTTTGAGCCCCGTAAATTGTTTATTTTTTTTTTTATGTATAAGGTACTTAGCAGTTTCTTAAAAGTAGTAATTTTAATATAGTCATGGCAGTGAGAATAGGTTTTATTTTTTTCTTTCAATTTATACTAATGTTTTAGCCCTCTGCAGAAACAGTCTTTCAAGTAGTGTTTTCAAAAGAGGCATGGGAACGGAAGTTAATTTTGTTCTTTTTCACCATTTTCTGGTTGGGGTGGTATTGTTTGATAATTTGACTGTTGATTGTTTACAGTCTTCAAATTTTTTTATTTAAAACAATTTTCCTTCTCTCCCTCAGTTCTATTGTTTATGTCCTCTGGTTTGTTTTTATTTTCTTTTGTCTATTCATCTGCTTTGTTCCTTGTACTGCATATCTAGGTGAAATGATCCAATATTTGTTTGTCTTTCTCCGTCTGATTTATTTTGCTTCATATAATCCCCTTTGGTTCATTCCATTTTGTTGCAAATGGCAACATTTCCTCTTTCTTGGCAACTGAATTAATATTCTGTTGTGTGTATATACTACATTTTCTTTAATCATTTATCAGAGGGCAATTGGGTTGTTATCTTTGCTATTGTTTACAATGCTGCAGTAAACGTGGTCCTTACAATTCTCTAGTTATTTCATGTTCTTTGGCTGGGTACCCAGAAGTAAAAAGGCTATATTGGTATTTTTATCTTTATTTTGAGAAAGCACCATACCTTTTTCCAAAATGTTTAGTTCCCATACATTTTCTTCCATTGTCTTACAGACATTACTGTAGTAGTACAGTCACTGGGTTTTTTTTGGCAGAGCTCTAAAATCACTACTGCAGGTTAATGGGCTTTTGATATATATGTATTTTTAAAGATTATTTATGCATACAAGCTGGGGTGCAGGCCAGAGAGAGGGTTCACCAGAGACACAGTGGGGAGCAGAACAAGCAGATCGATGGAAAAACTGCTGAGGGGAGCAGTGGGTGAAGCAGATGTCTGCCGTGCCATGTTCGTATCTCCTCGGCCGGGCATTGAACTCGTGCTGCAGTGGCTCTAGATAGCTTCATAGTGCTGTACTTAACCCGTTGCGCCACCAGGGAGGCCCTGATATATTTTTAATATTTCATATATTTATTTTCTAAACAGCATTACCATAGATGATGTAGTTTATGTAATAGATGGAGGAAAAATAAAGGAGACACACTTTGACACACAGAACAACATAAGTACAATGTCTGCTGAATGGGTTAGTAACGCTAATGCCAAACAAAGGAAAGGTCGAGCTGGAAGGTAAGATGAACCCTTTTGTCAAACTTTTAGAATTAAAGCAAAAAAAAATTTTGTGGCAAGATGTGTTGCTGACATTGTTTATTGGATTTGCCTTTTACTGCAGCACATTTTTAAATGGAAAAGCTTAAATCTTAGTTTCTTTAGAAAAATACTAAGTTTTCATTTTGATTTTTCTGCCTCTAATTCTTCAGTTCGCCTAATTAAAATTATTCTTTAGTAGTTATAATTTTGTTTCCATTTTTTTAAGCGTATATTACAATACTAACTACAATGCTATCATACCAGATCATTTAGTCAGTTATCAAGGGGATAACTTGATAGGACAAGACTGGCGTTTTTTCATGCAGACTTACCACTGCTGTACATTGATTCAAAAATATTTACCATAGTGGAAGGATTTTGGCATGCTTTTATATATGAATAATAAACACACAAGGCTCCAGGTCTGATCCATGAAAGCGTTACGAAAATCAGTATAGTATTAGAGCTTATCTAATTCTACATCCTCACTGTCCTCCCACTGTGTGGTGTTTAAACAGAATACAGTGTTTGAATTCAAATGGAAATACTCCCTTGTAGAATAGTACATATAAATGCCTTCAATAAAGCATGTTTATTCATAATTATTTTGAAGGTCAGAGCAAAAATCATATGGTTCTCAGAGGAGGTATGTTTTTGTTTTTAGTTTTTACAGGCATGTTGTATAGTCAGTGGTGGGGTTTATTTAGTAATGGGTAAGATTTTATGTCTACAGGTAAAGGGTATCCCTTTCTTGTAACAACAGGAGCCCAGTGAAATATTTCTTCTCTTTGAAAACACATCGGTAACCTCACCTCTTACATCTATATTGAACATTGTGCAGAGAAATCAAGCATGTCACAAGTGGCAAACAATAAAAAGAATTTTTCCAGACCTTCTGAGGGTTCACTAAAAAACACATACTTAATAGCTTTTTAATAATAATGTAAGTAGGATAACATACTGCCAAGATTTATCACGTGAAAGGCTCATGAGACATTTCGAGGTTAACCTAAGTAGCTTGCTATTATAAGCATGCAATCTGTATCTATAAAATAAAAAGAGGGAACCATTTGGGAGTTGAAGGATAAAATCTTGTATTTCTTAAACCTTACACATGGGGAAAGTGGATTTAGTATTATTCCAAACAGATGAAAAGGAGTAAATGACTAGCAAAAATGAAATAATTAAGCAAATTAGTTATGACATAGACTTACAAAAGTACATGTTGCTATCTTTTTCTCTGAAGATCCTAAGACATTGACAGCTCTCCCTTTTTTTTTCCTTTTTTCTTTTTTAGAGTTCAACCTGGTCATTGCTATCATCTGTATAATGGTCTTAGAGCAAGCCTTCTAGATGACTATCAGCTACCAGAAATTTTGAGAACTCCTTTGGAAGAACTTTGTTTACAAATCAAGGTAAAGTGGGTGGGAAAGTTAAGAAACTAAGTGGGGGTGGGTTCTCTTTTTCATCACATTTTATAAAAACATAAGTCGTGTATTAATCTGAAAATCTGAAAGAAGGAATGAATACCAGGCATTTGGTTTTTTGTGTATGTGCAGCAAGCTTATGTGTTTTAATTTACCTTGTAGATTTTAATCTGTACTGCTGTGGCACCTGGCCTGTGTGTGAATCCGAGCTCCTCTCCTGACAAGCTAGTTCTGTTATATTGAGCAAATTTTTTTTTTAAAAAGATTTATTTATTTATACATACAAGCTGGGGTACAGGCTAGAGGCGTGGGGCGGCGAGAGGGTTCACCAGAGACAGAGCAGGGAGCAGAACAGGCAGATCAGAAACACACTGCTGAGGGGAGCAGCAGGCGAGGCAGGAGAGGTCTGCTGCGTCATGTGGGAGTCTCCCCGGCTGGGCGTCGAACTCACGTCGCCGCTGCCGACAGCTCCACGGCGCAGCGCTCAACCGCTGCGCCCCTGGGGAGGCCCTATATTGAGCAAATTAAGTTAACCTCAGAGAATTCTCATAGCACATAGGCACATAGTAATTTCTCAACAAATGTTACCTATCATTATTACATCTTAAGATGTTATTTATGAACTAAACATTTTTTCAGCATCTTATCTATTTGATACAATAATTTTGATAATTGATAATCAGCTTGTTTCTTGAGATTTTCACCAGCTACTTTTCGCATTAGACTACTGGTAGGAAATAGTCTCTTAGCGTCTTAAGAAATTTTTATAGACTTAAAATGCAATTTTAACTTATTTTAGTGAAATGGCTAATCTGAAATCATGATAGATTTGACACTTTGAGTGATTGGTGTGCTGAAGTGTAATGTCAGTATGTCAATTATTTTTATCTCCCCCTAGATTTTAAGGCTAGGTGGAATTGCTGATTTTCTGAGTAGATTAATGGATCCACCATCAAATGAAGCAGTGTCACTCTCCATAAGACA
This sequence comes from Scalopus aquaticus, assembly GCA_004024925.1. Lineage (NCBI taxonomy): Eukaryota > Metazoa > Chordata > Mammalia > Eulipotyphla > Talpidae > Scalopus > Scalopus aquaticus. Next base: position 117,212 of record PVIJ01000247.1, read on the forward strand.
TCTGATGGAACTGGTAAATTTGATTATTTGAAAAATTCTTACAGTGTTATAACACGTAGGCCCACTAATCATGAAACTTACTAGTGTCAGACTTGATTCACTGTTTGACTGTTCAGCTTAGTATGGGAACCTTGCATTAGAAAGTTATAAAGTAATGTCTTTGTGTTCTTATCATACTGGGATGTTTTGACACCGTTTTTCATTCTTTAGTTTTTTTGTAGGTCTTAAAATTATGTAAAATTTCGAGCTCATTTAATTTCTTTGTTTTAATTTATATTCTTGAAATGAATTTTTTTCTAGTCTTTCTAATATTTTTAGTTTTTTGTGTGAAATTTAGGTAACAACAATCATATGGACATCTTAAAAGGCATATCTTGTATTTTTGAAGAAATGTTAACAAGTGTTTTTCTCCAAAATATCTTATTCTTCCCCCTCCCATTCAATCTGTCATTTTACTCTTACAACTTTTTTTCCTTAGCACAGAATTTTCTGGTTTCGTTTGTTCTTTTAGGAAGTCAGTCTCTTGAGAAATTTGTACCAGTGTATTAGTCAAATTGAGAGACATTCTCTATAAGACCACACTCAAAGAGACATCGGACATAGGGCTGCCTTTTGAGTCAGTGCCAGAGGGAAATGAAAGGGACTAGAACTGTATTGTCCAGTGTAGTAGCGTCTACCCAACATGTTACTACTTCAATTTGAATTTCAAATTAAGTTACAAATTTAGTATCTTTACTAAATGTTCATTAAATGTATTTTCCTAAATGTACTTTCCAGATGTTCAGTAAGCACATGTCACTAGTGGCTACCATTGTGGACAACACAGAAATGGAATATTTGTGCCAATATTCTGTTGCTTATTGTTGAGTTAGAGAATATCAAAGATGTATTTCACATGCTTCAGTTTTATTTTGTACCATCTATGCAGATAAGTTTGGAGAATTTAGCCCGTATCAGAATACTGAAGGGCTTTTAATGTGAGGAATAATTTGTTTAAATGAAAAAGCATTATAAATTGTTTCACTGTCTTTGTTTGAGTTTGGATTACATTTAATGAAGTTACTAGCTTTGGGAGTAATAGTGCAGTTTTATCATCTCTTTCCCTGCAGGCTTTTAGCTAGTAGAATATAGCTGTGAAGAGCGGAGTGATGATCAGAAAATCAATATGATATAAATGGATAGAAAACCAAAGGATTCAGCTGTACTCTGAAGCCCAAGTAGGATGATTGCCTCGCTCCAAATTGAATCAGTCAGTCTTTACCACGCCATTACTGGCCACAAAATTGTGAAAAAGGAAGGGAAATCCTTGCCAATAGTAGAGTTTGAGATGACTTTTTTCTTTTCCTCAATGGGTGTCAATAATGGTTAACTTTATCTCTCTTTATTGAAGTAATCTTGGTTTACAACAATACACAGGCTTTAGGGAAATAGGTTCATGCCTCGTCAGACATAGGTTGCCATAGCACCCCCTAACACTGTGTTGGACAGAAGTGGTGAAAGTGGACATCTTTGTCATGTCCCTGATCTTAGAGGGAAAGCTTTCAGCTTCTCATCATTCAGTATGATACTAATGTGGGCCTGGCTTGTGTGGTCTTTATTCTGTTGAGGTCTGTTCTTTCCATACCCATTTTAGTAAGAGTATGTATCATAAATGGATGCTGAATCTTGTCAAAATGCCTTCATGCTTATATTGATCTAATCATATGATTATTTTGTATTTCCTTTTGTTGATACTGTGAATTGCATTGATAGATTTGCATATGTTGAGCCATCCTTACATCCTTGGAATAAATCCCCTTTGGTCATGGTTTATGATTCTCTTAATGTATTGTTGAATTCAGTTAGCTAGGATTTCTGCATCTGTGTTCATCAAGGATATTGGTCTGTACATTTCTTTTTTGTGTGATGTCCTCGTCTGCTTTTGGCCTACTTTTGGTATTAGAGTAATTTTGACCTCATAAAATGTATTTGTAGAAGAATAATCATACTTATGTGAGATGGTTAAACTTCCAGTTAAAAATGTTAACAAGAGACAGAGGTGGGCATTACATAATGATTAAGGGATCAGAAAGATAGAACACTCAACAATATACAGGCATTTGTATTATCATAACAGTTAACTGAATTTGTGAGTAGCTTTTCATGTTATTGCCCATTTGTAAAGTCTCTTTTGTAAATTGTTGATGTCTGTTACTGTTAGGTTTTGAGAGCTCGTTAAATATTTTTTTCATGCTCTTGATTTGAGCAGTCTGTCAGTTGTGTATTGTACATGTCTTTATTCACTTTTTAATAGTGTTTTGATTTTTAAAAGTCCCTTTTTTCCCAGTTTCATTGAGCTATGTAGTTGTCTTATATCATCCTTTAAGTATAAGGTATACAGCATAATGGTTTGACAACATATATTGTGAAATGATTACTGCAGTAAGCATAATTACCGTGCATCATCTCATGTCAATACAGTAAGAAGAAAGTATCAAAAAAGAAAAATTTTTTAGTTGTGATGAGAATCCAGATTAGGATTAAAATTCCTAATTGTAATAGAGTTTAACATATCAATCTTTAGTATTTAGTTTTTAATCTAGAGTCATGAAACTTATTTTTTTATCTATTGTTTTGTGTCAAATTTAGTTTATAATCCATTTTTATTTTTGTATGTGTGTATATTGAGTGAGAATCACAGTTTTCACATACGTAGATCCATCCATTTGAGCAGTCGTCATTGATAGAAAAGTTTGTTCTTTATTCTCCAGTCTTTGCTATAGATGAAGTGTATCTGAATTTCTTTGTCTGCTTTTGGACTCTGTTCAGCTCTGTTAGTCTGTATTCTATCCTGAGCCTGTGCCACATTGCCTTAATTATCCTAACTTATAATAAATCTTGCTATCTGGCAGAGAAAATCATACTACTTAATTCTTCTTCAAGTGTCTTGACCTTCTTAATGTTATATATTTTCAGATACATTTTAGGAAGAATCTTGGAATTTTGATTGAGATGTGCATTGAATCTGTAAATTGAGATGGAAATAACTGGCATCATTACCAATGATGCTAATTAATATTACCAAACGAACATAGCTAACCCATTTATTTAGACATCTAATCTCTGCCTCTGTATCTTCTGTGTAGGAGCTTTATGTCTTTTTCTTCTAAGAATTTTATTTCTTAGTGGTATTTTAGAATTCTGCTTGTTAAATTTTTTTATTTTCTTATTAATCTGATGTATAGAAATGAAATTGGTTATTCTAATAATTACATGCACATTTTCCTGCATACACAGTCAGCCTGTAATTAGTTTTATTGGTTCTTTTTCAGTCATCTGCAACCCCTGGTATCTCTTAACTTCCTGTGTTAAATGCCTCCTAAACTACTAGAATCCATACATTGTATATCCCAAACATAGAAGTGTCCTTTTGTGTTTGTCTTACCCACAGTTCTTACACTATGCTGGGTGGTTTTCTTTCTTGAAAGGTTTGCTAATGTTTTATTTCTCTTGTATTTCTTCTAGCAGTTAAGGAAAGCCAAGTTGTATATTAGTTTTTGTTGTATTTAAATTGGTTTCTGACTTTTACTGGCCTCAGAACTTTTGGTTTGATAAAGAAAACTAAAGCTAAGAGTACTATTAGGGCATTTTGGGCTTAAGAGACTGAGGCTTGCCTGTTGTTTGTTTTTAGTGCAGACTAAAATATATTTAAATGTGATGCTTTACAATGTAAAGTATAAACATAAACAATGTAAAGCTTAAACTTAAACTCTTTACAGAATGCTTTGGATAAACAAGAAGAATTGACACCTCTTGGAGTCCACTTAGCACGATTACCAGTTGAACCACATATTGGGAAAATGATTCTTTTTGGAGCTCTGTTCTGTTGCTTAGATCCAGTACTCACCATTGCTGCTAGTCTCAGCTTCAAAGATCCCTTTGTTATTCCACTGGTAAGAAAGATACAAAAAACCCACCATTTTCATATGTGATTTAGCTTAGATATGATTGTGGCTTAGATATATTTTTCATGACTTTTTTGTTAGAATATTCTGTATTATATAACATAGAGCAATTTCAGTTGCCTAGTTTAGCTGTTATTTTTTTAAGGGTAAAGAAAAGATTGCAGATGCAAGAAGAAAGGAATTGGCAAAGGATACTAAAAGTGACCACCTGACAGTTGTGAATGCATTTGAGGTAAGAATGACTTGAATTGTGACAGTTTATTCAAATGAAAGCGATTAATAAAATAGGAATATATTTAGGAATATATTTAATCTTTTAAAATTTGTGTTATTGTAGGTATGAGGAATAAATTGTCAATTGAGAGTGTTTAAAGTTAGGTGAGCATTTGAAAAGAATTGTACATTATTTTTCAATTTTAGGATAACTCATTATATTTACCCATTTTATTTATCCTTTTGGGAAGTAAGTCTGTATTTGTATTTTGAGAATAGAACAAATGAAAATTTTTTTAATTTCATTGGATGTTACACATTTGTGTCTTTGTATTTATTGACATTCATGACAATAAATGTTTATTAGTAAGCTTTACCTGTGTTCATATTCAGCATTCTTATAGATTGCCATAATTATGTATATTTAGATTTGAGATCCTTCCAAAAGCCAGGATTGATTATCTGAGAATAAATATTTGTGACCCATCTTTGCAAAATTTAAATGTACTTTGGTTTAGAGAGACAGCATCTTCTTATTGTAGTTCTAGACTAAGTTTTATATTACATATTCTGGGAGAGTTTATTTTTCTTTGAGTGGGTGAAGCAGAGAGGTCTGCTGCGCCATTTGGGAAGCTCCCTGGCCGGGGAGCGAACTCTTGCTGCATTGGCTGCTGATAGCTTCATAGTGCTGAGACTTAATCCGTTGCGCCACCAGGGGGAGGCCCTTATTCATTATCATTTTATTGTCACTATCCCCAGCTCCCCTCCTCTGTCTCAAAGAAAGAAAAAGAAACAGTTGTGAAGTTCAAAGTATGAAATAGCATTGAAATTTGTGCAACGTTATGTCATTTTATGTAACAGAATCATTGTTGCTATATAATTTATTTGTATAAAGGTCTGGAAATCATGGTGGTTATTTCAACAACTTGATCATGGGAATTTCATTGTTTTTTTTTTTTTTAACATTTTTATGTTTTTAAATTTACACATTTCAGAATTCCTTGTATTTTTGTACAAAGTAAGTAATATCAGTAATTTGATAAAGAAATGAAGAAAAACTAGTAAGTATTCCATGCTTTGGGTAACAACATTAATTTCTCTTTTTTTGCCCTGTAGGGTTGGGAAGAAGCGAGACGACGTGGTTTCAGATATGAAAAAGACTATTGCTGGGAATATTTTCTCTCTTCAAACACACTGCAGGTAAAATATGACTTTTTTTTTTTTTTTTTTGTAATTGTGATTAACTTCTTTATTTTGGGGGTAATATTAGTTTACAGTATTGCTTATATTTTAGAAATATAGGAACCCACTCTTTAGGTGTTAAAGTATAGTGCACACAGCACCAAATGTCTCTAGTCCTCCTCCATAACCCATTGTGTTCCCTCCCCACTTTGTTCTCACCTCCCTCTGGATGTCTCAGTTCTTTAGTCAGTTTTCAAGGGTTAATTTTTAAGTTTCACTCTATCCAACCCTTTCTTTGGTTTCTCTATATTCCACATATGTGGCACCATCTGGTACTTGTCTTTCTCCTTCTGATTTATTTTACTTGACTGTTTTAAAGTAATTCTTGTGTATGTTAGATTAGTAAATATACATATCCATTTTGTATAGTGATACCTGTAGCAAAAAAAAATTGTGAGTTTGTCTTAGGAAGTTGAATTATTGTCCAAATAATAAAAAGATATTTTTTAAGTCAACTGCAGTAAATTAATAAAAGATGTAAAATGTAGTATACAACTAACAATGTATAAAAGAAACAAAATTCCAGAGTACAGTGGGAAAGTGCATTAGGCCTTCGCTCTTGCTCCCACCTTGTATTTGCCATTGTGATGATTCAAGCTGAAAATTTTCACTGGTACTCCTAAAATCTGTTTTAAAATATCAAATAGGTGAGTGGTGAGTAGCTTTAGTTTAACTGTCATATAGGTAGCTTTATCTAGTCGGTGAGCAAGAAAACAGCACAGGATGTGTTATATAAGAGGAAAGTGAGCAGATAAATAGGGCAGTTATATTGGGTTGTCCTAAAAGTCATGACGTATTGGTTTTCAAGCAAAAATGTGTCATGGCTTTTCCGACAACCCAATATAACAAACTTAAAAGTTTACATTGGAGAAGTGAGCTCAAGTTGGTGGAATAGGAATATCCTCACATTTTTCCTAATACATGTCCATTTCAGCTATGTGACACTAACGCTATTCCTAGACATTCAACATATCTACAAGCTGGTAAAATCAAGAATCTAGCACATCTAAGAAAAGTGCCCAAACTTTAACAAAATGGCAGGGGACTGCTTGTAACTCTGAGTAATACTATAGACAAAGGAAAAAAAAAAACACAACATGTCTCAGTAGAAAATACTTTAAACTGCTTAAGATGAAACAGTTGAAGAACATGAACTTGGTAAAACAAAGGTAAGAAAAATTTATATAATGAACAAAAAGACTGCTAAGCTAATAAAAAACAAATTGAGATTAAAAGAATGGTAAGGAACAAATTGCAAATCCTTAAAGCCAATTATTACCAAAGAACAAAGAAATGAAGTAATTATAATTTAGAGATGCAGTTCCAAAAGAAAAAAAGAAAAACTGAAGCAATAAGTGAAAAAAGCTTACAGACAGGAAGACATTACAGATCCACTGTGAAGATAATGGGTGTCTCTGTATAAAAGATTGAAGTGTCATTGAGTATGTGTATTCACAGATAAGTATAAAAACATTTTTGTGAAGTAGAAAAAAATGAACCCCAAGTATGAAAAGGTGACTGCATCCAAGTATTATTTGAGGATATTATATTCAGTTAAGATATTGAAGAGTAACTTACAAGAAAAATTAGATGGGATAACTGATGTCAAAGTAATTCATAAAAGGGATATTGAAATGAAACAGACGTTAACTTCATAATGTCTTATTTTAACTGTACAAGGATCCTTTAAACATCACTTGTGATTATGAAAATGTAAGCTTCATCTAGTTGAGTTCATTTCTGTTTAACTTTCTTCAACTTGAACTAAAACTAATGTTAACACTTTCATAAAAAGTTTCTATACTGTGATGCTATGGTTAAAATAGCATTTCTGTCTGATTTTGTCAATTATATTTATAATAGTATATGCAGTATTTATTATTTACCTAGTTAATAATTACTTCTGAGTGTATTGAGTTTGGGGAACTTTATTCATTTGTGCCTTTCTGTACAATTTGATTGCTTTATAATGAGCAATGCATCATTTTAACCCAAATAGTGACTTCTTTCAAAAACAAAAGGCCTTAGCCTTTTCCGTGGGTATGTAACAGTAGTTAATCCTCAGTAACAAAAATATTATTTTCCTTATGCTTTTCTGATTTTTTTTAAATACAGGATAGAGCTTTTAAGACTATGGACTTCAGTTTGCAAAATGGAATATTCCTTAAACTTGATTGGCTGTTCTTTACGACAGGCAGACTTTTTCTGTAAAATATCAGATATTAAATATTTTAGGATTAGAATCATGTGGTCTTTGTTGCAACCATTTACACCTACCATTACAGGCTAAAACAGCCATAAATAAATCAATGGGTGTGGCTGTATTCCATTAAAACTTTATTGACAGAAAACATGGTTTTGTAAATTTTTCAGGTTTTCAACTCTTGCTTTAAAATTTAAAGGATCGCTTTTTTTGCAGAGGTGTTTTTATAAAGCGAGAAAAACTTATGGTTACATTTATTTAGGAGTCTCTGCTTCATAGCCCCTATAAATCTTTGTAAAAGGTGTTCTAGTTCTGTTTGTTATTATTGCTCCCTAGATGCTGCATAACATGAAAGGACAGTTTGCTGAGCATCTTCTTGGTGCTGGATTTGTAAGCAGTAGAAATCCTAAAGATCCAAAATCTAATATAAATTCAGGTAAAGCAAAATATACAGTGTCAATAACTTGCTGCTATCATCTTTTGTTTCTGTATTTTACGTTTATTTTCTTTATCTTCCCATCTCCAATAGATAATGAGAAGATAATTAAAGCTGTCATATGTGCTGGTTTATATCCCAAAGTTGCCAAAATCCGTCTAAATTTGGGCAAAAAAAGAAAAATGTAAGCATTGAAGATTATTATGAATTGGTGGTAATTCTCTCTTTAAACATCTAATGTAACAGGAATTATAATTTTGTTCTCAATATAGGGCAGTATACTTTTCCTAACAATACATCCCTGAGTCAACAAAGAATGTTATTAAAATGTAATAAATATAAATTTTAGAAAATAAGCTATAAATTTTATTTAATAGCAAGCCAGCTATTAAATCTTTGAATAAATGCGTAGAGTAAATATTGTGTAAGGATTTGTTTTTCCTATAAGATGGATAATTTTGTAATTTAGTTCTCTGAATAAAATTGTGATTTAACGATTTGGAGAAATAAAGTACAATTTTCCTGTTTAAATAGCCTTAGTAGGAGATAACGGTGTAATTTTGCCTAGTAAATGAGCTCATTCTAGTGAGAAAACAATCACAAAAGGCTGGTGTTATATGAATTGATGCCACCCTTTTGGAATGCACTGTGAATTAGAATTATGTATCAAGAGTTATTAAAATGGTCACTTCTCAGTGGATTTGTAATATTTCATTTGAGGACTGTTTTTAGTAAGCTACATAGCAGTGGGAAATTTATGGTTTTAGGATTCTGTGTCTTATAGAACATTTCAGTCCTTTGCCAAATTCTTTTTTAATATTTCTGCCTACTCTTAACAGGTAGCTTACAGAGAGACTCTTTGATATACAAATATCTTATTATATCCCTCTGTCATCTGGGAAGGCTTTTTTGACAGAAATTTAATTTTCTTAGCATCAGTGCTTTCTTTTGGTCTGGACCAAGGGTCAAAAAAATTTTTGCATGCTGGCCAAAAGCTTGTTTTTATACATATTCATTTGAATGTAGCCTTCCTACTCATTTGCATGTTATTTGTATCTGCCACACTATCAGAGTTGAGTAGGTTATGTCAGATCATAGGACCCATAAGGTTAAAATATTTCCTCTCTGGCCCTATTGTTCTAGTGATGTAGGGTTGCAGGATAGAATTGGTCAAATTGATTATGCAGTGAAGGAGTTTCTGATATTTTTCAGAATGATGAATCATGACACAGATTCATAATTTTGGTGTTAGGGATTCCTACATCCTTGAAAAAGATACCCTTTACAACATACAATAATTTTTATGTTGTCATCTGATACAGGTAATTACTGTTGACTTTTTCAAAATAAATCATCTCCCTGTCAAATAATATTAATCAGACTATTGTGAATCAAGGTGTAAAGTCTTTATGACTAACAGAGTATAGACTGTAGAAATTAAGAGACTACAGTAGACCCGCGTCAGAGTAAATTTATTTCAAATATTACTATTTTGAAATTGAGGGATTTGAGTGAAGTGAGTTCATTTAAAACCTTTTTTTACATGGTTTTTAGAAATCAGTTGTAGCCAAAATCCCTTTTAAACAAAACCATTTATTTTTTCTTTAGCTGGGTGCATAACTTGTGAAATTTTTTAATTGATCATATCATGAAATTGTCTAAATTGAGGACCATTTGTGAGTATTGTGATTGACAGTAAAATATATACTGCCTCTTGGTCAAAATCACTTATTATTATTTCAGACATTTATTTCAGCCTTTATCCTTTGGTGTTATAAACATAATTGTAGAATCTTTTACAGTTTCACAGAGATGATTTATTGAGTATTCACATTTTCCTGGTATTTTTCCATGTTTTATCAAATTAAAAATTTTGTTCTTCCCAGAAATAAATTTATTTTGCAAAACTAAACTCATCCATGGAGTTGTTTTAGATTCTGGGATTGATTTGGAATATCCCGTAATATTTTTTAACGAACTTGGTTTTTTTTTTTTTAAGGGTGAAAGTTTATACAAAAACTGATGGACTGGTTGCTATTCATCCTAAATCTGTTAATGTGGAACAAACAGAATTTCACTACAACTGGCTTATTTATCACCTGAAGATGAGAACAAGTAGTGTAAGTGAATATTTAAAATAATCATGAAATTGGACGTCAGTCTGTTTTATCTTTATAATTGTATAGTTTTAAAATATTTAAAATATTTAATATAATATTTAAAATATTTAAAATAATCATTTAATTATTTAAAATAATCATGAATTTGGACGTCAGTCTGTTTTATCTTTATAATTGTATAGTTTTGACACTTATCAACAAAGTTCTTCTAAAAAAATTCTGACATGAATCATATTTTCCTTAAATAACCTGTAATTTTATTTATTTTTTTTGAGGTTTATTTGTTTATTCATAGAAGAACTGGGGTATAGTCCAGAGGTGCGGGGGAAGGGGCTGAGAGGATTCACCAGAGACAGAGTGGGGAGCAGAACAGGCAGATCGACTGAAATACACTGCTGAGGGGAGCAGAGGGCAATACAGAAGAGGTTTGTTAAGCCATATGTGGATTAGTTCCCTAGCTGGGGATGGAACTCAGGTCGCAGTGGTGATAGCTGAGACTTAACCCCCACAACACCAGGAAGGCCCAAGAACCTATAATTTTAATAGGTCTGTTATGATTGAATTTTTGTATTTTAATTGATTGGGATAGTTACTTAATTTGCAGAATTTTATTTTAGAGCCTCCTTTCAAGAAATACTGGTATTTTATGGTACTCAGGAATTTTACTCTGTACAAAGAATTTTTTTTGCATTTCAGTATCTGTTAGAACATTAACTGGGATTCAGTTTAAATATGCATAATTTCAGCTACATTAGTATTGTAGTTCATTCAAAATATGTTGTTTAAAATGCTGCTGTTGTTCAATTGAAACATAAAACTTACATTCTCTGAATTACTGAAGAATAGTTTAAAGTATTTATTCATAGATTAGTCTCTGTAATTACAACAATAGGAATAACACCTACTTTAAAAGGAAGTACTGATATTGGTGATATTATTGAATTAATGTGTCAGTAATCGTTTGAGACTCCCGAAGGTATCAATATCCTTTAACTCTCATTACAGATATATTTATATGACTGCACAGAGGTTTCTCCATACTGTCTCTTATTCTTTGGAGGTGATATTTCCATCCAGAAGGATAATGATCAGGAAACTATTGCTGTAGATGAATGGATTGTCTTTCAGTCTCCAGCAAGAATTGCTCATCTTGTTAAGGTAACTGATTTTTTCATGATTGTCTTTAATCTACATGCAGGTGAGCAGGTAGTCTTGTGGTTTTGTTCCAGATGTGTATGTATGAAACACTTCTAGACATTTCAGCAGAGTAAGTGGTGTTGAGAAATAGATTCACCACGTTTTTTATTAAGGTAGTTACAGATCATCTGTTCTAATGGTTCAATGTTATTAAAGTTTGAATTTTTTTTAGTTCTCATTCATAACAACAGTTTAGTTAGTTGCTTGATAAATATTAAGTCTTTTGTATTTCCTTGTACCATTTAAAGTCACTCACTTATTTTGTTGCTTGACAGTACATTAGCATTTTTGAACATGTGTAATTTTTCCAACCTTAGGAATTAAGAAAGGAACTAGATACCCTTCTGCAGGAGAAGATTGAAAGTCCCCATCCTGTAGACTGGAAGGACACTAAATCCAGAGACTGTGCAGTACTCTCTGCTATTATAGACTTGATCAAAACACAGGAAAAAGCAACTCCCAGGAACTTACCGCCACGATTCCAGGATGGATATTACAGCTGACAACTTTTCTGTGGTGGTCTAAAAAGCTAGTTTAACAGCCATTTTTCATCACAGTTTAATGTTTGGCCGGACGCCAAACCCTGGAACATGAATAATTTTCATATGCAAGGTAGAAACTTTCAGTAGGTAGTAAAAACTTAATGTGCATGACTTAACAATGTTATCTATCTGTAGCTATTATAAATATATCAGAAAAAGAAATATGTTCTCTGATCATATACTCTGATGTGTTGTACCACTTGAGAAATTGCCTTGTTTTGTTACGAAAAAACTAATTTTTCTGCCCACAATGACTGATTATCTATAAAACCAGTAACAGTAGATTGATTAGCAAAAAAGCAGTGTCAAATACAAATTTGAACTTTTTTTTTTCATTTTTTAAATGAAATTTCTATCAGAAGTAAATAAAGTCCAGTATCAAACAAAATGTATAGTGTGTTAATCTCAGCTAACTTTTGGCTTGGTTTCTAGATTTTTCACTTAATCCCTTGGTTTACTTGATTTTTTAAAAATTATTTTAGAATATATTTATACTCCTTTTGCATCACCCTCTGTAGCATAATGTAGCAATTGAGAGGATAAACAATAGCCTAATCACCTAAATTTTCAGTTCTGTTCCTTACTAGAGGTCTTAGACAAGTTACTTGGCTTTTTTCCTTTCCTTATCTGTAAAATACAGGAAACAATTGTGAGGATTAAATAACTGAACATGTAAAGCACATCGACTAGTGTCTGGCAGGTGGAGTGTACTAACTAAATCATAGTTGTCAACTAAATTTTTTTAATAACAGTCCATTAATATACTGTTTTCCACCATCAATGCTATTTTACTCTCAATGAAAGCTAGAGTGAGAACTTTATTTTTTCAGTCCTATCAGATTGTGACAGATACTATTGATTGTTGCCCAACAGCCACTTTGTCCCTCTTATTGTTGGTTCACGTGGCCCCTTGCCACGCAGCCTGTCCGCAGCGGTGTTGGACACACTTCCCCACGCCTCAGTTGGATTGTTCAAAGCTAGTCATACATGGTCTACTTCCCTTGAAGTGCCTGCTGAGGCATGAGTATGTGAATCTGGCCTAGCCAGTGGCAATTGAAGAGATCTGCAAGGGGGCATCTTTACAAATAGAGGATGATGTTTTGCTTTCTTTTGTCTCTAATGAATCTGGTGCTGAGAACTGCTGCATCCGTGTTAGGATTCCAGGGAATGCTGAGGTTGGGTCAGTAGAAAGTTGAAAATCACCGGTGGTTTGTTGATAGTGTTGGTGAGTTGCTGAATTGCTGAATTAGCCAACTGCAGAATAAGCTACATAAGGACTTAACCTTGATAATTTAAAAAAGAAATTATTTTGGACACTTAGCAGATTGTTTTGTGTAACTTGGAAGAAAACTGAAATACTATCCATCATTGCTTGAGTCTGTATTTCTGCCATTTATTCTGTGATCGAACAGTTGATAAAAGATATAAAGGGTAGTACTGGACTTACTGTAAAAAAAAAAAAAAAAGACAGGAAGAACATCCTGCTGCATCCTAAAAAATATTTTATTGTGCCTTCAACTAAACACAAAGAAACCAAAGGAGGGGTATCCTATAATGCCTGGAATTTCTTGACGATGCTATAGCCCTCTGTTAAAAGCACAGGTTCAGGTACTGCTCTCACTTACGGGAATATCAGTCATCTATCAATGCCTTCCGGGGTGGGGGGGGACTGTATCGGGTGTCCCAAGTCTGTTTTCTTGGCTCGTCTCGCAAAAGTGATGTCTCTTACTGAATTCTTCCATTGAGTCATGTCACATATTGTAGTTTGTTAATTTTGTCCTAAAGTCAAGGTGACCATTGGGTCCCATTTGCTTCCTAAGTGTGTTTATGCTTGAGCTCTTTTTTGGCTTTTACTTTGTAGTTTACATTCAGACAGTTGGCCAAAATGGTCTTGGAAGAAAGCATTTAAAGAATCAGTAAATACAGATTACCAGTTAATTGGCTCCATATTTGCAAACCCTATCGATGGGGAAGTTATTCCTGAAAAATTGTTTAATAGGTAAGATATTCAGAAATTGTAGCAGTTACTACCACGCCAGATTTATGTCTTCAGTTGGTCAGAATGAAATTCTACTCACAACCGCTATTTTTGTTCTGTTCTTTTGCTTATAAAATCATGTTACTGAGTGGAAAATATACTTCAGGTCTAAGAACTGTTATCTGCTGGTTTTAAAGAAGAGACATTAAATTAAGGAAAATATTTGCCTGTCCGTTCTGAGTGATACAGAGGATAACTCTTGAAAAATTAATTCTGAAACAGAAACCTATGGGAAAAAACAAACCACTGAATGATCCTTAAAAGCATCTTTGAGAAGTGAGTCCTAATTCATGAACTTGGAAAGAGCTGCATTATACCATTTAGTGTAAGTGGTTTTCCATTCTTTTGGTACTTTAAAAAAAAAAAAATTCCACCCTGAATATTTAAAATTTATATAAAAACTTTGGAATTTATTTTGTACCCACACACCCAAAGATTCCCTTCTACTTTTACCATTGAGTTTATGTATATTTATCTTTCAATAATTGTGATCATGTGGTATAATCATATATTTATGATATGCTAATGGTTGTTAAATGGTATTTTTGTTCTGATATTAGAACAGTACATCTCGTAGAATATTTGGAAATTGAACATGTAAGAAAAGCATGTTGTTACTTACATTTTGGTATATCTCCGTATTTTTTTAAGCTTTTAAGTTATTTTATATATAATAAAATTAGCCAATTTAAGTGTATAATTCAGTGAATTTTGTCAGATGTATAAAGTCTGTAATCTCTACCACCAGAATCTTCACATTCCTCTCTCTCTTAAAAATGCCCCTTATTCCCATTTGCATTCAGTCCCCTGACCCTACTTCTACCCACTGGCAACCACTGAACTGCTTTTTTGTCCCTAGTTTTACCTTTTCTAGTATTTCAAATAAATGAAATCGTATGTAGCCTTTTATGTCCAATTTCTTTCACTTAATGTAATGCTTTTGAGATGTTCATGTTTTTGCATGTATTAGCTTTTTATTACTTGGTGTGCATTTTATATTTGGTTATATCAATTTAATCATTCACCATGTAATAAACTTTTGAGTTGTATTTTTCCAATTATAAAGTTGTTAAGAATGTCTGTATCATCATGTGTTTTAATTTCTCATCTAAGAAGACAACATATCTGGAGCCTCAGTGACTGAGACTGGCTTTATTTTTATGTTCACTCATGAGAGCGACACGGGATTAGAAAGATGGAGTCCTTCCACAGTCCCGAGCTGGTGAAGAGGTTTGAAAATCAGATCTGACTTAAAGATAGCTTTTGGCCAAACTTTGAACAAGCTATAAACTGAAGTGAATACATCCTACAGTAGATTAATCACACCAGCACAAAAGAACAAGTCTATACAAAATCCTTATAAATTCATATATGTCGCCAAAAGTGTACAAGCAGTCTCAATTCATTGGGACAAACATGAAGATTTTTGTTCTCCACAGGTCACTGAACAGTCATTGTACAATTCAGAGAAACTTCATGGAAACTCAACTAGGTTTGAAACAATACATGGTTGAAATTGAACATCGTGAGTGTTAAACGCCTGCTGTGAAACACTTAAATAACAGTACTAACGGGTGCTAAATCAAGTTTTGGTTTTATATGATGCATCTATTTCCAAAATTTTAACGCCTCTACTCATAAATTTACAGAATTTGTATAGTTGAAGCTTTTTAGCTTCAACTGGATATTAGTAAAAATAACACAAAATTATCCCATTGCAAGCAACACATTTCCCTTTCCTAAATGAAAACATGGCATTAGATTAGACCATAACATGTTAGCCTCTCCACTAAGAAATCCATGACATAAAGAGGTTGACACTTGGTCTGGTCCACTGCTGTTACTTCATTGACAATGACTCAGACCAGGAGCAACTCAGGGACTGCTGTGTCTTGTACACCAGAAATGTACGCAGAGATAAGGAGAGAGCCACGCAGGGGCTGGTGGGTCCAGGGGCCACGTGGTGGCAGTGCAGTGCTTCTGTGGCAGGGCACGGGCTGTGAACCAAGCATCCCTCCCACACTGGACTTTTGTAGCTTCGCTCACGATTTGGTAGCTGGGAATGTCTCATATAGATGCGAGTCCTTGAATAATAGAGCCTTTGCTAGGTTTAATCCCTTGTGGAAGAGAATGGAGTGTCAAGGAAACATAGCTGCCAGTAAAATCACTTCTTCCCTCTCAGACTTCCAAGGCCTCCTTTTCATGAAATGTACTATCAAAATGTGGTCAATGGAAATGGTGGTCAAAAGAAGTTAACTATTAAGAGGATCCAAATCCAGCAAGCAAGGCTTTAGTGCAAACAGAGTTTCCATTTAGGTCAAATGTTTCGATTAGGTACCATGTTGGCTTCTTAATAGCTAGGGACTAATTTTATCTTCAGAGTTTTAAAGGGTTTTGCAGCCAATTTCTTGTTTGGAAATGGGAGTAGGAACAGTCAAAATCTTTCATCATTGAAGGCAGAGCAGCCTCACGTCAGTCTATCAGTTCATTTGGGCATAGGAAAAAAAAGTATGCCTATATTTAGGATATTTTCAAATATGTGAACCATGTCATTTAGACTAGCTTAGTTTTTATTAAGCTATACTTACCTAAGACTGATATTGGGTGAGATGTATTTAAAACAAAACAAGACCTGTACGTCTCTTAATTTCCTTCTAATGAGGAAGGAGGTGGTAAATATTCAAGTGTCAATATCCCTTTCCTGGGAAGAGGGTTAGAAAAACTTACCAGCTCACCTTCTGAATTCTACCAGTTCCTTTCAAAATCAACAAAGCATTAGATCTAAATCTTAAGAGGCAGGAAAAATATTTACAAAATGGGTATTCCTTCAGGACATAAACTCTTGTTAATACTGGGAGAACCATAGAAAGAAGATACAAGAAGGGATAGTAAAGCTCTTGGGTAAGTAAAGATAGAGAAAACCAAGTCACAGACAGCATCAATGTTTATGCCAGAACATGGTGGTATCAAGAACGTAATGGTAGTCTGATCTGAAGTGAACAGCTTAGTGAACCTGAAGAGGTTTATAAGTGGATCCTTGTGTACGAACTGAGGTTTGTGAACTGAATCTAGTAGTTGTTCTCCTGAGAGAGCATAACCACCTGGCAAGCTTAGGCAAGTGTTTTCATACTTGTAACTAAGCTGAGTTAAAAACATGACAAAACCAACCCAGAACCAACCAATCCACCATGACGTAGTGCAAATCTCGCAGTAATAAGAAACCATCAGAAAGGCTATACGTTAGTCTCCAGTCCTAGCAAACGTCCCATTCTCTCCACATTCTTATCAATTGTAGCTTGACACGTTATTTCCTTGGCACATTCCATAGGAAACCAGCCCCTTTCTCCATCTCGTAGTCGCTCCCCTTCATACCAGCCTGCAAAAAACAGAGTCTTCATGAAGCAGCAAATACTGGGACAAACTTGACTGTGTCACGGAGGATGTGAGCGCAAGCTTTACAGCAGGATGTGAGTACATTTGAGAGTGAGCAACATGCCAGTTTGTGCATCACGGATGATGAAAGATGAGGAAAAAAGTGGAATAGAGGGAAAGGCGTCCTGGCAGACTAGTTGATCTATGGGGGTAGAATATGATTGGAGGACCGAAGGAGAAATCGCTGAGAGAGTATGGAGCTTGGGCTGGGCTACAGAAGGGGACGCTTGGCACAAGCAGCAGGTGAAACGATTTCTTCTTTTAAAGTAAGGACAGATGAGGGCCTCTCTGGTGGCGCAACGGGTTAAGCACAGCACCATGAAGCTATCCAGGGCCACTACAGCATGAGTTCGATCCCCGACCAGGGAGATTCCCACATGGCACAGCAGACCTCTCCTGTCTTGCCTGCTGCTCCCCGCAGCAGTGTACTTCAGTAGATCTGCCTGTTCTGCTCCCCACTCTTGTCTCCAGTGAATCCTCTCACCACCCTACACCTCTGGCCTACACCCAGCTCTTGTATGCATAAATAAATAAATCTCAAAAAAAAAAAAATAAGGACATATGAACTTCTAGAGGTGAGAACTAGGTCACTAAAGGATGGGGAACAAAGGAAAAGCTTTGATTGGTTCCTTTTGAAAAGCAAACCCTGTGACTGTATCCCTATTCAAAACATTAAGAGCACAGAGACAGAGGCATATGGAAAACTTGAAGATACAGAATACTAACATTAATCACAAAATGATAGTCCTAGGTTCTATCACAACAGACCACAAGTACCTCCGAAGAACACGCCACTCACCGTCGCTGACGCGTTGATAGATGAGGACCACATCTGCTACCTGCAGGGAGAGTTCGTCAGGCTGCTTGGCAGTGAAAGATCTAATGATTTCTACTTGGGTCAGTGCTGAGGAGGAAAGGGACACATTGAGGCTCCATTAGCAGAGGAAAAATAACACACACGAATCAGTCATGTACACTCACTCGGTCTTTCTGTGCAATTCAAGGCCAACATGGAGAGTAGCCCTTGAAGGAAAACTTCTAAAAAGCAGCAGAAAGCCTTTTCCAGGCACTCTCCTACTTACCTAAGAATTTTAGGGAAGCTCAGAATCAAGAGGGGCCTTTTATGATGGATGAATCCCCTCAATAAGCATCGGTAAGAATCAGAAGTCATATCACACAATGGAGGAGAAAACAGCCATTCTTTGGGGGAAACTGAAGCAGGAAAGATGAGGTAATGGGCTGTGCCATGATTGATGCCACAAGCCCTGATCTACCCTCTCGGGCAAGATGCTTCCCCAGCACACCAGTAGCTGCACAAAAATCTGCCCAAATTTAGAAATAAAATTTTTAACCAAAAATTCAGAATATATTTTAGAGGATCTCCTTAATGCTGACTTGTATCCAAACAGTCAATTTTGGTGAGTTGGTACTGACTGACATGACTTTTTCTGTAGATGACTTGATTTTAAAAATAAAACCTGATTGTGGAGAAATTTCAAACCAATCATAGCTTTGATAAGTCTAAGCTTAAACTTAGGACTCTGGCGTGCTCCAGGGTAATTCTTTTTGCTGCCCTGATCTTTGCATTGGATCTTCCAAGTAGACTCTCCCAGGGAAGCGTAACATCGACATTAAAGCACTAAAACCACAATGCTACCTTTTACTGCTAATTCTTAGTTTTCTAGTAGAGTGCAATATATTGCCTAATATTATCACTTTAATAAGAAACGCTGAAAAGGAATGGGGAAGTAATCTTCTTAAAGGCTAAAAATACATTTCTGCTTAGATTCAGGTTGTTCATATAAGACTTAATTAAAGATGTAACTTGCCCATTCACAAGGAGAGTTCATCACTTAATTGACCCCTCCTGTGTTCATCACTTAATTGACCCCTCCTAATAACCCCTTGTCATGTGTAATAATGCAAGAATTTGCCACATTTATACAACAAAGAAAAACTTCACCCTAAATTTGAATTCAGAACCCTTGACTTCCAAATCAGGGATCACTTAGTTCAGATGTAGAGCAGCAGGAAGGAAACCATGAGGAAACTTAGAAAGTGGGTATTGTGGGTGGTAAACCATTAATACTCAATGGCCAGCAGGGGGCAGAGTCCCTCCATGTGCTAGAGTGGGGTATCCTGCCTGATACTTACAGGTTCGCTCTGGAGGCTGCTTCCCACTGCTGTGTCCTAAGGCGGTGATCCAGCGGGCTCGCTCGCTCCTAAATACAGAGGAGAAGGGTATCCAGTTGGGAGAGTCAAGGTGTTCAGACAAGGAATGAAGTGTGTTCTAGAAAACAGAGCCATTCCCAGAAAACAGATATTCTCCAGAGAGTTTATGGGACTGGCCTTCAAAACAAGGGCAAGAGTTATTTTAAAATAATAATCTGTGTAATCTGAAACAGGCTGAAAACTAGTCATTGTCAAAAGTTTCTGAATGAATTTGGCAACTAATTTAATAGAATTTCTCACATGACCCCTTAACATTTAATAAAGAGCTGGTCACACTAGCCTATCAAAGTCACATAAGGGTATTTAGTACACATAATCTGATGTCAAACATTTCAAAGAAGTAAATTTCATTTTAAAAAATCATAGTTAATCAGTTTATCTTCCTCCCCCTTTTATCCCCCCCAGCATTCAACCATTTCAGAAAAAATGAGAAATTTGACATATTTTAAGTTGCTTTGTTCCTTATACAGCCATTATTGCCAAATAGGAGCCTTAGTGAAGTAGAAATTCTTTGACCTTTTTAAAAACTGTTTTCAAATGCATAAAATGGTTCAATGAGTATCATCAAAAAATATTTTAAGGAAAAACAAACTCAATATTGTCATACATATTAAGCTGAAATTACAAATAACAAAATAATTATTTGACTAAAGGATTAAAAGTTCCAGATAAATAAGCACTACTCCGTAATAGTCACCCCCAGCTTTGCACTTGTAAAGTATTAGGATGCAATTAACTAAATAAACCTCACACATAGTTTAAAGTCTCTTATGAAGCATTTGTAAAACCCATACTACATGTTAGATACAAACACCTGACTGACAGCTATGATTTCATATAATCCTCCCATTTAAGGCCTGGACAGGAGTCCTAAGGTAAAACAATTCAAACCAAAGTCAACCGTTGTTGACTAGTAAAAACTAACGTCAACCGTTTTCAGAAGCAACACCTCGAGACACAGTACTTAAAAGAAAAAGCTGTTTCCTCCATAAAGGCCTGCACCTACAGCTGCTTCCACTGCCACCACTTCACTGCCCACTGTGTCCTTCCACCCAAGCAGAGTCAGCTACCTACAGAAATAGAAACCCTTTTGCTGTTTCACCTTTCCTACTTGCCCTCCTCACTTTCAAATATGAGCTGCCCTCTACCCAGCTATGCCCATTCGATTTCACTATTGGAACATACATAAAATCAAAGCTGCTCTAATCTTGAGTGTCCATACGTCTGTGAGGGTTCACTTAGTCTACATATACCATGTCTACACTTGCCACCAGATCAAGATACAGCTGTGCCAAGAGGTTCCTTTCCTCCCTTTCCAACCACTCCCTCCTACAAAGGTAGAGCTGCTCTAAATTGCATCACCGTAGACTGGTTTTGTCTGTCTTGCCTTCATGAACATGGACTCCGATGGCCTGTCCACTTTGTATCCAACTGCTTTTGTTCAACATATTCACTCAACATTAAAAACACGAGCTTCGTCTCCCCCAGGAGGTCTCCTCCTGTGTGTGACTCCCACTCCCATGTACACTCAGTCTGCTAACCCTGTTCCCACGCAGCCTTCCCAAGGCTCAGCACACTGTCGGAAGCCTCGTCGACGGCAGCGCTGTATCTGTTCGATTCCCTGCACTTCTGCAGAGCACTGTCCGGGGCATATCTCAGGGTCTCAGTAATCATGCTGATCCAGTGAATCATCATCACGTACTGTTCACCGACCCCCCATCATTGACTGACTTCTGTTTCTCTTACCAGGTCATCTGCTTTGGGAGGGCAGGAATCCAATCTTATCCTCATCAATATACATATCTGGTACGGAACCTGCTAGTATCTTCTGAGTACCATCTAATCGAACCTTTATCAATGACATCATTTTATTATTATTTCCATTCTTTTGCAGGACAAAGCTGAAGTTTGGTGCATCACACACCAGCTCACAGCAAAATGGTTAGGTATGGAGTCAAAAATCAAAAACAGGCCATCTGGGATCTGAGGTGGTGTCCCGAGCAGGTGCCTACAAAATACTTCGGGAATCAGGAAGGGTGGGAGCTACAAGCTGCTGAAGGACAGACTCAGTTAAAAGAATAAACGAGGCTGGGCCCTGGTGGAGCTGGTATGTCATGTAGCTATGTGTGCAATTTACATAGAAACATACGACATGGCTTTGATTTTAAAAGCTTTGTGTCACTCTAGCACAGGACTTAGGATTTAGGAAGGTCTTATAAGGGACAAGTAAATCACAACTTCCTTTAAAATAATCCCAGCAAACACTTAAATCTTTGACAGTGCTTTTTTGTTGGGTAAGATCTATTTTTTTTTACTCAGGCTCAATTGGAATTTCCAAAGTACAAAGGCAACTGAAAGTGAAACATCATCTCCGTGTGGGAGAGTTGTTCACCAGAGAAATCTACAATGACCCATTTGAGTCTCCGTATTCCACGCCCAGGCAAGTTCGACTCTTCCCCGGCTTACCACGGGTTTCTACACAGCCCTCCCTGCTGCCCACAATCCTTCTTATGAGAGTCCAGGCACAGCCGTCTCTGGCATGGAGGAGCCACTTTCAGCAGCAGCCTCAGCCCCCAGCCAGTTTCCAGAAGTGCAGATGAAATCTTTCACTCTGTGGCATGTTGCCGGGATGCTAATGACATCCCTTAGACATGGAGGCCCCTCACAGGGACTCCAGAGGACAGAACAACACACTCCTTGTTGCCCTCGCTGAAAGGAGCCGCTTCTTGAAATGGCTTCAATTGAGTCAGTCCCACCCCCTCTTAGATGCTGTCAAAACCACACGACTTCCCCTCCGGGCTTCCAAGAGCCCTGCCAAGGAGCTCACTCCTAGTAAGAAGCAGAAAGCGCCGCATCTCTAAAGCAGAGAGGAGACTTACTTGGTGCATGAAGGAATGCTAAGAAAAACCAGGGCAGAGACAAACCTTTTATTAGATCTAGATCTAAAGTCCAGGACTCACGTGCAGACAGGTTTTTTTTTCTCCAGGAACACTATGAAACAATCAAGACGAATTCACAATCCATCTCATCCAGTTCAAAGATTTTTCCCGTTGTTCAAACAGCAATAGGATAAATAACACCACACTCACGTCAACCTCGGGAATATCAGTTCCCAAGTCTCTCCTGTCCACGCTGTCCTTCCACCCACATTCACCGAGTACCTTCCCCTGCATGGCCTTTTCTAGGTTGGAGTTGTAAAGTGAATGAAATAGGATCTCTTGTTCTTCACAGTTCTCAGTGTGATGGAGTAGCAGAACAGTTAACAGACCCACAAAATCCAATCCAGTGTGCAATGTGCTGTGATAGAACAGTGCATTTAACCCAGGAAAAAGTAAGACTGAGCTGAAAAGACTCTTTTAACATAAATATTTGTCCATTCAGTCCTTTCATCACCTGCAAATTCTCTCTGGATGGCATGGAAGGACATAGCAGTGCTTCCCTAACTTGGGAGTTAGTTGGGCAGCCCTTGCTAACTCAAACAATTAAGCACAGTAGGTTTAAATTTAATCGCACAGAGGTCAGAGAGACAACAAAGGCAGACTTCCTATGCAATACCAGGCACTGCTGATAGATATACCCACTAAGAAAATGGGAAGTAGGCTATGAAAGAAGATGCAAGATTATGGAGGAGATTGAATGGAATGGAGTGTCCACCAAGAACTTCATCCCAATTCGGGGGGTCTTTCTGACTTTTTTTTCTTTAAAGATTTATTTATTTATGCATACAGCTGGGGAACAGGCCAGAGGCGTGGGGTGGTGAGAGCATTCACCAGAGACAGAGTGGGGAGCAGAACAGGCAGAGCGATGAAAATACACTGCTGCGGGGAGCAGCAGTGGTCTGCAGCGCCATGTGGGAATCTCCCTGGCCGGGCATCGAACTTGCGTCGCCTCTGCCAACAGCTCCACAGTGCAGCGCTTAACCGCTACGCCACCAGGGAGGCCCCTCTTTCTGGCTTTTCAATAGAAGTAGAGACCTCAGCTTCTGTCTAACTTTCTTTCTTTTCTCCCTTTTATGACCAGAAACCTTTTGTGTTTCTTCTCTCATCTTACACATTTCTCTTATGTTTCATTTCGACACCCCTGTACGGCAGCCTTTGGAAAAAAACCCACCAATCCTTGATAAGGAGTAGGGGTATGAAGATAGTCATTTTGTTCATTCCCTCACATTCAATTCAACTGGATTAGTTCAAGAAACTGATCCGTGAGAGAAAATCAACAGGGCACAAAAGTCATTCTGCGTGCAGAAAGCAAAAGTCTTAGAAAGCTGAACACCAGCTCAGCTCACCTAATTAAACAAATCTGACCAAGGCAAAAGAATTCCCATAGCCCAATAAAAGAGCTCTAAAATTTACATTTTGTGGCATATTATGTATTTGACTCTATTATTTCTTAATATATCAAGTAGCTCATGAGGTCTCAAAAGTGGATCAAAATCCTGGTGCTAAACTCAAATGGTCAATATTCTCTTTTCTCAGTGATAAAGTCACAGGCTATGGCCAGATTTCCTTTTTTCTCGAGATTGGTGATGAGGAGTAGAAACAAAATCAACCACTTTGCTAGGTACTATGAACATAAAACATTATTGAACATGGATTTCAGATTCAAGAGGGGGAAAAAATGGTAATAAGTACTGAAACCAGTAATAAGTACATTTTTTCACACATAAACTGACACCTTAGTATGCACTTTTCTTAAAGGATGAGCATATGTCAGAAACACTATTTACAAATTTATTCCATCCCATTTACTTCCTGTTTTTCATTAAATCATTAACAGAAGCAGGAAGAGCACAAGAGACTCCCTGCAAACAATGCCCCTTTATCAGGAGGCCCGGAATGGGTCCTCTGAACGGCTGACAGGACCAACCACACTCAATTAGGCATTTAGTTCTTTGTAGGAAGGAAATTTTGAGAAGAATCTTTTATTACAATTGAAGGGGAATATACCCTAAGGCAAAATATAATGGGTGAAGAAAGTTTGGGTTCACTACTGACCTTGTCCTGAGGATAAGCTTATCACTGCAGACGCTGGACTCAAAAGCTGCCTAGATTCCACTGTGAAGGCAGGAAACCAGGGACGCCATTGTCACAGCCTCTGTTCTGTGCCAGCCTCAGCTGTCTGTGCTTCATTTTAATAAGGCAGACAACGGGGGCTCTCCAGCTCCCACATTCTCTTGAAAGGCCCAAAGTGAAAAGAAATGCTGGTGGTAAAGCATTCTTCTTTTGTCCTTTAAAAAGGGCAAGCTTTTGTACTTTTCATAGACTATTGTCTCTTTAACAATACGGTGACTTTAAGATCTTTAGGGGGCAGATGTAACACACATATGTAACTTAGATATACATCTTTAAAAAGTTTAACCACATCCTTAAGAGCAAATGTTGAAAAACAAGTGGAATTTAGAGAAAATTTTCTCTAATAGCACAAAAAGGACAATAAATAGAAGCTGTCAGAGAAGCAGTATTTCCCTATATATGGAGGTACACAAAAGCCTTAACTATAAAAAAACTGATTATACTGATTGCCAGTCAATCCCCAAAATATTTATTGCAACCTCACATGGACAAAGTGGGAAAAGGACAAAGCCAGAGCTGAGGGTGGGGATTAATACTAACTCCAGGAGGAAACCAAGACTTAAGCACCTCATGAGCCCCCTTCAACTCTGAAGTCCCAGCCCTCTTGAGAAACACCCATTGGTCCCTCCTTTACATTCTGTTATTGGCTCCATGCTGGGCACATCCCAGATGCTCACTAAGTGTTTGCCCCATTTCCTTTGAGGACTTTTTCTGCACTGTTTATGTAAAAGTCACTTTCATGGTTTCACTGGTTCACAAGAGAGGAACTACCCTTGTGCCAACTGCACACCTCCTACTGCAGGTTTTACATTTTCATATCCTCAGGTGATCTCTACTAAGAACAGTTTTTCAAAGAGGGTAAAAATATCTAAATATCTGGCATGAACCCTATTCTTTTTAAAAAAAAGAAAAAGATTTATTTATTTATGCATACAAGAGCTGGGGTGTAGGCCAGAGGTGTGGGGGGCGAAAAGATTCACCAGAGACGGAGTTGGGAGCAGAATAGGCAGACTAACTGAAATACACCGCTAAGGGGAGCAGCGAGTGAGGCAGGAGGGGTCTGCTGCGCCATGTGGGAATCTCCCTGGCTGGGGGTCGAACTCGGGCTGCAGTGGCTGCAGATAGCTTCTAGTGCTGAGACTTAACACCTTATGCCATCAGGAAGGCCCAAACCCTATTCTTTTCAACCAAAGATTAAGTAGCCAAAGGACACATGTGATCGGTCTGAAGACCCACAGTGACTCAAGGCTAGAGGTGTGGTGAAAACCTTGTTTTCTCAGTGAGGTTACTAGTGTTTCATATTAACTATCTACAACAGAAGAGAAGGAAAACCTAACAAAACCACATATACTCACATGTACATTCTGCAAATAGCAGAAGCAAATATTTCACACAGTGATTGCTCAAAACCAGGTATCCTAAAGCTGACCTGCAGGTTTCCAAATATGGCCTAGAACAATTTGACAGACTTGTAAATAGACAACATTTTTATTTTTAAGAAAAGTGCACCGTGGCCATAATAATAGTCTTTCAACACCAATGCCCTATGAGTTTAAAAGCATTTGTTCATTTATTTAATTTTCAACTGTAAGTGAGTTGGTGGGGAGGGAAAGGAATGAGGGAATCATTGGATACTCCTCCTATACCCAAGGAGACATCTGCCCCTCTGCCCGCTCTGGAATGTTCTCTTAATTAAAGAACTACAAATATGAGTCATACCCAAGGGTTTATGGATGACATAACTAGATATTCTGAGAACATTTCTGACGGAGGAAATGACATCCATTCAGTCTATGGCAAGATGAAAAGGCAAGAAAATAGAACAATTGCTGCAGACTGTCCCAGGAAAGGATCTAGCCTTGGTGGCGAAAGCACTGGACATGTCAACGGACTTCCTATGCTCTTGGATCCATCTCAGAAACAAGTGGTGAAGATTATATAAATTATGGATGAAACAGTCAGGAAAAGCTCTGGTAATATACTGACAAGTCCTAAATAAAGAACAAATAATCCATCTGAACACAAAATCAGAAAACAAGCCAAACCAACACCACTTTCACTATTACTCATTAAAAAGGATGAAAGTAAAACCTCTAGTTTCTGAGAATTTTCTAGAACTTCTGGATGAGCACTAATCTCTAAAGTGTTTTGTTTTTTTTTCATTCCTTAAGTCACATAAAACCCAAATTTCAGACATGTTCAATTCTCCTTTTAAGAGGCAAACAGAGGATGGCTCGGCCAGACTTAACTGAGCAAGGGGTTTAATCACCTTTAGAGTAGAAGAAATGCCTTGGCAAGCCCTGGTTTTGGATATAAAACAGCCTGCACCAGACCCTCCAAAAGTCCCCTCCTTAGGGGGGTAATCAGGCTTGGAATATGTCAGGGCTTCCTGGCATTTTCAACAGAAGAACGCAGAGACTTGAGAAAAAACATTTCTTTGTTTTGTAAACAAACACACAGTTTGAAGCTCCTTCACTTACTCATTCCTCTGTTGGAACACTCTATTGTGGGCTGTCTCACATCTCAAATAGCTTACATCAACCTAAGCTTCTTAGTTTCCTCTGCCCTTTGAAAAGTTACCTCTAGTGCCAAAAAATAAGAAATGATAATTTAATCATTTCATGTGGCTGTTTCATAGTTTTAACATTTATCTTATGTCTCTCTACTGATCCAGAGAACACTGTTAAGTCCTATTAAAAAGTGGACCTACCTCTTAGAGAGCCTTGATGACAGGCTAGGGTGTGAGGTGGCTCTAGAACCCCAACAGGACAGAGCACTAGGGAAGTGCTTTGCTCCACTGCTCTACCCTCTTACCCAACATGACATCTGCCCATGAAGACTGTTCCTATAGGAAGTTTCTAAATTATCTTTGAACACTGGTTTGAACTGTGCTGGTCCATTTATACATGGATTTCATTGTACCCACAAGTCCTGCATTGATATTGGTTGTTTGAATTGGTGGATGTGGAACCAGAAATATGGAGGGCCAGAAATTACCTGTAGATTTTCAATTGAGCCAGGGTAGAGCCACCAAACCCTGCGATGTTCTAGGATCAGTTGTAATTGCTCAGCAAACTGAAAATAGATCAAATCATTGGGGTGGGCTTGAAAATTAAGCCTCCATCCTTTCATCCATTATGGTGATGGACTGCAATAAGCCGTGAAACTGGGAACAAACAAGATGGCAATTCATCCTCTGCATCAACTCTGGATGGGACAGAGGAGGCAGCCACACATTTCCCTCAATTGGGCATTTCTTTTGACCAAAATCACCTTTTGCTATTTGGTTGAAGAACAGTGGTTACAAAATGACCTCAGTTCTATCATCCAAGTAAACCTGCATTCTAGACTCAAATGATCTGTTAAGTTTTTATTTCCAGGGCTCAAATTTTAATAGTGATCTAAATAAAATGATTGTTAAACCCCTTTCTAAACATAAAAGCATGCCACCATCAGCAGAATTCAAAGATGAAAACAACAACATTCACCTTGAGACACTGAAAGGATTTCACTGAAAAGACTAGCATTGCATAAAGCACCCGTGGCGGGGTGCCTGATAGAAATTCCAAAAGAAAACGCACCGTAGCTACTGTCCCCCATTTTAGGGAGTCTGCAGACCAAGGTACCGGACAGGGAAGACGGAAGCAAATGCGCCGGAGCTGCCCCTGCACATACTCACTGTGTCTCAGCCCCAAGCAGCATCTCCACTTTGTCATTTGCGTGGTTACTCAGGACCGTCAGAGTGAAGAGGTGGTTGGCAGAGCTCTGCCTGGAGTAAAGCATCGTGGAACTGTTCTTGCCTGGAGAAGAAGTGAGTTCTTCACTGTCACAAGATTCCACCAATAGCTGATCTCTTAAGGCATAATCATTGACGTTGTAACTTTCTTCACTGTAAGGAAAAAGGAAGGGAACATGTCAATCAGTGCATAAGACTGACATTGTGTTTAAGTCACATCTAGGGGAGGGTGGTTGGAGGAGGAAGGGTGGACCAGAACAAAATGATTTACTTGAAAATATGAATTGGACAAAACACTAACAAAGATGTAAAACAATCGTACCTCAAGAAAAAAGTAAGAAAAATGTAGGAGTTGGAATTTAAATTAAATGATTAAGAATCAATAGCACCCCTTCACCGAATTAAACCTACTTATGACTGTTTTCCAGTAATACACTAAATTGTATTTCAGCTATAAGAGCAATATTGAAAACAATGATTTAACCCATTAGCTTTCATGTTGCATTATCCTGGAACTGTGGTAACAAGTGAGAATCACATGGCACAAGACAGTGCTTGAGTAGGCACACTGCCCCCATCACTGCTCCTGCCGGGATCCCGGATTCTGCATCACTGAACCTCTTACAGCACTGTGAACAGTTCTAATAAGACCCTTGCCCTGGGACCTCCCTGGTGGCGCAGAGGTTAAGCGCTGCACTGAGGAGCTGTCGGCAGCGGCAACCGAGTTCAACACTCGGGCTGCGAGATTCCCGCATGATGTGGCAGACCTCTCCTGCCTCGCCCGCTGCTCCCCTCAGCAGTGTATTTCCATTGACCTGCCTGTTCTGCTCCCTCCTCTGTCTCTGGTGAACCCTCTCACCGCCCCACGCCTCTGGCCTGTACCCCAGTTTGTATGCATAAATAAATCTTAAAAAAAAAAAAAGACCCCTGCCCTGACTCCTCAGCTGGCTACTGAGCCCCTATCACTGCTTCCTCCGGAAATGCAACTCATTCTCAGCAATACAGCCAATCTCCTAAATCCTCAGCCTCTTCCTTGAACCCTCCCTCTACCTTTTTGTCTAAGAAAGACCTGGCTTTTCCTAGAGAATGCTACCTCCCCTGAGGCCTCTCTGCCTTCCGGCTTTTCACTGCTGCTTCTAGAAGATGATAGCTTCCTCCTCCAAAAAAGGCCTCAGTTTTGAAGCTCATGCCATCAGTTTATCTCGTAAACACAGTCACCTACAGAAACTGAAGCCGCCTTTTTCTCCCCTCATGATTTCACTGCTGGCTCACTGTCTCTCTCAAACATTACTTCTTTTTTGAATTCCCACGCAGAGGATCCTTCCTTTGCGCTGACCTCTCACATCTTTGACTCCCTCTCCTGCAATCATCTTGCCCTCTGCCCTCCTTCAGCCATCTCTCCTTGGCCATACCTATATACCTTGGGGTACACAGGATAATGGGCGATACCTCATTATCAACCGCTCCGTAATCCCAATGCTGAACATCGCTCAATGCCCAGCACCCCGTCACTCCAACTCACCACTTCTAATCCTCACACCTCCAGTTCTTCATCCCACCAGTTCCTATAACTCGCTGACTCTACCACTTTCACTTTCGTCTTAAGCCTTTTGTATCCTCTTGCTTGCTCAATCAGTCCTTAGTCACAATCACTTCCTGCAGGCGTGCTCATCTCCTTGGCAAACCTCAGCTCTGGGTAGATACAGCTTTACCTCTGCACCTGTGTCCTTGTAGTTGAACCTGAAGGAGCTCAATAAATAATTGGAGAACAAATGGACAACTATATAATGCATTCCAATATATTCTGAGAACGGTACTGAACAATTACCTTATTTAATAAGAATGCAGACATGAATTCAGAAGAGCTGAAGGAAAAGGAAAACTTGACACCTAGTCAACTATATTTGGAATTTTAGAATAGGCTATTTTGCTCAAGATTTCTTTCTTTCAGTGATAGATATCTGCCTGTCAGCCATGTAAATCTCCTTTAAAAACTTTATAATCTTTTCCTAAAATTATCTTGATGGATTTACTCCTCAGAGAAGCAGCTAGACAGTTATCTGTAAAAGCAAAATGTGGAATTCTGATCAAGTCAATAGTTGCTAGAAAAGTAATCTACATCAACTGCAAGTTCGTATAGCAAGGTAGTTCCTGGCTATAGCAAAGACTGCTATAAAATCTCCAGAGACGGCCTACAGACCAGCATGTACACACTCAGGATACCGAAATTATTTCTTTTATCAAAATGAACCTTCTCAAAGCTGACATGATTGTTATAAAAGGAGGAAGCAGAACAATACAGTTTATAAACAAATCAGGTTTTATATCGAAAAGGCCATGTTTACGAGAAACAAAGCAAGCAATCTTGGGCAGTGCAGAAAAAATCTGTCATGCTATCCACTTATCTCAGACATGGTTATAGAACCAGAACAAAACCAGAAACCAAAAACTGAAAACAAAAGCAACACCACAAGAACAATATCAAAAACAATACAAAAAACTAGGCAGATGGGGGCTTCCTGATTGTCCTCTCTCTGCATCTCCTACTTACTCTTGATCCAACTCACAAGCTAAAAAAGATGACTTGTTACTCAGATGCCTACCTCTAGTTAAAAGAAGTTCTGCAGGAACCCAAGTACACAGGGCTGTGCACAGAGGGTGTTAGCTAGTGCCCTAAACAGTGACACTGCATAGAAGTTCTTTGTATTTCCATAAATTCCAAGGCAAGAAATGGACATACTCTTTTTTGTTTTTAAAGATTTATTTATTTATGCATACAAGCTGGGGTACAGGCCAGAGGCGTGGGGCAGGCGAGAGGGCTCACCAGAGACAGAGTGGGGAGCAGCACAGGCCTATCTACGGAAACACACTGCTGAGGGGAGCAGCGGGCGAGGCAGGAGAGGCCTGCCTCGCTATGTGGGAATCTCCCAGGCCGGGCGTCAAACTCGCGTCACCACTGACAACAAATTGTCACCACTGCTGACAAATCCACAGCGCAGCGCTTAACCGCTGTACCACCCAGGGAGGCCCGAAATGGACATACTCTAAAGCCATCATTCAAGGCGACTTAAATTCCCAAAAGTTTTCAGCATAGTTTTACAAATCCACCTTATGGTTTTTCACATAGAATTTGAGACTGGGTAGACCCCTAAAGAATTCAAGAGCAGGAGTTCACAGAAAGGGAAGCAGTCCTGCATGGTTTAACCACAGTAACACAAGTTCTGAGTGATGTCCTCTTTGTAGACACGTCACAGGGTGCAACTGCACTAGTCGAGAGCACAGCCTGCCGTACACCTGGGCAGGGGGGGCGGACCCCACGTGCAGTCATGAGGCAATGCTTAATTTATAAACTAACATGAATAAATTAGTTCAGTCTCCGCTGTCCCTCTAAATTTTCAGAGTTTGTCGGTTCCCCAGTGTGTGTCTCAATCTAAACAATACCAGCTAGCGTGTTTCATCAATGCTCTGAATCTTTGCCTTTGGGAAGAGTGACAAGAGACAAAAGAAGTGAAAAAATAGAACTTTTTAAAATTGTTCTCTACCTATGACAGCTACAAGGCCATGAAGAACTGAGGTGACATTTGGGCCCAGTTTTAAGTCTGTTGTCCTCTCAAATGTCCACTTTGGAAAATGAGCCACAGCCACCTTATTCATAGCAGTGTGTGTTCACATGTATTAAGTATGCCTGAACAGGGATTTATTTCCACCGTTTTGACTTCTGAATCCAATGTCGGATGCAGGAAAACATCTGCTTTTTTTTTTTTAAGCTGATTCAGTGTCAGTCATCTGCTATCACTACTTTATCAGGACCTATAAACGTCAGTATCTAATAAATCCTGTTTACAACTTCACTATTCTTTTAATGAATTTAATATATAAAAACTTGATTTCATTTAATAGTAGTGAAGTGAACTGATTCTTTGTCAGCTACTTTTCAAATCAAATGGAACAAAAACTTAAAAGTTTTTGCTTTTGTTAATTCGTACATGTTCTCTTTAGTTCGCTCTCTCTCTTACACACACACACTCTTAATCTCTCATAAAGTAAAGGCTCAAAGTACCAGTGAGTATTTCCCTCTCGAATCTCTTAAGATACCAAATGAAATCCACTCTCCTAATGTTAGCCAGCAGCTACTGTCTCACATTAGAAAGAAGCCTAACTGTTAAAATAAATGCTGGAGCAGAAGGAAGAGGAGAATTTAGAGCAGATGCAGCCGTTTACATCTTGAATCTTGAGCTCCTCTACTTACTCACCCACGTCCAGCGAGCATAAAGCTGGCACACTGGATTGGGAAAGAAACCCCTTTCCTGTGGGAAGTCGATACTAATCAGACTTCCCTAGGTTTGTCCTATCATTTAACAAACATATGGTTTACATAGTCTCTGAAACAATTTGGATCATGTAATTAGGAAGTTAAATTGCTCAGAATAAGGCAAATGGAAAAACCATCTTTCCCGCATGGAGTTTATATGTAGACTTCCTCTGATTGTCTCTTACGGGTTCCAAGTTCACCAGCTGCTCCCCAAGGCTGCCCGCTTTGTGTCATGGGCTCCTATCAGGTGCAGCAATCAAATCCATAGAAGTCTTCACTCTGTGGTGTAAACAGGGATGGGTCTCCCCATCAGAACCCTTTAAGCTCTAATAGCCTTTGGTGAGATTTTTCTCTCTCTTTAACAAGGTAATGAACTTCAGCAGAGGACAGTGGTAAACACACAGCTCCTATAGTCTTCCCCGGGGAAGAGGCGCTCAGACAGTGTTTGGCTCCACTGTCTGCAATGCATCAGCAAAGGGAGAAAATGATACACTGTAGGGTCAACAGTGGCTTTTCTACAGAGATTATGATGGAGCCCTTTTAAACCTTATCTCGCATAAATTCCTATAAACATTGGAAATTTCATAATGAGCACATATTTATGGCTTTTAAATCAGGTCACCTGGCCACTGCATACAACATACACACATTTTTGAAATACCAAACAACACACATACATATGCAGTAGTGGGCACGAGACGAAAATCACCACCCTCAGGACAGGAGTTACCCTGGGAAGGAGGAGGAGGAGGAAGGGGCGAGAGTGGAGAGACTGCAGCATCACGTGGGTCTTCTGTTTATCAAGGAGATGTCAGACATGAAGTGGCAACAAGTCATTATCAAACAAATCTGGATGATGGATGTGTTTGATAATTTCGTATGCATTTGAAATATTTCACAATTTAAGGGAAAAAATATAACAAATAATAAATCCACAGACGTGAAACCTACCATCACCCCAGGTATCTGTAGACACATAAGGGTGTGGATGAAGAGACTGCTGGACAAAGGAATGTTTTTTTGCCCTACAAACAGCTGATTATTTGCAGATGATCACTGACTACACATATACTACAAAATGAAAATTCACTAACATGGATTGAAAAAAACACTTTCCTACATACAAATATGAGTGATACTACTGGAAAATATAAAAGGATAAATCATGTTATTTATAATAGCCATATAACCCATGTAATATTTAGGATTAAATGCAACTTTCTTCTATATAAAGACAACCATCAAATACTTTAGAATACTTAAGAAAGCTTGAATTGATGGGAAAGTTTAATAGTATAGAGATTCCGATTCTTCTTAAATTAGTATAGAATTCTAACACAATCCCAAATGAAAATGCAAACCGGGCTTTTCAGGGAGCAAAAAAGAGATGGAATGGTCAACCTGATTCAATACTGAAAAATAAATATGTAGAAACAGTCAAATTGTGAGGAAAAAAAGAACTGGCTTTATGCCATATTAAAACAAAGCTGGGTCTCCCTGGTAGTGCAATGGGTTAACTCTCAGCACTATGAAGCTATCCGCAGCCATTGTAGTACAAGTTCGATCCCTGGCTAGCGAGCTTCTCACATGGTGCAGCAGACCTCTCCTGTCTTTGCCTGCTGGTCCCCTCAGCAGTGTATTTCAGTAAATCTGCTTGTTCTGCTTCCCACTCTGTCTCTCGTGAACCCTCTCACCATCCCATACCTCTGGCCTACACCCCAGATCTTGTATGCTTAAATAAATAAATCTTTAAAAAACAAAAAACACAAATCTACAAAGATTCAAAGATTGGCATTGTGGCAGGAGCTGACAGATGATCACCCAAACTAAATAGGTTCTCAAATAAGGCCCCCAAAGTCTGGGGATTCAGCATATATTATAATAAGAGGTCACATTTCAAATTTGTGGGGCCTGAATGGGTGAGTCAAAAGATAATATTGGTCATCTGGGGAAATATATGAAAAATTCAAAATTGTTAGATTCCAACCTCATTCCTTAAACTGTGACATTTCCTTGGTCCCAAGTTCTGGGCAAGCAAGAGTCATGAAGAGATAAGTGACAGGACTGGTCTTATTGGGGGGCACACACCCATTTGGACTGCCTTCAGGACAGGGGGTGCTTTTTAATGTGCGAAATACCTGAGGAATATCCCCACTATGATGCTTATTAGCAAACATCTTAGGTACATAACAAAGATGAGCAAGGAGAGGAAAGAGCTAGTTGGCCAAGATGGACACTGGAGTATGAAAGGAAAGAAGGGGAAGAAGGCCAGGGCTGGATTGTAATGACCAGTTTTCTCATCATCCTAACTGTGTGCTCTCTCACACTGTACCTTAGCAGTGTTCTGGAACTTTCATTTATAGCAGAAATCTGACAGATGGAAACCCAATCAGCACTTCCAATTCTTCCTTTTGCACAAGAGTTAAATTGAATTTAAAATAAAACCTGCTATAAAGAATCATCCAACAAAACACCACAATTTCCTACATTATCTATCCAGTAGCTTCCTTCCCACAGGCTTTTTGAAAACAGTCACAGAGCTTCCCTGTCTTGGCAAAACTTTTATTGATACGCTGGTGCCAAGACAAATGTCTCCTAAGCTAGCAGCTGCCTGCATTTTCTTGATCCCTGTGCCAGGGAAATTGTTCCCCAAGCCCATCATGACCCGACTTCCTCACAACTGGTGACCTGGACGTCACCACGGTTTTCCCTGATGTTCCAGAATCTGATGATGTTGAGCACCTGTGACATCCTGAGACACTATCTTCTTCCAATGCCTCCTGGAACATCTCTTTGTTTCCCTTTTTTTAGAGTCTTTCTCCAGGATCTTCTAGAACTTCTTGTTTTCTCTTAGGGATTTAGAATGTTCTGCCATTCTGCCAGGGTGCCATTTCACACGAGTCCAGGGGGTTTTATAAGATCAGAGGAGATTCTTCCTACTTTTCTTCAGTAAATGTGTGAGAATTTTGTTCTGCATATTTCAACTTGTTTCTCTTCTGCTACTGACATGATTTCTAAATCCCCACTTTACCTTGTACTTACTCTAGTTAAACATATTTGGGGTGGAGAATATTGACTCATATTGAAATTTTTTTAAAGTCAAGAGATCAAAACATTTTTCACATGACTGAAGTTGATTCCAATTTTAAGGCTTGTATTTTAGAATCATACCAATGAATTTTTAGTGGAATATTATACAATTTCAAAGTAACGCAGTACAGCATGACAGGAAAGAACACAGATTTGGAGTGCTGATCAGAGTCTCATTCACTTTGTGATCTTGAACAAGTTACCAACCCTCCCATGCTTCAGTTTTCTCATCTGTAAAATGGAGATAATACCAATTTCTTCAGATCGCTGCATGGATGAAGTGAGATAATACATTTATTTTCTCGTTGCATGTAAAGCTCTTACAATCATGCCTGGCTCACAGCCAGTAAATGTTAGCTAGTAGTGATTTTCCTGACAGAGCATCATGCATTTAAAATTGCTTGACATTTTGTTAGAAGTCTGATAATTATAGAACTTTGCAGATGGGCAAAAGGATTGAGCATAATTAGAATTAAACACCTGTGTTAAGAAATTTTTAATTTGGCAAGTGCTATGACCAGGCATGATATTTATCCAGAAACTGATTTCAAACAGCTGGGCTTTTTCAGTTCCTCAAAAGAATTCTGAAGACTAACAACCCACATGCTTCCTACTTTATTGTCAAGATTAGAATAATTGTGACAAAGGTCACATTTATTGATAACAATTTGTTGTGATTCACTGTCACCAAAAAAGATGACCAGTAACCCTCAGAGAGACTGTTAATCCCCCATTTCTACAACTTCACCAGATTCCACAACCTGAGGGCTCTCTTGCTGCACCGGATTCCCTGAACCCATAGTCCTTGATAAAGAAGCATGGACAGGTGAAAAGGGCAGTAAGGCTGTCAGACCTGACTGAAGCTTCCTCCCAGAAGAACCAGAAGTAAGCAAGCTCTGGAGAGCAAGAAGGATCTTCCCACGTTAATAAAAGAGTTACTCCAAATTGCTAGAATAACTCCTACATTCCAATTCAGCATAATTTCCACTGATTTCAGTGAATGAATAAGAAAAATACACTAAATTCACTTTTAGTCACTGTGGAATGTTTCCTAATCAGTTATGAGGGATGTCCTAAGAAAATCACTATCACAACAGCATATACATTATCCCAACGTATAAAGAAATAAAAGTAGTTCAGTGGTGATGCCTTATTCACTTGCCATCTACCATGATTCCTGATGGGGAAGGAGGACCATGAAGTTAAACACATTTGTTCCCACAGCCAAGTTCCAGAGGCCATAAATCCAGATGTGGTCTCAGAGTGTGCCATAGTCTTCGGCTACATAGCAACAGCTGCAGGTTTCAAACCTTGGTTTTAAACAATAAAATATTCTCGAAGCAAAGGGCAATGATTTGATTTGTGGCAAGAATCTTAGAGACACGATACTAGGAACAATAATGATGCAGCTTGCATCCGCCACTTAGCGGGAACTATGCCCTGTGTAAGACCTCTCTGTGCATGCCGCAATTCTCATGTCCACGCAGAGGATGGATTATTACACCCATTTCACAGATGACAATACCAAGGTTGTGAAAGGTTAAAAAGTCCAAGGTCACAGGGTCAGGGTTTGAGTCCAGTTCTGCCTGACCCCAAGCACTGACAACGCACTTGTCAGTCTCACAGATTTCAACACTAAAGAGCAGTGTGGACTCTTCCTACAGACACAGAAACAATACTCTTACTATTCATGGAACCAGAGGAATCAAGGGTATCTGGGGGTTGGCCAAAGAAAGAGAAGGAGGAAAAGGAAATGGGGCTCTCACTCCATCCCTTCCCATGTCACCATCTTGAATTTCGAACTTGACACTAAGTGGTCAGAAACAACCAAATGTTATGTCCCAGGAAAAAAAGCGCTTTGACTTTCTTTTATCCAGGATACTCTTAAGTTAGTTTTCCAAGGAAAGAATTTGTTAGCAAAGGAAGAGACACCATGTCAGGTGACTTCAGTTTCTGTAATGGGAAAGCTTTTAAAATGGCCAAACCAGAACACAACTCTGCTTCCCAGGGGAAGCAGCCACTGGCATTCAAACTACCTGGAAAATCACAAGTTCAAATCTAAATATATATGAACTTATACTGATTAGCTGCTAGTATTCTGTGGTAGAGAATGCTTTTTCCCAACCTGAGGATTTGTAATGTGTCAAAGAGGTCAAGTTATGTCAATATGCAGAACATTTATGGAACCAGGAATCAGGAAGCGGAAATGTGTTGTCTTAAATGTCTGCAGGAAGGAAATGTTATGAAAAGGAAACACTCTTCCCTACTCTTTGCCACTAGATTCACTAAAGGTAAGGGAACACTCACAACTGC
Organism: Scalopus aquaticus; assembly: GCA_004024925.1. Taxonomy (NCBI): domain Eukaryota; kingdom Metazoa; phylum Chordata; class Mammalia; order Eulipotyphla; family Talpidae; genus Scalopus; species Scalopus aquaticus. Next base: position 155,334 of record PVIJ01000247.1, read on the forward strand.
AATTTGGTTCTGGCTCTAATTTTCTCCTATGACTAGTAAAACTATAAACACACTTAACAAAAACTTGTTTGGGAAAAGGTGTTTATCAAAACAAACAAGATGTAAGTTTCTAGACTATTTTGCCCAATGACATTACAGGTGAAAATATTCTTTAAAAGAAAGTCAAGAAGTAATGAACATAAAGGCAGTATTACAAGAGCAGATCCTGGAGAAAGACATTCAGAACAGAATCCTGGCTTTGCTGAGACCTTGAAAGAGCTAGCATGCTCTCTCTCTAGGTTTACTGTTGAGCAATAAGATGAGTAGAAGGTAAAAGACCTTAGAGAAGACACAGGTTTAAAGGAGAAAATCTAGACATGAAGGTAATCTATGAGATTTCAAGTCATCTGAACATTATGACATTCAGAAATCTATGAAAAGTGGCACCAATCATTGTTAAAAAAAAAAAAAACTGTGTTTTAGAACTAGTTGAAGGTATTACAATGCAATTATCAGTTATATGTTTGGGTGGGGTACTGGGGTTGGACTGAAGGAGTACAGTGGGTTGAATAGTGTCCTCCAAAAAAGTAAGATGAAGTCTTAACTCAAGTTATCTTTATTTGTGACCTTAATTGGAAATTAGGTCTTTGCAGATGGAGTCAAGTTAAAATGAGATCATTCTGGATTAAAATGGGCTCTAAATGCAATAACTGATGTCCTTATAAGGGGAGGGAAATTTATAGACGTGTGAGGAGAAGAAAGCCACGTGAAGACAGAGGGAGAGAACAGTTACACTGCCAGAGGCCTGGGGATGCCAGGAGCCAGCAGGAGTTGAAAGGGGGCAGGGAATGATTCCCCTTCGAGTCTGTGAAGGGAGCATGGCCCTGCCAGAACCTTGATTTCAGATTTCTGTCTCCAGAAGGTGGGTAAAATAAACTACTATTGTTTGGTACTTTGCTACAGTAGCTAAAAGAAGCTAGTACGAGGAAGAAAACTTTGTTTTTAGCTTCAGAAGAAATTGAGGGAAGACTGGGCCTCCCAGGTGGCGCAGCAGTTGAGCGCTGCGCTGTGGAGCTGTCGGCAGCGGTGACTGGAGTTCGAAGCCCCACTGGGGAGAATCCCACATGGTGCGGCAGACCTCTCCTGCCTCGCCCGCTGCTCCCCTCAGCAGTGTACTTCTGATCTGCCTATTCTGCTCCCCACTCTGTCTCTGGTGAACCCTCTCGCCGCCCCACGCCTCTGGCTTGTACCCCAGCTTGTATGTATAAATAAAATAAAATCTTAAAAAAAAAAAAAAGAAATTGAGGGAAGATCTAAAGCACATATATTCCTAGGTACTGAACGACTGTAATGAGATAGTTGACAGCCTTACAGAATAAGTCTGTTGGGAATTTGAATCTATTTAGGTCTTATATTCAGTTTCACATTTCAAAATTGGGAACAAAAGTACTTAATCCTGAAGGTTATTCAAGTCCATGCACTGTAATAGATAATTAATTATAAATATGTTCTTACAAATGACCTAAGTATGATATTAAAGTAAGTTATTATTCATTAACCTGTGAGTCTAATGTGGCCATTCACTTCTTTCTTATTACAATTCGTACAGTGTCACTGCAAGACTGCAAAGTGGGCCTGCAGTCTGCCATCACTCTAGTGGTTCTCAACTAGGAGTGATTTGACGCCTGGGGGACATACGACAAAGCCTAGAGATATATCTAGTTGTCACATCTTAGAATGAGGTGCTACCAGCTAATATTGTACCAGGGAAGTCAGGAATGCCACTAAAACATCCTACAAAGCACAGGAAAACCATCTGATCCCCCAAAATAAAAGAATCATTCGCCTCAATGGTGATAAGTAGAGAACCCCACTCCTTTACCCAGAATACCAGCAGTCAAAATTTCAACTACCAAAGAATTCACTCTCTACAAAAGCTGTCAAACTAGGGCCTCCCTGGTGGCACAATGGTTAAGTGCAGGACTATGAAGCTACCCAGAGATACTGCAGCACCAGTTTGATACCCGGCCAGGGAGATTCCCACATGGTACAGCAGACCTCTCCTGCCTTGCCAATTGTTCCCCTCACCAGCGTACTGGTTGATCTGCCTGTTCTTCTCCCTACTCTGTCTCTGGTGAACCCTCTCACCACCCCATACCTCTGGCCTACACCCCAGCTTGTATGCATAAATAAAACTTTAAAAAAAAAAGTTGTCAAACTGACCACAAGTTCTTCTAAGATGTGGCAGAACATTCAGCCAATACAAGGACTCACAGGCAGCCCAGAGCTAATCAGTCTGAAACCTCCTTTTGACATTCTGAAAATTCCCTGTCCTAGAAGACAGTCTGTTGGTCACTAGCAGTGACACATTTACTTCAGAACCCCAGCAATTTGTGGGATATGTTCACATAAACCATCTGCCAGACTGGATCAGAGGAGGAATAGTAACTGTCCAGGATTTTCCCTGAAGCTACAAACCTGGAGACCTAGCAGCTAAGCTCCTTGACTGAACCCTGAAATTACAATTAGGGAGCAGATGGCTGGTTGGGTCACCTAGAGCTGCCACAGGTAATTAGCCTTCGTCTGCATCTCATAGCCAAGGGAAATGATCGCCTTGATCCACGCTGTTGTCTCTCCTGCAGACCCTGGCATGCGAAGCATTTGCAGTTGCCTCCTCAGCTACAGTGTAAATAGGGCTGTGCATACTGTACATTTTTCGGCAAGCCTGTTTATCAGGCCTCTGTGGTCTGCTTGCCACCCTGAAGCATATGCAGGTCATAAATAACCTGACCCTCCAGTGCTTATTCCCAAGGTAAGAGCACATGAGAAATAACTAATTGGTAAAGGCAAGAAAATTCCAATTTTAGTAAAGGCAGAGATGAGTAGTCAGGTTGCCCTTTCTATTGGAGCTGTATATTTTTCCCTTTCTTTTATTAATAATTCAAGTTCAAATATATCTGAGCAATTAAATGTGAGATAGGCAGAAAGCAACATTAATTATAATGGCAAAATTTCCAGTAGAGAGTAAAGTATGCTACTAAGGAGAACAGTATAGACATTTGATTCTAACTTTTGAAAGGCTATATTTATAAGGTAGTTCTATGTAAGTTTAAGAAGAAAAGCTGTACTATACTGGTTTAAATACCCTTCATGTTTTCATCACGTCACTGAAGACATCATAATCAAAACTACATTTATATTTAAAGTTGGCTAGGTACTGTCAATGTATATTTTATCATTAAAATCAAAAGTTTAGTTAAATCTTTAGGTCTATTGAGACAGAATAAATATTTTAACAGCTGGAAGATGTTAAAAGTCAAGAGTTCTGGCATTTGAAGAGTAATATAATTATTCTCTTTAAAAAAAAAAAAATCACCAAGAAAGCCAAAAAACAAGTTATCTCATAAAAACCAACATAACATAAAAATCCCAAAATTTTAATTCTTGTCTCATCATTGTTTATAAAACTTACTTAGTGGCTACATGTATCTAAACTGCCCTAAGAAAAGAAAAAAAATTTCTTGAAGTTATGGAAATACTACTTTCTTAAGTATGAATAAGAATTATCTACATGTTTATATACTTATCATAGTTGTATTGTCACTTTTCAGGGTAGACAGTGCAAAGTTTTAATTTCAGTTATACAGCAGAGATGATTCATAATCCAGTCTTATTATATAAGGAGTTAAAAGAAAGAAATGAAACTTGTTTTAATTTAGTTTGCACTTTCAAGCTAAAAAGTCAACAACTCAGAAATTGCGTTCAAGTAAGTATTTCATGATAAATTTGGGCCTTGACTTAATATTTTCATAGAAGCCTGTTTCCATGATGTGTTCTCCTTGTTTAAACCATGTTCCATGTGTGATCTTACTCCTACACTACACCAGCAACTAAGCTCTCCATCACTGCATTCAAATGTAGAAAGAACACACTGCAGATTCATGTTTTTACTCTAAGTTCACGTTCTAGGAAAGATGAAATATTTACCTAGAACTAGCAGGAAAATATTTTACAATTCTAGATATATTTGGTATATTTAATAAAGAACATTCCTTAGAGGAAGGTAGAGCTGAGGTGTCTGTGTGCACAGCGGTATGAATGGTGCAGGCCTGTGGGTGTGTGTGGTATGTATGGCCTGTGATGTATGTGGTGTGGTCTATGATGTCTGCATGTGTGTTTGTGAGTGTTCTAAGTGGGAATAGTTAGTACTGTAAAGAACAACCCTCCACAGTATTCCTCCTGGATGTCTCTGCAGAGCTGGACATGAATACACAACCAGAAGTCAGCAAGACGAATAAACGCTGCCAACCCACTGACGTGCTTTATTCTTTTTAGAATCAAGGGCTGGAATACTGCCAACATCCTTCCAGTCACCGGAAAACTGTTTAGACTAACAATCAAGAGCAGTAGATATTAAATTAAGGTATGAGGAGCAGGAGAGTTGTGCCCCAGCCTATTCCCAACTTTTATCTGTGTGATACAGATGTTCCACACAGAAGTTTAGAAAATGCTAATTGGGAGTAACAGTGTTGGCTCCCTGGGGATGCCATGAGAGCCAAAGATAGAACGTGTAGGGCCTCCCTGGGGGCACAAGGGGTTAAGTCTCAGCACTCTGAAGCTATCCGCAACCACTGCAGCATGAGTTCGATACCCGGACAGGAGCTTCCTACTTGGCGCAACAGACCTCTCCTGACTGGCCCGCTGCTCCCCTCAGCAGTGTATTTCAGTCAATCTGCCTGTTCCGCTCTCCACTCTGTCTCTGGTGAATCCTCTCACCCCTTGCACCTCTGGCCTACACCCCAGCTCTTGTATGCATAAATAAATAAATCTTTAAAAAAAAAAGATAGAACATGTAATGTAATGTGCTTACAACAGTGGCCTGCCAGCTCTGGAAGCCCAGCAGAGGCTGGCTACCATAATGACTCTGATAATGGCTTGAGTCTTAATAAAATGAAGCATAGATGCTACTACATTTCATCTAATATCTAAAACCTTTAAGGGCTGATCACCTCTAACATTTGAATTATAATGCCTAAAACTATGGCCAGCAGGCAACACCAGAAACAGGTTCACTTACTTCTTCTTCTTTGTAATAATGAGCACATCATTGAAGAGAAAGAAGTAGACTTGCTGCTTGGATGTCCTTCTTGAGAACAGGACCATGTCTTCCACGTAGGCTGTCAGCTCACCTCTCTTTACCAACCACCGGGAAGAGGAGACTAGAGGAAAAGGCTACAGAAAGAGAAATTTCAGTGCCTAAAGCCAAATTAAAGTCCTTTTAAGATTATCAAAAGTGAAATAGAAAACTTACAAACAAATGATACACATTATGGCATGTGTCATTATTGATCATTTCATATAGTAGTGAAATATAAATAAAAAGGTACAGCAATTCCCCAAGAGAAAATGGAGCATAATAATTTATTTTCCAGCATAAAAAGCCATTAACTTGCCTATATAACAACTAAAACTCAATGAGAAAGTGCTATCGAGGCAACCCAAAATTATAATCCTTGCAGTAACTCTCAGCTGAAAAAGAAGATTGACAAGGAAGGACTTATTTAAAATTGGTAAGTCTCATGATGAATCTGTTGGTATCAAATTCAGTTATTTTAAATACCACAAGTCAGAATCTAAACAAATGGAAAAAACACAGACATCTGTAGTTAACAAGAAACAAGTATAAAAAAGTCCATATTTGCTTTATAAACTGACTCATTCAAAAGACAAAAATCCCCACACACTTATGTTTTGTCTACTAAAGATCTACTTAAGCAAATCTGAAGAACATCTGTTGCTACATTTAAGGTAATTTTCCTCATGGAAGTTCATCCCTGAAAGCATAGTGCCACTTTCTGGCTGTCAAAATAAAGTTTTAATGTAATAATCCATCCTATTCTCATAAAAAAGACTGTACACAAGTAATTACATACTATCTTTTCTTTATTCATTTTCCAGTTTCCAACTGAAAATTCACTCAAAACCACTTACCCTCATGGCCCCCCTATTAAAAGTTACAAGAAATGCTTACCGCTAAAAATCTGATTTAAAAAACTAAATCCACAAAGTTCTGGGACACACAAAACATAACACGTATTGGGGTGCCACCCAATGTCCTTGTCTCAGGGGACAGTGATTAAAAAGCTACAGGTTATTACCAGCTCCATCTTAGAGTTCCGAAAACTGAGACAGGGAAGTCCGTAATGCCCAAGGCGATAGTTTGTAAGCGGTGGTGAGAAGACTGGAACTCAGTTTGGACAGTTTTACTGGCTTCCCAAGAGCCAATCAAGTGGACTTCCATGTTCATTGCTCTTGTATTTCCACAGTGTGGTGCACAATACTTTTCTAGAAACTTACAAATTTAAGAATGAAAAACTGCTGTATTTACCCCTTCAAATGAGCAAAGGAGCATCTTGTTATATTACCACTGTTAAGAATGTGGACTCTGGGATCATCTGCAAGTCTGAATGCAGGCTTCACTACATCTTTTTGTTTGACTGAGTAAATTATTCAATATCGCTAGGTTCAGATTCCTTAACTATAAAAGGAATAATAATAGGATCTTTGATGGGATTTTCGTGAGAGTTACATGAGACTGTGTGAAAATGGTATCCAGTAAATATTGTCATAGCAGTAGCTGCTATGGTAGCACCATGGACCAAATATGGCCGACACAGACCTCTTTCATTTCCCCAAAGTTCCTCCCCACTGGGGATTTCTAATTAAGTGGACAGACATTGTGGTACCACTACTACCCCTATTCAGGCATACCGCATATCTCTCCACATTCTTCTTCCAGTCTAACTTGTTTTCCATCTCCAGTCCTATTACCCTCCCAACTCATCCTCCACAAGGCTGATATAATACATTTTTTAAATAAGTTGAATTGTGTTTGTGTGTGCATGTGCTTGTGTGTGTGTGAGGGAGGATGAGATTTTTTAAAAAAACAAATACTATAAAAAAAGTTCTAAGGCAAAAAACTCCTTCCCATCTTGTTCCTGATCTACCCAGTTACCATCCCTTGACCAAAGCTCCCACATGGTAACACCTGTTACTAGTTACTTCCATAACTTACGGGTATTTCTTATTCATAAGCAAATTTTGTGTTATTTTTAAAACCTGTTCTGTACTTTTTTACACTTAATATATAAAAAAGCCTTCCATAGGGCCTCCCTGGTGGCGCAAGGGGTTAAGTCTCAGCACTATGAAACTATCCGCAGCCACTGCAGCACTGAGTTCGATCCCCAGCCACGGAGCTCCCCACATGGCGCAGCAGACTTGTCTCGCCCACATCCACTGCTCCCCTCAGCAATGTATTTCAGTCAGTCTGCCTGTTCTGCTCCCCACTCTGTCTCTGGTGAATCGTCTCTCTCACACACTCACACACACACACACACACACACACACACACACGCACACCCCTCTGGTTTACACCCTAGCTCTTGTATGCATAAATAAATAAATCTTTTTTTTAAATACCTTTCATATTGGTACTTAAAATTCTAAAATTCTCCATTTTAAAAAGTAAGTGGTATTTTATTATGGAGTGTACCAAAATGTATTGAATTTATACCCTATTGATAGACATTTAAGTTGTCTCCAACTTTTGGTATTGCAAACAATGCTGTATGAATAACCGTACATCTGTTGATACATGTTTGTGTGTAAATACCCACCACTGAGGCTGTAGCAATCTTTCCCACAACCAATATATCAAGGTGCCTTTCCTTACAACCTCATCAGCATTTAGTTTATGCTACATTTAATCCTGGACCATAAGCTTCTGTTTCTTCAGGTTCTGCTGGGATATCTTTTCTCCTGTGCAACCTACTCTTCTGCTCTCGTTCAGTGACGATCATCTCAGTGTGACAGGGGAGCTCATGGATGGGTGAACCTGACCATGAGCTCTGTAAATTATGAGACACATTTAGGGCTTTGTTCACTTGGATTTGCTCAATCAAGAATCTACACGGAAACCCTTAAGTTCAGAGTTACTCTCCACATTTTTAAGCATTTTAAGCATGTGTAGTAAAAATCCAGCTCTCTTTTTGGGCCACCAACCCTGCGCCAGCCAAACAGTTTGGCCTGGCGTGCCCACCAACTCTGCCCTGGTAACAGGGGAATGGCACACATTGTTTCTGTGGAGTGACATCCTTCAGATACTTGGCGAATTTCAGATACAGATACCCCGGATGGCCTTGGCAGTTTCACGAGTGTTCTTAAAATGAACATGAAGAATTGAACCTCTTTATTTGCATGGTTTTTTAGGGTTTTCAGGGTCAAGTGAGTAGTCAACCATTTTCAGATCTCACCTAAGACCGCTTACAAAAAATAGCCTCAGACCTTTTCAATAACTCGCAGATAATCTGCCGGGCTCCCCTTGTTGGCACACAGCCCCCCTCCCCTTATGGGCTTCTGTTAACTACTCCAGTTCTGCCTGGCTCCCCTGGCACTCCGGCCACACTGCCTGAGCACACTTCCTGCCCTACAGCAGCTGAGAGCATTTCCTGTGCAGTGGCTCCTGCTCGTGACTCCTGGAAAAACCTTTCTAACTCACCTTTCCAGATTCAGCTCAAACAGACCTCAAGGGCAAAGCGTGGCTTGTCTGATGGCCAGAAGTCCCCCGTCTCTCTATCCCTCACTCCCAGGGCTCACTACCTTTCCATTGCCAGTGTTCCAAATAGGCTTCCGTCCACTGAGAAGCTGCAGAATGCTGACTCCTCTGTGATCTGTATTGCTGATTCCTAATAGGCTGCAGGCTCTCAGAGCAGTGATCGTGCTTTTGTTTTCTCGCTGCCATTAGATTTGCAGAAAAATGGACTTGCTTGGACGAACCATTTCACCTCTTTGAACATTTATCATCTTTAAAACCAACTGAATAAGAATTTTCACTTTTAATTAATAAAGTATTATGGAAATAAAGGACTAAGATTTTATTAAGAAGAGTAAGTGGTAAGTGATTTGAATTAAGTGCTTTATTGTAAATTTAAACTTAGAATATTTTCCTTTAAGCTTGCAAATATTTTAAGCATTGAACCAAAAGTAACAGTCCAAAACTCATGAATTCAATTAATGTCTATTACTTACTTTTAAGGGCCTGTAGGGTAAGCATTGTTCAATCACAAATTAATTTTGGGTTCTGGAGAAATAGAGTTAAAGATATCTTAACTCAATTGACTTTTGGTGAAAACAGAAAAAATGGTTAGTAAAAGGATTTATCACCTTTAAAAAAGGAAATGGTTAGGGATTGATCACCAGTAACAAAGAGGGAATTAAAAAACTTATCATGTCCAGATATATTTTCTAAAATATTTAGGCATGAATTGCAGAGAAAAGACAAGACTCTTTGAAAGATGGGAGAAAGATGGATTTTGAAGTCACTATAAATTTCCCTGTGAGGAATAATAACAATTTAAAATGCAAGTGTGTGTTTGTGTTGTTATTAGCAATACCTATGACCTGTTCTAAGAATCACAGGTCATTCTTCTGAATCTAAACTGCAGCATTCACATGTTAAGGTGAGCAGTTTGCACCAATCTGCAAGGAATGACATTGGGACACTAGTCCTGATTCTGCCACCACTAACCTTAACCCTTTTAACAATTATCTGGGCTTGATTGTTCTCACTTATTAAAAGTATCATCATGCATATCAGTGCTCCTCAAACTAAACGACATGACAAAGAATCTAGTCTCTGATGAAGACCATGAAAAAAAAAGTCTCTCTTAATGCCACTGTACGAATTAAGAACACTTTTACTAAAAAAAAAAAAAAAAAAATTAAAGTTGCTTAATTAAATTTACTTGGGATAAAATGCAAGACTGAGCCAATACAGAAATGACCATGGCCTGGATTTGCCAGAATTGTCATTTTCTTTGGTGTTTATCTTCATGTCATCTGCTGCTGAACAGACTCAGACAAGCAGTGACAGGCAAAACATATTCCAAAAAGAATGACAGAAAAACAAACTTGAAAAGAACAATTCACTCACAATCTTTTCTTGCAAACTAGAAAAGACTGTCTTATTTGATTTAGGTCAATGCCCTGTCCCACACACGCGCTACCACGGTTGTGTGGGACATGTTGAGAACTCTGCAGAAATCTCCTTTCCATTCTAAAATTCTCTTATTTTAACTACTCCCTTCTTTCTGGGAAAAGAAAAAGCGCTAGCTAGATAATACCTAACTTCAAGGCCTGCACAAAAGTTACCTCAGCTGATAAAGTAAGGGAGAATTGGTCCCAGCATCCACCACTCCCTCTGCCAAACTGTCTCTAATCAATTTATTGCCCTTCTCTGAAAAGCAAATCCCGACCCACTTTGTTGCTTTCAACTCTATTTACATAAAATTTAAGCAAGAGCAGTAATATATCTGTTTAAAAGAAATATAAAAATACCTTAATTTTAAATTCCAGCTGGGAGTTAATTGTGTACATCATTTCGGTCCTTTCCATTTTTCGGGCCCCTTCATTGCATAGTCGAACCAGCTGGGAACACAGAAATAGGAGGGTGAAGAGGTCAAGGAAAGAAACCTCACTTTCAAATGCAAATGTCTCTCAGGAAATAATTAGCACTTTAGACGCTCCAGAGACTCAATTCTGACAGTTAAGAAACTCAGAGTTATACAGTTTAGAGTTGGACCCAGTGGAAAGGATGTCATGAGGATGTGGAGAGGAAAAACACGTCCTGAGAATTTTCAGGGACACATCCTCTGTGGGTTCTTGTCACAGAAGGTCCTCCACACACACTGAACAAGACCCTCGGTGCTGGTCTCTGTTATTGTGCTCCTTCCTTCTGCCCCTACTCCTCACCTTCACTCAGCAACCTCACCCAACACACATATGTATATAAACACATCTCTATGTAGATGTCATTGCACAATTTGTATTGTTCTGCACTTACTGTTCCTCACTTAACAATAGAGCTTAAAGTTCTCTTCATGTGACTAGATATACATCTTCCTCTTTGGAAATGGCTGAACATCAAGTTATGAAAAAAGATTAAAGATTTAGACTATTTTCCCACAAAACAGAAAAGCTTATAATTAAATACTAACTTCAAATATATGTAGAACTTTTATGAGGTTAACATTAAAGCAGTTGTACTCTTCTATGGAAGAGTAAATACAAAAGAACCACCAGGGAGTTGTCAGTGGCATAACAAATTCTTGATCGCCACTCCTTAAACACCAGACACCACTCTACACAAGCTCGACTATTGAATTCACTGGAATTCTTCCTTCCCAGCTCCACCCCAGCATGTGAAAAAAAAATCAGGAAGTAAACACATTTTTCACTTAATAGAAACATCTTTCTTGTTTCTGAGTTCTTTGAGTAGGTTAACAAGTCTTTCCAAGGCCCCAAATTTGGTATAACGTCAGTCATTTCAAAACACACGAGTGATTCCACTGATACATTATTCACACTATGCAAAAAGCTTTCATCAGCATTTTAATTACCAAAACAAGTATGATTCATTTTTTTCCGAGAATGAGAAACTATCTAGATACAAAATTTCACTAAGATAAATGTCAGAAACTCCTAATTGCTTTCAACAATGCCTTTGTAAACTGTGACCAAGCATAACCAAGTATAATTCTGCATCTTAATTTTGAGTCATAAATGATATCTATACATAATCTTCCTGATGAATATACTGATATTTCTCATAATATTAGGGGTTTTCTATAAAATCCATCAGTGTTTCGTCACCATGGAAAAGAAGATTAATTCTTAAGCTGACAGTGTTAATGACTTCAGTTTCTATTTAACACTAGAAACAAGGTGAATAATTTAGACATTCAAGACTCACGCTCAAGAAAGGAAAAAATGCAGCCATACAGAAAAAATGAGCCCTGGAAAGGCAATTTCTTCACAGTGGACCTTTAAATACTTACAATATCAAGTAAGGCAGGTCACTAACCCATTACATTCTTGCAGCCTTTCCTAAAAATACTCTACCTATGCCCAATCAAGTGAACACAAGATAACCAAAGGATTTTTTTTTTCACTTCTCACTAATATTCACATGTAATAGGACAAAGTCTCTTTCATGTCCAAGGCTACATCTTCTCCAGTAGATTTTCCTAAGGACCCTCCTTTACCGCCACACCACTCCCTGCCCTCTGCCCAGGCAGGCAGCAAAGGCTGTGAGGTCCTGGAGGAAAGACCCACTGCCAGCAGGACCTTAGGTAACTACACACTGATCACGTTAAGTTTCTTCACTTGGTGCTTCTCCAAGTGGGATGTGCAGACCACTGAGGGGGCAAGAGCGGACTTTTAGTGGTTGACAGATTACTACAGTTTCAATGTTTGTTACCACTTCCAAATTCATACACTGAAATCCTAACCCCAAAGATGATGGTACTAAGCAGTCAAGTCTTTGGGAGGTGTGTAAAGTCACGAGGGTGGAGACCTCAAGAATGGTATGAGGGCCTTATAACAGAGGTTCCGGAGAGTTCCTTGCCCCTCCTGCCACATGAAGACACAGTGGATAATGTGCAACCCAGAAGAGGGTGCTCACTCACCATACCAGCACCTTGATCTTGGACTTCTCTTCCTAGGTAATCTCATACACTCATCCAGCATCAAAAACCATCCAAATGCTGATGATTCCCAAATCCGGGTCTCCAAATCAAGTCTCTCCACCGAGCTCTGATCTGTCTATTCAGCCAACTGCTATGTTCTCTAAGAATCTCAATATGACAACATATTCAAAATGGAACTCATCAATTTCTCCTGATGTTTCTAGTGCAGCAACAAATAATAGCATCCCTCTTGTTGATCAAGTCCAAGACTATATTCCTTGACTTCTGTCCCCACATATGCTCACCGAGTCAATCTCCAACATTACAGGTTTCTCTCTGTGTTACAATCACTACATAGACCACTATAATTTCTTGCCTAGTCAACTATAAATGTCTTATAACTGCAGCCAAATTCATCCCCCTCCATACATTCACATTCAATCATGAACTGTAGTTTCTGCATCATCTTATGATAAGGCCCACACTCCCCTAACATAGTTCCTCAGTACTCTCTCCTCAGCTGGGTTCTACAGTCACAGGAAGAATATTCCCGTTCTTCAGATTCGCCACTTACTTAACCTTAGGACTCCGCACATGCGTGTCCCCTCCCTTTCCTTAATCCCTGGCTTCCGCTACTCCTGCTTTAGGTTTCAACTTACATGTCACCATGTTCTTCCCTATCGTATCGCTCACCAGTCTTATTGTAATTCTTATTGAATGCCTGCCTCCCATTTTACATGGCATATTCCACGAGGGCAGTAAGTACATCTGTCTTATTCTTCACCATACTTTCAGGACTGGCATCGTGCCTGACACAGTAGCTGATAATAAATATCTGCTAAATGACAGAATGAATAAACATCTCCTCAGATACCAAAGGAAAATGATATCTCTGTAGGCCCTTAAAGCAAGATTATCTGAAAAGTAAAAATACCAATTACATTTGAGTACATACTTTCTTTTTCAGCTACCTAAAGAATGCCATGCTAATGGTTTTGAGAATCTACTAATTTCCAGACATGTTTTCTTCTGAGGTATTGGAAAGTTTTATTGTCTGAGGAGCTATCAAGAGTTACCTTGCTTACTTCTTTTAAGGCCCGTTTGCAGACTTCATACTTTGGAGAGTCCTTGGGTGTTTTTTGACAAATAGTCTGCAATGAAGTAAAAGAAGAATAAAATCAAGTGACTTATTTTGCTAAGTAGAATAAAATCAGCCATATGTTCTTACTCATAACAAATTTAATGCTGACACAGTATAATGGATGATTACATGGACGACAATAAAATCCGAACTAGGAAAAATCTATAAATACACAGAATCAAAGTAAGTCCAGGAAATGGATAAATAAGAGGATAGACTTTAGAGGTGGATGAATCTGGTTTCAAATCCCACATCTATCCCTTACAGCAATTTGGCTTTGGGGGATTCACCTATCCTATCTCTATAAGCCTCAGTTTCTTCATCTGTAAAACTGGAATAATGCCAAGTACATCACAAGGTAATTGCAACAGTTAAATGATAACATGACATGTGTAAATTTCTTTATGAGTTCCAGGCACGCAGCAGGCCCCAATGAAAGATAAAATTTATTTATCACCATTATCATCATTATCAGAGGTAACTATATTTGTAAACTTAATAAGAATAAAAAGATCAAGGAAAATGATTACTAGATTTTCTCTTGATGTATTTATACTACAAAATTTCTTTTGTAATGGTAAAATTAAGTTCAAAGAGGGTTAATTCAAAGTAATTTAAAGTGAATTTAGAGGGAACTTTGAAACTATACCCACTGGAAGCCAATAGAACCACTGTAGTTGTTAAAAAATAAATATATGTTCATCTCAATGCATTTAACTGAATTTCCAAATGAAGCACAACTGAAGAGAAATGTTATTTTAAGTACATGTATACGGTGCTGAGGTGGCTAAATTCTCACACATGGGAAAGAGATTAGGGGAACAGGCATCAAGGAAGTTGAGAAATAATAAACCACTGGTATCTTAAATATAGATGAGTACCAGGCCTACAGATCCACAATTCAAGGTTGTCGTATGTGATATGTGAGAACACAGTGTAACATGTGGGTTTTTATTAATGGTTCTCAATATTTTGACAATTACCCACTATAGGAAATACATTTTCACTGCAACCAGAATACAAGCACATCTAAATGAAATATGAATTGTGAAATACTAAACTATATTATGAACTGTGTATATACCACATTCTACATGTTCAATTCTATTTCATTTTTTAATAACAGTCTTCATGTTTCAAAAATCAGTTTCATGATCCATTACTGGATATGAAAGCAATCTGAAAAATATTGATCTGTCCCTTGAGGAGTCTCTAAAGTCCACAGTATTTTGCACAATTAAATTTTATGTAAAAGTTTGTGTATAATGAATTTTCTAGGAAGAATGGCTACAGCTTTACTCTATATCTCAAAAAAGTCTCTGCCCAAAAAAAGTTTTGAGCCCACTGGGCAATAACAGTTTCAACCTCTGACATGGTACAATAAAGTAAGTGAAATTTTGTGAGTCCCAATCTAGGCAAATAATTTTCTCAAAATTAAAACGAGAATACAAAAGACTGCAAGAGCTCAGAATATACAGACTTTAAGGAAGCATGGCTAAAATGCATTTTCAGAAAAAAAGAAAAAGAAGCTCAAATATTCAGTACTTTACAAGAAATGCTGCATTTAGAAGTGTTCATTTCTTGTTACGAAAAGTAAAGTTTGAAATATTTCTGTATGTATCTCAATATTTATGAGAGAGAACCCTAAATAACAGGCAATGGTCTGGGAAGGTGTGAAGGTGGTGGACTAAGGGGAATGTGGAGAGCAGCAGGGGACTGTGAGTCCTAAAACCGCCAAAACTTCCCCCAAACCACATAGCAGAGCTACAAAGGGGCTGTGATTACATGCTTTGATTCATTTCAGAAACTTCAGTGCTCTTCTAGAGTACTTTTTAGAATTTATAATGAAATATAAATAATTAAATTTATTTTTGAGCTCTCATCATAATTTTTTGCTATATTTTTAGCCTATGTCTTAATTTTGTAAAAACCAAGTATATAAAAACTGTTATTAACAGCATGATCCCATTTTAAAATCGAATGAGGATGAACTATTTCAATTGGATCAATAAGACACTACTTGGTTCATGAGCTGGATGGGGGCTGGTCCAGTCGCCCTGTTCTCGCTGGTCTCCCCACTGCCTGCTCTGCAGCGCGCGCTGTCCTCTAGGCTGTGCTTCACATCAGGGAGACTCTACTCATTTCCAGCCACGTCTTATTGATTTCCCTCACCCACTCTGCACAATGCACAACAGGGGCAAATCCATGCCCTTGCAATGTACTGTGGCAAGCAGTGCTACTGAGAGTCTCACTCCCTGTGAAATGGAAGTACCAAGGCAGCTTGGAACCTTATCGAGAAGGGATCTTGTAGCAACTTGAGGAAAGCGAATTTCAAAAAGATGAAATGACTTGGACAAAGTCACAAGCCTAGTGGCTCAGAGTGAAATAACACCCAGGCTGTTGATTTGCAGAAGTCACTCTTCTTCCCATTTTAAGATAGATTGAGTAAGTGGGTAACGTTATCTAAATTCTTCAGAGGGTACACACAAGCCTAAATCGAAGATAATTTTCAAAGATATCACACACAAGTGAGACGTTTCAATTGAAGAGCACCTTCTTACTAAATCGGGAGATTATATAGGAAGATATGCATCAGTTTAAGTGGAACAATACTTTTTTTAATCAGATTTATGTAGCACTGCTATTCACAGAGAAAAGCACTACCACCAGGCCTTGTCTTACATCCATCAGCAGGGGAAGGCGCGTCACCCTCTGCATGGGGAGGATGAGAAAAGAAATCATGGGCAAGTTCCTACAGTCTTCGTGGGACTCGATTCGGGACAAGACTTCCTTAAAACATGGATTGGTGGCTCTAGGAAAAACAAAGAAAGAAGAATTTTAACATACTGCCTTCACAAGTTAAGAAATGAGTAAAAATGCATTCTAAAATACTGTGATAAATTCACATTATGAATGAATTTTAATATATAAACATGAACATAAAATTAACACATAGGTAATATGGTTTATCTGCCTTTGATAATAAAAATGAATATAAGACAAGAAATTAAGGTAACAAAATGAACAATTAGATAGAAACGTATGAACTAGAAATTTACAGAAGTGGAAAGCTTCTTTTTTTAAAGATTTATTTATTTATGCATATAAGCTGGAGTGTAGGCCAGAGGTATGGGGTGGTGAGAGGATTCACCAGAGACAGAGTGGGGAGCAGAACAGGCAGAGTGACTGAAGTACACTGCTGAGGGGAGCAGCGGGCGAGGCAGGAGAGGTCTGCTGCGCCATGTAGGAAGCTCCCTGGCCGGGTATCGGACTCTGTACTGCAGTGGCTCTGGATAGTTTTATAGTGCTGCGCTTAACCCGTTGTGCCACCAGGGAGGCCCAGAAGTGGAAAGCTTCTACAGTGGTAGCCATATAATAATGGTGACTGCATCAATTATAAATTAGTACAGAGATTAGATCATATGTCTGATCATCTGTGAGCACATTCCATTAAAAAGATAACCTGATAAAAGCTTTAAACACTAGATAATATCCTAAGAAAGAAGAGTCAATCAGACTGGTTTATTTGCTAGGAAGCTGTTGACTTTCTTCCAAAGCTTTCAGAGACAAAACCCGTGACCACATCAGTCAGAATATTTCTCCTCCTCTCACAAGTGACAAAAAACAATGTTACACTGACACAACATTCTGATGGAATGTAGCAAGATACACCAACATATATTACCTCAAGTGGAAGTACCCATAACCTTTAAGGAAGGCCAAGCGGGGATTCCAATAAAAGGGCCTCAGAAAGGTTCCCAACTTGCCAAGTAGTAGCCATAGTATTTGACAAAGCTAGAAGTCAAACTTAGGTCTTCTGACTTTCAGGGAGTTTCTTTAAACCTCCTTTCTCCTCCTCCCCCATCATACCTCTTACCTTATCTTACCCAAAGAGGTGCTCTGAGGGGTTTCATGGTGATTTTAAGGAGGAGTGGGAGGGACCAGATAATGTAACCTCATGTGGGGGAGGGGGACAGCCCAAGAACCAAGGTAGTGGCAATGATTAGCTTTATGTGTTTTAAGATATTTTGAAAGTTAGATAACTTGGTTCAAGACTGCTAAAAATAAATTAGGCAATATTCCAAGTAGCAAATTAAAGGAAATTACAAAGAAATATTTTCAGTTCTCCAATTGAGGAGGAGTTCTAAGTTCCCTCTCTTACAAGCTTTGAAAAGAATTTTAGAAAACTGAATGAAAAATTTAATTCTGAACCAGAGGCAAGTTGAAAGCACTAAGGTCCCAAGACCCCACCCTCAAAAGAGTCTGATTAAATGGTCTGGGATGGACCCTGGGCATTGTATGTTTGCTTATTTCAAAATAACAGTCAAAATTGGCTAAATATAAATTCACATTAACTGCAAAATTCCCTGAAAATACAACTACTAATTTACATGTGGAAGCACAAGTAATATTATCATTAAGGTAGTTGAAATAAAACTTTATTTTTAAGAGCTACATAATGTACAGCAGTACCTATTTACGTTTCTTAAAACCCGAAAAACAAATTATATTTCCGTTCTAATTCAAGGTTTTATTTGCAAACATGCAAATTGCATTTCCTAACAATTACAGAGCAGCCTTTAGATCAGCAGCTCCCAGCTGGGGCAGGGGGATTAGACAAAGTAAGGGGTGTGGTTTTTGCCCCACAGGAGACATGTGGTGATGTTGAGAGACCTTTTTTCGGATTTTCACAACCGGGGTACGGGAAGGCTCTCAGCATGTAGTGGCTCAAGTCAGGGGTGCTGTTAAACAAGCTGCACTGACAGGACTGTCCCCTAACAAAGGTTTATCCAGCCCCAAGTGGTACACTGTTGACAAACCCCGTTTTGAACTAAAAACTTGCTTTGGGTAGGCAGCTAAGGATCTTATACTCTGCCCAGACGAGAGTTTCATGAATGTGTGGGGGGGTGGGGGATGCAGCATAATCAATCCTCCTCAACAAGTTGGGGGCTTTAACTACATCTCTAAGCAACCAGAGATAATCACATCAACCCCTCCCCCTGGGGTCTCACAGGCACAGCACAGGAGCTGACCAAGTGTTCTCTAGGATCATAAACACAAGTCACAGGAGGGAGAAGATTGCAAACAGCCAGGAAGCCCCCAAACTGAGCACAATTACAATGTAAAACAAAGAGCTACTGAAATAAACAGCCCCCCCCCCAAAGAAAACAATACAAACACTACTGAACAATTGCTGACTCTTTTAAGGATAGAGATGGCATATACATCACACCAAATCGTCTCAGTAACCTAAACAGGACAAAGGAAAAAGTCATGGAGGAAAATGGAGCTGAATTCTTTTGTGTTGCATAATTTAAAGTCTCTAAAAACTTTTATTGCTTTCCTTCAGAGCTCAGTCTGTCTCCTTACCCTAACTACAAGAGGTGGGATTGGGGAGCAGTAAATTAGCAATTTCTATAAACATTTTAATACAGTGGTCATTTGAATGGAGAAAGATTAGCAGAGAAAATTCTGGATCATAGGCACTAGCTCCATCTACCTAGCACTCCCTCCTTGCCTCAGGAAAACCACTTAGTAGCCAATTAACAGTATGGAAAACTGTGGACATTTGGAATGATGATCATCCCAGTAAGTGGCAGCAATTAAAGAGAAATAAGAAAAACAACAACAAGCCGTAATTTCATAAACACTTTAGAGAGAAAATCCCCCTAAAACACCCTCACTTTGAAAGTGATCCTCTTGGGCCTCCCTGGTGGAGCAGCAGTTGAGTGCTGAGGTGTGGAGCTGTCCCAGCTCAATGTGATGCGAGTTCAGGGCCCAGCCGGGGAGAATCCCACATGGTGCGACAGACCTCTCCTGCCTCGCCCGCTGCTCCCCTCAGCAGTGTATTTCTGATCTGCCTGTTTGGCTGCCCATTCTGTCTCTGGTGAACCCTCTCACCACCCCACGGCTCTGGCCTGTACCCCAGCTTGTATGTATAAATAAATATTTAAAAAAAAAAAAAGAAAGTGGTCCTCTTAAACATTTCTCCCTGAGAAATGGTGCAGCTGGAGGCATTTCTACATATGACTTAAGTGATGAATTAATTCCAACATGGCCTCATTGAAAGGAGGTTGTGCAATTAAAACTGTAACATTTAACGAAGCTTACAACAATTTTTGCAGTGTTCGCTGTTGGTAGACTTCGTTTGTGCAGTACTTCACATACGGGTCAAACGTGGACGCTGTGTGTTTTTCTACAATGTCACTTATGTCATCTATGAAGATATTATTCTGATGTCTTGCTTCCAACTCTGTAAAAAATCTGAAAAGACAAAGAGCATTTAAACTTTCTTTGGTCTATTTTAAAAGGCAAGACTATTCTCATGCAATGCTATTTTGCAGCATTTAAAATGATCAACAGCACACAACTAAAAAGATTTTTTAAAATTATAAAAATTATCTAAACTTAAGTCCATCATATTAATACCTATTACTTCAACTGTTGTGACACTGATAATCCAGAGCACCCCTTTGCTTTTAGGTATATTTTAGAATATCTAGTTTTCACTATTTTTCAAGAATTTTCTAGGTAGTAGAAGGGGTACAGTTCATGTTTAGATATTTTACTGTTTTGAAAATCACAAGCAAAACACCTAAATAAGTACTTTCAAAAAGAAGCTCACCAGCCATCTCTCCCCAACTGAACCTGAATTTTATCAAGCTCTCCAGATGATTTAAAATTTGAGAAAAAGTACTCTAGAGCACACTCACTAAGTTTGAAACAGTAGGAAAATCTATTAGGAATAACTACCACACATTTTCCAAAAAGTGTGATGAAGGTGAAATTAACATGTTGACCTATGAAACTGTAGTTTTCAGTAAGCTTGTGGATTTCAACATATCACTGTTCCTCTGCCAGTTTGCCTGGTAGACTCCATCATGCGAAATTCCAGGCAAACAGCAAATGAGACAACAAGAAATGTATATAAGATAATTAATAGTAAATATAGGCTAACATTTATATCTCAATTATTTTCAAACAATATCATGGCACTCAGAAATAATACAATCAAGATATTCAGAGGCTGGGCCTCCTTGGTGGTGCAGGGATTAAAGTCTCAGCACTATCAAACTATCACAAGCCACCGCAGCATGAGTTCCACCCCCAGCTAGGGAGCTGACCCACATGGCGCAGCAGACCTCTCCTCTCTCACCCACTGCTCCCATTAGCATGTATTTCAGTAGATGCAACTGTTCTACTCCCCACTCTGAATCTGGTGAATCTTCTCATCTCACACCTGTGCCCCCTCCCCACCCCTGGCTATAAGCCAGTTCCTGTATGCATAAATAAATAAATCTTAAAAAAAAAGATATTCAGAGGTCTTGTTTTTATATATTTACTTGTGCTGTAAACTCATTTTAGCATAAACTATATTAGTTTACCCTCATCCATTTTATTTTTTCAAGTTTCATAGAAGCTTAACAGACAAAAAAGAAATACATTTTAACTTCCTAAATGAGGGAAATTATTTTTATTATTTTACTACATATTTATTTCCTTTAAAAAAGTCTTAGGAAAAATAATCAATATGATTTCCATCTACAAATTATAATTGGTCTAAAATCAAGCCCCTTGTTTAAAGCAGCAAGGGAAAAAAAACGAAAGCACATTTTGCTGGACTATTCGGCTTTCCTTTCAATGGTGTCATTAAAATGGACAATTCTTAGATAGTAGGCAGGAAAATATACCAATATGTTACAAAACTGAGTCAATGGCTTCATATCACAGAGTCAGGACCAAGTCTTTTAATATTCAAATAAAATATCAAAACGTCTCCTAATAGTTTCAAAAAAAAAAAAAGAATACCAAACTCCCACATAAACAAAAGCCATGTTTCTTAAAGGATATTTTTTCTATACACTGGTTCCTGACTTTAAGAAATGTGAGCTATAGAAGGCAAGATAGGTAAACAGATGCAGAGAGAGATATGTAACTACAGGTGGGAACACTTGTGTAAAAGGTGTAGGTATAGGTGGCAGTGTTTTTTTTTTTAAAAAATGCATGAACTACATATATTTTTAATGTGGTAAAAAGTATACATAACACAAAATTTGCCATTTTCAGTGCACAATTCAATGGCATCAATTACCTTTACGATGTTGTGCAACCATCACCATGATTTCCAAAATATTTTCATCACCCCAAATAGAAATGCTAGTCTTTCCCACCTGCAATAGCTTCCCATTTCTCCCTGAAAGCCTCTTATCTACTTTCTATCTCTATGAATTTGTTTATTTTAGATATTTCAAATAGGTAGAATCATATAATATTTGTCATTTTCCCCTGGCTTAGTAGTAGGTAGTCAAGACTAGTTCATTTTTAGCTGGTTTTCACAAAATGCAAAATATTTGTAATTCACTTTAGCTCCATGTGTTTTTTTAAAAAATGTTTCAAGAAAAGTAAAAAAAAAAAAAAACTTTCATAAGGGTGTTATCATGTGAATCTAAGAAATAAATATCTTAGAGGCAAATATCTTACAGTTTCTTGTCTTTAGCTAACTGTTAGAGTCTCAAAGAATGCTACCATATCACCAAAAACAACAGTAACTTGGCTATTCCCAAAGAAAAGGAAAATTTATTTATCACTGCAAAAGGTTTGCCAAAGTACAAGATTAAAAACAAAGTACTAATGAAATATCTGTTTATCCTACTTACTTTGATATAATATAAACCAAGCCATCCAACTTTTATGTTGACATTAGCACAATTAAGATATAATTTTAAGTTTCTGTGTTAAATCATCTATTGGTTATTTTGGCAAATTTGCATATCTTACTAAGTGATCCGAGCTATGAAAAGACAAAGAAAGTATTACTGAACTATGAGGTATTATTTCAATAACCAAGAATAATGGAGCTCTAAATCAAATCTGAAGCAAAAGTAAAAGCATTCTGGCTCCTTGGATGGAACTTGAGTTTGTGAAGTAATCTGACTTATTTCTAGGACAGATTTTTAATGTCAATATATTTCAGTCCTATGGATGTTTTTTTAACAATACTTTCATTATTTCCTTTTTGTAGAATTTCAGAGATTATCATGTTTTACAACCAATTTTGTTACACAACCTTTCTTTCATTCTACCAAGATTCAAATCTCAACTCTCAAGTTCACATTTTGGGAAACCTCTAATTAACTAGAAAAAGTTTCCTAGAAACACTGCCTCCTAAGCAGACACCCAGTTAGCCCTGCCTGTTGACTCACCAGCATCAGCACCCGTATTTCACACCCGTATTTCAACTGCAGCTAGCTCAGGTAGCTCCTGGCTGCACAGAGGATGGTTAAACCACTAACACCATCCAGAAGGTGGCTTCAAAATGACTGAACTGCAGGCCCATGTTTGAAGAGTTTGCTCAAGCCCTGTAACCTTAAGTGAGAAAAGTATCGCTTAATTTAATCCTCACACCCCCTTTAAGACATGACCACTATAACCATTTTACAGACAAAGAAAGCAAGTTGAAGAGAGTTAGAACAACTGAATCTTAGTTTTTGAATGAAGACCTGAGCCTGTCTGAGTCCAGAGCTTCTCTCTAATATTTCTTTGAACTGCAGAGATTGGATAATTGCTAGCGTTTTGTGTGTGTGTGTGTGTGTGTGTGTGTGTGTGTGTGTGTTTTTTTTGGCTGTTGTTTTTGGTGATTGCTTTATCAAATTGTGACACTGATTTTTTGGGGAAAGTAGTCAATTGAGACATAGTCACATAGTCACATACTCAGCACATTTACTTTTGTTAGTTTCACTTTCCCCTTTCTTTAGTGGGTAGAAAAGACGTCCAAGTGTGAGGCGGATGCTCCCATACCATACCATCAGACTACTTAAAATTCAACTGGTAACGCCACTGGCATGTCAGATATGAGTGCTTCTGATAGCTCTTGAGACTGTACAGTAAATCTTTCCATCTATGGAGGAGATTAAAACTTATTTTATACAGACAACACATCTTTTTAAATAGTCAACCAACAAAATCTTTTCTCATTAGTCTAGTGCAAGACAACAGGCTCTCATCGGAATCAAGGAGCAAACAATTGACAACTATGACCACCATTCATTGTGGGAAGCCCCACACTACCACTTCCCATGCAATGTTTCACTTAATTTAATCCTCAATCCTGCTTTATGAGACGGTCACTATACCCATTTTACAGACAAAGAAAGCAAGTTGAGGACAAATGAATCTCAATTTGAATGAAGAACGGAGCCTGAGTCCAGAGCTTATGCCTCTGCTTTAGTGACTGCTGACCTTGTCTGTGATGCTACTGGCCAGGCTTCAGTCTAGACATCCAGCAAGACTAACTGAAAAAGAAAGAGATTACTTTCCAAGAAAACCAGCTGAATCATCTCAAAAGTAAATTACATGCAATAACATAGTAAAAACTTTTACGGTAGATTTAAGCTGTGGCAAGATCTGCAGGATAGAAAAGGAGACAACCCCCTGGGCATAGCCTCCAGGAAAGGCAGCCAGGAGTGACGTGTCCCTGGTCTATACAGCATGAGCAACCCCATGAACCTCCCTGGGAGTCATTTATTTCAGCTCTCTCTGCTCCCTGCTGCTCCAAACCCCTCTGCCCCTTTTGCCCTTCCTTCAAGTCTTAGCTTAACTTTCATCTCCTGCAGGAAGCTTTCCCTGACCCTGCTAAACTGGGTTAAGCTCCCTTATGTCTTTATAAACTCCAATAACTTTCCTTTGGTACACCAATTATGACTATAATTACATTGTGATTTTATTTACTTCTGTCTCTCTTAGGAAGATCTAGAAGACGGGGGTGATGTGTTTTGTTCGACATTATATACCCAAGACCCAGCCATAATACCGGGAACATAGAAGACAGTCAAATATTTGATACGAGAAAAAATCAAATGTATGTTTTAAACAGAAAATATAAACCATGAAGTCTGTTCAAGGTATTTTGCTCCACTGACATTTTACAAGAAATGTAACACCCACAAACTGGTCAATCTCCACCTTGCCTCTCTGGTAAATCACTTCCATATATATTTAATGACCACAAACTGGGTTTCCAAAACCATGTAAGGGTATAACCAATGAAGGCATAAACTCCCAGCATGAACTTTTATAGTCCTGTCAAGTGGGGGTCACTAAAATGAGGTCCAGTTCAGCTCAGCCTCCTTTAATGCCAACTGCACTTTCTGGAAAAACTGCAGGACCAGCCCCTCCCCCACTGGGTTTAGGGAGGATTCCAGGGCTAAGAAGCTCAGTGCTCAGCTCCAGCTAAAGGAGCATAAAAACAAGGCTCTGGTTATAATCAGTCTCTCTTTTGCCCTTTTCAGAATGGCATCCTTTCAAGGTAGTTTCCCTCCATTAACATCCATTTGCCTAAATCATTTCTGGACTTCTCCTTCACTTGAACAGGCAGGCTGTCAACCTAAGTGGCTGCAGTGTCCTGCCAGACAGGGTCGTGTTCACTTACGCTAGAGACACATGTAACATACCAGGCAGGCTTCAGATGTCTAAATTGCTGTTATATAATAAAATATCTCCACTAAACAAAGAAATATTCCAGATAAGTGGCAGCAAACTATGTGCTGCTGGAAATATTTTCCTAACAGAGCCCAACAGAACATTCTGTACTCTACACCAAGATGAATTTATATTTCAGTGTGGATAAGTAAGATTTGAGGCTTGCTTTATTTATTTTTTGGTGGTCATGCTGATACTAAAAATGAGCATCACCTTCTTTTAACATGCTAGATCAGATAGCAAACATGACAAGATAGCACCGCTGCTATCATGGCAGACATTACTAAGCAATTGTGCAGAATTTGCACTCTAGGTAACCATTATCAAACAATGAAAATTGATGATGAACAAGATAAAGACCATCTATGAGTTCTTCGCTGACTAAAAATGGTGAGAAATGCGTTAATTTAACAAAAATCAAGGACTACTGCTTTTCAATCAGAACACCCTACACGCTGGATCTGGAAAAGGTTTTTTTTTAATAGTGTTTCCTTTTCAGATGGCTATTTGTCTTCTCACATTGTATTGTAGCTTTATCTGCTGATATTTTATCACTGGATTGATTATTAGGGGTTAGGATTGAAATTAAAAGTGGTTGATAATGTGAAAAAAAAGTTCTGAACAAAAATGCTCTGGTAGTTCTCACTCCCATTCAGATATTACTGTACGATTCTTATAATCTGTAGGATGGTTTCTGTTAAAAGATTCCTATCATCCTATGATGATTTAAGATTAGCCTGGACATACAGCAGAAGAGACTGAGATAAAAGAGGTAACTGTTTTCTTATCCTAATACCATACAACACAGATTCTGCTTAGGTTTAAATTCCACTCTCCATAGACACTTTAGTTCAAAGAACCTAGAAAATTCCAAATTCCTAGGAAAGAAGATCTGAAGGCCAGGCAAGGGAGGTGCAAAGAGAAATCACAGAACTATGTGTACCCCAAGATGCTTCCTTATCAGTACATCTGTTTCCTTAGACCTCCCTCTCACTGGTAAAGAACATACTAGGAGGAATGTAAACAAGACCGCACAAATACAAAAAAACAGGTAAAAAGTTCTTGAAATCTTAATACCGTAAGACTGAATTTTTATTTAAAAATGAGAATCTATTTTCTGAATCTGCTTCACAAAAATAAACTGGAGGGAAAAAGGGGCTTGTTTCCATGGTAACCTTTTTGCATACTTGAATTTTCTGTTTCCATACTCCTCGCATGCTTTCATCCTTACCTTAATTTCTCAAAGAGATGAAGATAACACTCTAAGAGTAATAGAAAGTGCCTGCCTGAGCTCTTATCAAAACACACTTAGCAGAGGTGAAAGCCAGAGTCTCCAAGGGCCAGGGATGCTCTGGGTTGTAGTGAATAGTTTCATGGTTTTTAATTATGATTTTTACTTAGCCATAGTTACCAATTTCCATCAAATGGAAGTTAGATTTAAATTTCCATTTAGCCCCCCTGCCCCATTCCAATTTTATATATGACCACGAAAACTGAAACAAGGGGGTTTGGTCTAGCATTGGGTCTCCAGAACCCAGCAAAGAGTGAACACTCATAAATGTGTTGAATGAAGCAACACTAGAGAGTTAATATTCTCACTGCACCGCTGCTAAAGTGCCATCTTCGGGGCCTGCCCTGTGGCACAGTGGTTAGGCGCTGCGCTGTGGAGCTATCAGCAGTGGCGACACAAGTTTGATGCTCAGATGGGGAGATTCCCACACGGTGCAGCAGACCTCTCCTGCCTCGCCCACTGTTCCCCTCAGAAGTGTGTTTCTGTTGATCTGTCTGTGCTGCTTTCCACTCTGTCTCTGGTGAACCCTCCCGCCGCCCCACACCTCTGGTCTGTACCCCGGCTTGTATGCATAAATAAATAAATCTTTAAAAACAAAATAAAGTGTCATCTTCCAAGGAGAGAGGGACAGTGAGGGATAATGACTACATGAAATAGCAGGGTCCTCAGTTCAGGGGTGGGTTGCTGACCAGCTCTGCTAGTGACCAATATGCCTGGTGGACCTCTGCAGTCATAGTTTTGGTAATCCATTGCCTGGGAGAAAGTTCTTTGAAATTTTAAAACCTAGAGAAGATTATGGCTTCTGAGCAACTGTTTCCTTTTATCTGATAATAGTTGTGTGGCCCTTTCACCCTGGCTGCCTGAAGGAGCCTGGTACCTCTATCCAGGGAAGTGGAAAGGCTTCACTTTCTTCCTCCCTGCCTTGCTTTCTATTTTGCACTTAAACAGCCTCATTATGTGCATGTCATTTATTGTCGGCAGACTTGAAGCCTATTGGGGATGCAGTTGGAGTATAAATTATAAGCAAACCAAGAAAATGTGGATTCTTGATTGCTCCTTGGAATCGGCACTGAGAGAGAATGAATTTGTAGAATACTGGAGCAACATCAAGTTAAACAAAAAAATCTTTTCATGCTGAGTCCCCCTGGCCTAGTGTGTTGCTCTGGAATAAAGTCAGCATTGGAGAAAAACACATTTCTCCTTGGCCAGTTCTTCCACATATTTTTTTTAGGTAGTGCCCGTGATATTTAAAGTCAGAATTCAGGGCCTCCCTGGTGGTGCAATGGGTTAAGTTGCAGCACTATGAAGCTACCCAGAGCCACTGCAGCACGAGTTCGATGCCCAGCCAGGGAGATTTCCACATGGCACAGCAGACCTCTCCTGTCTTGCCCGCTGGTCGCCTCAGCAGTATATTTCAGTCACTCTGCCTGTTCTGCTTCCCTCTCTGTCTCTGGTGAATCCTCTCACCTCTCCACACCTCTGGCCTACACCCCACCTTGTATGCATAAATAAATATTTTAAAAATATATAAAGTCAGAATTCAATCCACAAGAATAACAATAAAAGCCCCAAATCTTTGCCTCTCCATTTTTTCTTTTTGACTATACCTCACACGCCCCCAAAAGCTGTCTTCCTAAGTGAAAGATACGCTTTCTATGGTACCCATTAGTTTCATCAAAAAGGAAAAGGACCCATAAGACAGGATTTTGAAAAACTCTGCAAGTTAGTATCCTAAGCTGTAATATCATAAGAATAACGATGCTTCTCAGCACCAGGGAGCTAGAATGTCATGTCATCGCTGTAATTTTCAGACCTGCTCCAACTTACAGAGCAGCTGGTTCCAGTCTCCCACTTTCTACACAACCACCTCCTTCAACTTCCATCACGATTTTTAAATACTTTCTTTTCAGATGGCTACTAGTGCTGGTTAGCTAATCAGCTGAAGAATAAGATCTATGGGATAAACAAGATCTCATCCTGGTGTTAAGTGGATTTGGGATAATAATAAATGATTACTAAAACAAAATGACAACTGAGTGGCGAAGAAGACCAGGTCGAGCATCAGTCCTGCCACACTCAGTGATCAGCTCAAGATCACCAACACCTCAGAGAAGAGGGAAACATGCCAGGAAAAAGGTTAAAAGATGGTGTGGGTCAGGGAGCACGCAGCAATCAACCGGAGATCGTGTGATCACCCAAGCCTCTGAATCACCTCAACACCTGCTCTCTTTCTTTCCTTAGCTGGACACCTTCCTTTCGCATTATCGATATGTGATCTCTTATCTCCTGAGTAAGCTCTATTAGGTAACAATATCTAGCTAGAAATACACTTCCAGATAAAGTCCATTTCACCCTGCACATGCGGTAATGAAGACAACCATGCTCCTGACATCACACCTGTGGAAACTGCAATGGGGATGGATGAGGAGTCAGTCAGATGGCCTTCACCCCTCTTACTAACCATGTAACCGCAGGCAACTGACTTAAGGTCTCCGTGTCACATTTCCTTGTTTGTCAAATCGTGATGATAATGGCATGACCTCACACAGGTATCCTGATGAGTTAACGAATTAAAAACACATCAAATGCTTAGAAACACATGGGCACATAAGCGTGCTCATTAGCACTAACTATTACTTACGGTACAATAAAGTGCTTTTTGCTACAACATGAATGCACACGATTCACATCTTTTAAGTCAGGTCAATGAGTTCTTGCTTTTCCAGTCCACTCTGTTCCAGGAAAGCAAAGGAACCCTTCTACACTGCTGGGGGAAACACAGACTGGTCCAGTCAAGGACCAGCTTCAATATTTGCATCAACGAAGCCTGGGGTGGTGGATACAATCATCCCATACACCAAATCCACTCAAACTCACAGGGACACACATTTTCATTGAGTTTTTGAAATGTTTAATAGATATTTGTAAATGGGAAAACAGAGAAGGCGCTTGCTCAATGCTTTTCAGTCCTCTGTGTTGGGACAGCCTCAGTGCACTGCAGATGGGAAAGCAACAGCCAGAGCAGACTAACAATTTCCTGCCGAGAAGTGATGGAACATTTCTTACTTGTAAACAGTCTTTTTGGCCTTTGCCTTCAAATTGTTGGGAGGAAGAATTAAGTCTCAATTGACAGAACTTAAGCTAGACCATAGACAGAAACATTTGAAAAAAAAAAAGCACACTGTGTATTTATTTTTAGGGCCCCCAAGTATGTCCAAGTGACTTTGCGAATATGATTAAGGGTCCTGAGATGTGAAATGAAAGCTAGCTTATGGAGATAGGTCCAATGTCACCACAAGGACCCTTCTAAGAGAAGCAGGAGGGCCACAATCAGAAAAGAGAATGGAAGCAGAAATCAGATGAGAAAGAAGACTCCATGAAACAATTTTGGAAGACAGAAGAAAGATCTTTAAGCCAAAGAATGCAGGCAACCTCGAGAAGCTGGAAAAGGCAAGGAAGGAAGATTCTTCCCTAAAGGCTTAAGAAGGACTCAGTCCTTTAACACCTTGACTTCAGCCCAGTGAAATGGACTTCGGACTTCTTTCCATCACTGTAAGAGAAGAAACCTGTGTTGTTTTAAACTACATTTGTAGTAATTTGTTATAGCAGCAATAGAAAATTAATATACCCCCTTTATCCATTGTATAAACTCTCTTTCAACCTCCTGTCCCCTCCCCAATATCCAGTATCTATCCATAGTGTCAGCATACTGATGCCTTCATTAGTCATAGACTAATCAAGAGTTTCCTTAATTTAAAAAAGCTGGAGGTTCCAAACTCAGCTCCCACTCATTCACTTGATGACTTTTTACTGTTCATCTACTGTATTCTAGGCGCTATTCTAGCACACTGGATACACATTCCAGGGTAACTCCGACAAAAATCCCTGCCTTCAGGTGACTTACAACCTAGTTCCTGGAGAGGTGAGCCCTCCTGCCCTGCTCTCTTGGGACCTAGCTGGAGGGCTACATAAATAACCGTCAGCACCACTGATGAAAGCAGACACAACACCTTCCTTTGGAGGTCCTATAAAAGGCAATTTGAAAAACAAGAGTCTTTCACAGTAGGGGACCACCAGGAAGAAGGAAGGGAATGAGAAAGGGAGAGAGTAGGATACGCAAAGAGGAAAATTCCAGGCGCCCATAGAACACCACAGAACTCCAGTCCACTGGAGTGCCATGTTAAGCAGTTTCCACTTCTCTCTCAAGTACTAGAGAAACACGGATGAGTCTGGAATTTAGGAAAGTAGATCCAGAGGCAGCAGGATGAAGGGTAGGATGCAGAGCTGGAGAAGGCTGAACTGGGGAGGAAATAAGAAGCAAGGAGCCAGTCGCAAAGCTACACACATAGGAGAAGAGGAGCCTGCAGGTTCTCAAGTGTTAAACACAGAGTTTCAATGTGACCCAGCAATCTTACCTCTAAGTACCTGCCTGAGAGAAATGAAAATGTTCACACAAAAACCTTCACACACTATGGAAAATAATATGGATTTTCTTCAATTAAAAAAGAACTACCATATGAACCAGCAAATTTATTTCTGGATATATATACCCAAAGAAAATAAAAAGAAGACATTGAAGAGATACCTGTATGCACATATTCATTACAGCGTTATTCGCAATAGCCCAAATTATGGAACAAACTAAATGTCCATCAACAGATGAATCTGTAAAGAAGAAGTTGTATAATGAATATTCACTCATGAGAAAGAAGGAATTCCTGCCATTTGTAACAACAGAGATGACCTGGAGGTATTATGCTAAGTGAGATAAACCAAACAAAACTAAATAATGTATTATATCACTTACATATGGATTCTAAAAAAGTCAAATTCATAAAAACAGAAATTAAAATGAATGGTTACCTGGGGTAGAAGAGAAGGTAACAGGTGAGGAAATAGGAAAGATGGTATTTAAGGGTACAAACTTGTAACTAGTATATAAGTAAGTCCTGGAGATCTAATGCACAGCATAGTGATTACAAATAACAATACTGCCTTATAATTATCAACCCTGCTAAAAAACTAGATCTTAATTATTCCCAAACAAAGAAAGAAATGATAATTCTGTGATGTGATGGCACAGAGCTAACCAATACTACTAACACAAAGGCAATTATATTGCAAAATACAGAAAGGTATCAAATCATCCTATATTTACCTTAAATGTACACAACGTTATATCTCAAATTTTAACCAGTGCCCCCTAAGTTACATGTTAAATCAGAAATTATTGAAAAATACCTTTACATAAATGTTCATACAACATGACTGTATTAGTAAAAAGGAGAAACATCCGATGTACAACTAATGAATGAATAATAAATGTGGTATTCCATACAATGGAATATTATTCAGCAATAAAAAGGAAGCAAGTATTGACACATGTTACAACATGGATGAACTTTAAAAACACTGTAGGTAAAAAAAGCCAGTCATACACTCAGCATGGGAGGGAGAGGATAAGGGCTCAAAATGGGGTAGAAAAGAGCACAAGGGATTACAGTGATGGGTCACGGGTGAATTGGTGGTGGGTTCCCCAAGGGGAATACACAATGTGAAAGATATAAATAAAAAAAAAAAATGATTACTGGTTGAAGAGGAAAATAAAAATAAAAAAAAGCCAGTCATAAAAGATGACATATTGTATGATTTCTTTAGTATGACATGTCTAGAACATTTAAATACATAGTAACAGAAAGGATTAGTGTTTGTCTAGAGCTGGGGGAATTTGGGGCAAAGTAGGCACCAATGAGTACAGTATTTCTGGGTTGATAAAAATGTTAAGTATATTGTGGTGATGACCATACAATTTCTGAATATACCAAATCACTAAATTATACAGTTAGGGCCTCCCTGGTAGCGCAACGGGTTAAGTCTCAGCCAATGAAGCTATCCACAGCCACTGCAGCACGAGTTCGATCCCCAGCCAGGGAGATTCCCACATGGCGCAGCAGACCTCTCCTGCCTCACCCACTGCTCCCCTCAGCAGTGTACTTCAGTCAATCTGCCTGTTCTGCTCAATGCTCGGTCTCTGGTGAATCCTCTCACTGCCCCACACCTCTGGCCTACACCCCAGTTCTTGTATGCATAAATAAATAAGAAAAGAGAATGAACAGAATGTGGACAGAATTAGTGGCTATCAGTTTTCACCCCTTATGTCCATTTCCGTAGACATTCTGTTCATTCTCTTTTCTTACTTTCACAGAAAGCAGATTTGGTATGTGCTTCATCTCTTTTCAAGTGACTCTTACGTAAAGGTCCAAGACTGAAACAATAAAGGAGGGCTGTTCCAGTCGAGGCAAGGTCAAGAGGCCCAAGCTCCACTTGTTGGCTTCCCCGGCACCCACACTGGCCAGTGCTACAATGCCTTCAGGGAATTCCGGCCTCGTGAAATGAAATCTGAAACCATGTTAGAGATCGCAGGGCTGAGCGATACGGGAATGTTAAGCATCTTTGTAGGGTCAGTGAGAGGGAACGTAGCCAAAATCTCGCTAGTCATACTCGGGAACTGGAGACAGTGGGGCCACACCAAAGCAGCCCTGCCTGACTACACAGGCCTGTAACCCCAGTAACAACTGCTACCCTTTTGCTTCATCACAAGACTCCTTGTCAGAGTGAATAATGGTTCCATTTAGAGAAAGCAAAGAAAGTGTTTTGACACCCTCCCATAAGGCTATTTCAGTAAGATCTAATGATGACAGTTTAGTACAGAAAGGCTCAATGTTCCAAATCTTACCTAGCATTTCACCACAACCTAGATCCTGGCCTCCTCTGATTTTCTTAAATAGTGAGGAATTTAGAATTACAAAAATGTGCTATACATTATCTATTCCTCTAGAGAAATTTCTCTTGTGCATGTACTTCTTAAATTTCCATTTCCTACAGTCAATTAGTAATTTATAAACCACAGTCACATTTCAGTAACGTTTGTGCTGTTTTACACACCTTCCTTATTTCTCCACCAAAACCCTGGCCCTCATAGTGCATGTCTTTTACAATGATATTTTGTTCCTTGTGGTATTTTTTCCTGCTTCAATTCAATTTAAAGGAACCTAACAAACCTTTTAAAACACTTCTCTAGATCCATCACCCTGCCCCTGAACCATTAAGGGGACATAGCAGTCCAAACTAAATTTTAACTAATGACTTCTAATCACACAGCCTTTCTAAGAAAAGCCTGCTTCCTCTTGTTTCCTTCCCAATTAGCTCCCAGGCCACTTTATACAAGACACTCACCCACAAATCATGAAAAACATCACCACCATGGAATCTTCTTTCATTGCTAGTTCAGGGAATTGACCCTATATCACAACAAGATGTCACTTGCCAGGACACACAGCAACAACAGTGTACAGGTATGGAGATATGCAGGCATCTTGCAGGGAATTTGTTATTTTCTTCACTTTGCCTTATTATTATTATTATTATTATTTGTAATTGATATCTCAATAGTTGAGGTGGAAATGACTGCAAAAAACTAATCTGGATTTTGGGTAATATACATCCTGCAATTGGTCACCTCGCCACCAGTAAGCAGTTCCCAGCCTCACATATGGCCAAAGAAGCAGAGTTGGAACCTTGCTGGTTGCAGAAACTTGAGAAAGACTGAGGAAACTGTCTACTTATACAGTACTCCCTTGAGTATTTTGCCCAAGGGAGAGATGTCGGTGGTGATGGTCTCTGGTTTAAAAGGAACACAGAAGGCACACCTGTGGGACGGCTGGGACTTGCTAATGGGCAACTGGACAAAGCACGTGACTGCTCCAACAGTCAGCAGCTACCGTACTTTCTGTAACACATCAGAAACCGGAAATGCCTAGGTCTTTGAGATAAGAAGGCCGGTGTGACTTTCAATGACAGAATTAATATCTATTATTATAACAGCTTTGCTAGATCTTCTAGAGTACTTTACAGTTTCCAAGTGGTTTTATACATGTCTGCATTAAACAGTAGTACCTTTTCCAAGAGTTTTCTTTAAAACTCATATATATGCATACTAAATAACCCATGGCTTCTTTCTAAAACAAAAACTATACTCTTTTTTGGCAAATGGAAAAACTGTAATTCAGCTATAGAGACTGCTTCCATGAGAAATGGTCTCTGAGGTAAAATGTTTTGTGCTGGTTTTAGTATTATTATTAATCAGAGATATACTGAATGCTTCAGAGACTGATAGTTTTATGAAACTGTATGCAGAATTTATATTTACCATATTATCACTAGGAATTTTAAGACAACTCAAGACTGAAAAATATAATTTTGCTAAAATTTGCTTATTTTTACTATCTTTGTGTTTCTGCATATTAATTACATATACTGATTTTGCTGTTGTTGCTGTTTAACGCTAGCTTGGCAATAAACAGTAGAAAAAGGAGGAGTATTTTGTTCATTTGAAAACTTAATAGACATCCAAAGCTCTAGGTAAAAAGTTACACAGTGCTTATCTCCCCAGTTGCTGAAATGGCCCATGATATGCAACTTTCACACTCTTAAGTTTCATGTGCAGGCAAGACAGACTTAAACAGATTCATGTAGCTGAAGGTGTAGGTAGAGAGGTCAAAAATCTGACCATGACCAAATTTAAAAGAATTCTAAAACAAGATGAAAGAGATGCCATGATTGTTTCCTAGACTTTTAAAACCTGAACTCCATACTCTACAGTAGAGTGGTAAATTCAATTTTTAAAAAGTAGACAATAAATTTAGCATTGTAGGGAGGGAAGTCTTTACTCGTCAATCATGATTTGATGCTGAAGGTACTTTCAAAATATTTGGACCACTAGAGATGCAACATAAAAATAGCTTCCTTGAGCCTCCATGGAGGCACAGGGGCTAAAGTCTCAGCATTATCAAGCTATCACCAGCCACTGCTGCATGAATTCAATCCCTGGTCAGAGTCAAATGTGGGTCTGACTCCTGCTTATTACTTATGCTAAGTACATACTACCTGAGTGCAATTTACTTAACCTCCCTGTTTCTCATCTGCTACACACACACACACACACACACACACACACACACACACACACACACACACATTCCTGCATAAGTGGTAGCAAAGATTAGATTAAATAACAGAAATTATAAGAAGACTTAGATCAGTATCCCTCACATGGGACTAAATAAATGGTGGTATATCTCATCATTTTTACCAAATACAAAACATCCAAGGAATACATGAGAAGCAAATCTTCATCCAAGTCAAGAAAGGTTTCTGAAATCATTATTTCCACACCTCCCATTTACGTGTTCCTTAGAACAAATTGTGTTATTAGGGATTCATGAAGCTTTTGTTTCCATTTGTCAGGTACTCAAGAGCCCAACTGCACATATGTGGAGAAAACAAAAACAGACTTCTGATTTTTGTTCATTTCCTAAGAGAAGCAATAGATTACTCACTAGGAAGTTTTATATAAGTATCAATCTGTTCCTTATGCTTGAAATTTCTATATTAATATGAAAGAATAGAATGCAAAAGAATTGTATTAACCAACAAAATGTTATTTAAACTATAAGGATTAATGAATTGCTGCAATTAGCACCAAATTTTAATGCATATATGGCTGTAAAATGTTTGTCCTTGATTATAAAGGTTTTGATGTTTGCAAATTGCAATAACCAGTATCTCTGTAAATGTAATTAATCAGAAATAATCTATCAAAAGAATTGTATTAACCAGCAAAATGTTATTTAAACTATAAAGACGAATGCATTGCTGCAATTAGCACCAAATTTTAATGCATATATGGCTATAAAATGTCATTGATTATAAAGGCTTTGGAGTTTGCAAGTTGCAATAACTAATATCTCTGTAAATGTAATTAATCAGAAATTTTGTAATTAATTAGAAAGAATAAAGGGGTGGGGGGAGGAACTATACCCAGTCATCTCTATTACCGTAATGCAATCTTGTGAATTGAAATCAGTAGAAAAGTCTTGTCAACTTATATTCATAATCTGAGCAGATGAAAACTGATGAGAAGTTAAGTTTAATTATTTATAACATGTTGGAAAAAGTCCAAGGCAGTACCATCATTAATTTTTAGAAGGGTTGGGGGAGAAAGGAAAAAGCGTCCATGGCAAGTACACTATAAATTCTCTTGAAATGGCATATTTAAGATTATAAAAAGGTAGTAAACCGTGCTATAAAGCCTTCATTTCCCAAATGTTGATTTTGGCTACTGCATATGTGAAAATTTGTATGAACAAGGACTAAGTTACGATCCATATAAGCATTTACTTCAACGTCAACAGTATTAAAGCAGAGCTTATTCCTTACAGAACACCAACTTGAAGTTATAAAAGTTATAAAAACAGACAACAGATATTTTTATAAAACTAGTATTTTTGTAAATCAATTCACCATAAATAATAAAGCTCATTTTGTAAACAGAAAGGCAATTTGGGATGGTCATGCTCCCCTCTGGAATATACCTGTTCTGGCTCTGGATCTTCTTAGGCCAACATGTCTGTAAATACGACCTGTCCTTGTGAGTTCAGAAAACAATTGAAACTGGGAAGAAATGTCTACGCCAACCACCCCAGTGACATTTCAAAAATATTTCACTGCCATTTAACGTGACATACACTACCACTTCTTTCCCCATTTGGAAAAGATGCCAATTACTCTAATAATCTTCTGAAGGAAGAATAGCCAGCACAAGACGAAGGGGTTTTGAAGGTACATCCGGTATATACCCATCACGTGGTAGGGTAAGCAGTGAAACTACTGTAACTGCTTCTTGTATAGACTTTTGATTCTCATAGACAAGAGTTCAATATACAGATCCTCAAAAGGAGTCCACAAGAGATTAGGCATTCTTAAGACAGGTTGTTTTTAAATGCAGAAGGAAAAAAAGAGCTGGAAGCCACTTCTACAGCACAACATGCTCCTCACTGGCTCCTCCACCAGCTTCTCAAACTCTTAGTGTGGTTGATCTCAGGCCTTGGTGTTTGGCCTTCTCTTCTCTATCTCCATTCTTTGCCCAATAATCTCATCCAACACATCACAGGGAATTCCATCCATATAACAACACCCCCCAAATATGTCTCCACCCTTCAAAGTGCCCAAATTCAGACTTCCGTATCTTCAACAATGCCTCTTGGAATCTCATAGCCATCTTGAACGGTACTAGACATGAGAAACAAATAACCACTTAAGAACTCAACTTCATTGTTAAAGGCAGAACTAAAAGATCAGTGATTCCCTGGGTTCTGGGGCAAGAGAGAAATGGCGAGTTAGACACAGAGGGAACTGTTTTAAGGTAGCGAAACTGTTCTGTATGTTACTATTATGGTGGATACATGTCACTATGCATTTGTCAAAACCCATGGAATATACAACAATAGTAAACCCGATATAAATGAAGGCTTTGGGTGATAACGAAGTATCTGTGTAGGTTCATGGATTGTAACAAATGCACCCCTTTGCTGGAGTAGTAGGTGATGTTGCTCAAGGGGGAGGCTGTACATGGCAGAGGTCAGAAAGTATATGAGAGCTTACACTTTCCACTCAAGTACTGATTTTGGGTTACAAGTAAATTTAATGAGTAGGCAAATTTGCAAATATGGAATCCACAAATAACGGGTATCTACTGTACATTATGTTCACAAAGGTATCAGGCCCCTGTAGCAGGAAAATCCAATCGCAAGTCTTACCAACAGATGCCCACTGGTCGGTGACTGTGGGTCACTTACTTTACCTCCCTCTGAGGCTTCATTTTCTTATGTCTAATAATGCCCAAACCTTCTTTTCTTTGGGTCAAATAATAGCAATTTCAGTAAATTTTCATGTTGAGATTTTCTATTTCCAATCATTTTTCACTACTTAGTTTTTACAAAGCTAAGTGTCCATATTTCTCATATGCTATAAAGTAAGGCTAAATATAGTAACCAGGTACTGATCTAACTGTAGCAAATGAAGTGGGATCTATAGGCACCAGGCTCTTCTTAGGCACTTTCATTTAAACTTCAGTGAGAGAAAAAACATGCAGAACAGGATAGATAGTATGCTACTTTTTATGAAAAGGAAAGCAGTAAGAAACCAGAAGAACAAAGACATTAATTACTACATTAATTAATTAATTAAAGGTGAGGAGTAACAGAACAGATGGGGACAAGTGAGCAAGGCATCTCAGTGTACAACTATATACTATTTGATATTGCTTGAACTTTTAAGTTATGTACATATAACTCACTAAAAACAATGAAATATTCTTTCCTATTGAAATAACAAGCTAAGGGTCGGAAGTCCTGGGCTTCAGTGTTGGTTCTGATTCCAATTAGCAATAAGGCCTGAGGTAATATCTTTAAATTCCAGAAGGGCACATAGGTCCTCAAGCGCCCTCTCAATCTTACAGTTCCATGGAAATAGTTTATCAATCACAAAACACCGTAAAAGAGTAAACTGAGCTCAGGTATACGACAGTGTTTACTGTGAGAAGTAACAGCAGGTGAATTATCTCTTAGTCAAGCCAATGACCTAACACAAATGAAACTATTCCTACATTCTATTTCAAATAAATTACCCAGAAGTTTGAAAAATAAACTACACTCATGAATTATAGAAATATTAGTAAAACTAAACATTACCTAAGAACATGAGGTAAAAGGAGTTTCAGTTGAGCATAAATCAGATGAGTTTTCCTTAGCTAGATAAAATGACAGCACCCAAATCTCAGATTTATAAATCATTCAAAGGCAGTAAAAATAAAGAATTATACATTCAAACTAGAAGTTTAGTATTTTGAACCATGACATAATCCAGGTTCTGTGATTCTTTGGGGGGAAAAAATCATCATATTGTAGTTAAAGATCATGAATACGGCAGAAATTTTGGTTGCTTAAGACCCAATTCCATACAGTTCCATTGTCCATTTAATAAGGTTACTTGAAAATATAAAATAATTAACAGCACGTGGCTAGAAAGGCATTTCTACATAAAGTTAGAGACTAAATTGAATTATATTTCAATTAAAACATTTGTTAAAGACCACTAATCATATGAGACTAAATTGATGAAGGGACATGAGGAAATAAGAGTAACTGAGGGTTAGGGAAAGACTCTCCACTGCTTCCCTGGACCTTGCTGAAGTCCTGCTTTGACAGGTATTCTGCTCCCCGGGAAACTGCCCCACGATCACTAGGACAGGGACTTGCCTGTCGTGTTCACTGTTACATTTCCAGTGCTGAGCTCACTGCCCGCTATGCAGTAGGTGCTCCAAAAACCATGCTTAAAAATCTCATCCTGGGCCTCCCTGGTGGCGCAGAGGTTAAGCGCTGCGCTGTGGAGCTGTCGGCAACCTCGATGCGAGTTCGATGCCCGGCCGGGGAGAATCCCACATGGTGTGGCAGACCTCTCCTGCCTTGCCCGCTGCTCCCCTCAGCAGTGTATTTCCGATCTGCCTGTTCTGCTCCCCGCTCTGTCTCTGGTGAACCCTCTCGCCGCCCCACACCTCTGGTCTGTACCCCAGCTTGTATGTATAAATAAATAAGTCTTTAAAAAAAAAATCTCATCCTAATATATTTTTTCCAAAGAACAAGATGTAACATTCAGCAAAAGTTTCCTATCCAGAGCAATGATTAGTTCCCCAAGAAAATTAATTCCATAACTCATATGGATCCATTCATTTAAAGTTCCTAAATAGAAGAAACTACCCAGAGGAAACCCTGGCTCATTTGGGGCATGGAGGAAAAGAAAAAAGCAATCCCAGTGTTATTCTCCATTTAAGACTCTGGCTATTTGACAAACTTAAAAAAAAAGGGGGGGGGCAGATAAAAAAATCAGAAAAGTACTGGGACTCATACTGTGTATGAGTGTTAACACCATATTGAAACACTCTTAATTGTTTCTATAGAGCTCTTTGGAAGCTATGCCACAATCCTGCCATACTAGACAACCTGGACTGCATACCCTTGGTAGAATCTGAATTTCTCACATATATGTTTATTTTGAGCAGTGGCAGGCCGGACCCCTCACCCACTATTTCTGTTTCTTGGATTAAAGCAGAGTAGCCTCCATCAGGTGAATAGACAGCACAGCAGCCCGAATGAGCACAGCTCACTGGGGAAAGCAGGCATTTTTTAAAAAGATTTATTTATTTATGCATATAAGAACTGGGGTGTAGGCCAGAGTTGTGGCGAGAGGATTCACCAGAGACAGAGTGGGGAGCAGAACAAGTGGATGGACTGAAGTACACTGCCGAGGGAAGCAGCAGACGAGTCAAGAGAGGTCTGCTGCGCCATGTGGGAATGTCCCTGGCCGGGATCGAGCTTGTGCTGCAGTGGCTGTGGATAGCTTCATAGGCTGAGATCTAAGCCGTTGCACCATCAGGGAGGCCATTTGAAAAGAAGCTAAGCAGTTCTGCACAAGACAAGCTGTTACCATGTCATCCTTTGCCTACAACTCACTTCCAGCCTTGTTGAAAGAAATACATCCGCTGAGATGATCAAAATGTCCTGCCACGCTTCCCTTGAATACCATGTTCAACAGTCCCAGAGAAAAGGAGAGGCAGCTCTGCTTACGGAGCCTTCGGCCATGTGGTTTTCATCACTTGGACGCTCACTCTCAGAAAATCGTTTTCAAATATTATTCTCCTATTAGCAGGTTTTCACATCTTCACTTCCTGCAGGCAGTCTTTCTCACATTAAAACACACACACACACACACACACACACACACACACACACACACACACACGCAGAGGTAACGTGTGCAATTACATTTTCATATCATTCCCAAAAGGCTTCACCACATCCAGACCCTCATGTCAGTCAGGCTTTTGAGCAAAAGGTAATGTTTGCGAAGCCCACCCTCTGTGAGCCCAACTTTCCCAAAAACTTTCTCCCAAATCCCTCCAACCCTGGTGAGAATATAGCATCTAGAAAAAGCGCTCATAGGAATGCGTAATTCTCAGTGTGAGTAGGTGATAACAGATTCACAGTGGGTAGAGGACTTCAGCACCTTGGTTTTGCATTCTTTTGCTATCCTGATAAACATGACCTCCTTTTAATGTAAAGTCACTTAGCAACTGACATGCAGAGGGAAAAGCAATCTAAGGATAGTTAGATTCCTCCCTCTAGTCTCAGCAAAGAGAAATGCGATCAATAAAAACTAGTTTTCAAAACTGGGAAAAAGTTTATACCAAAAAAGTCTGCAATAAAATAAGCAAAGGCACCATGTTTCTCCAGTTTGAACATCTCAGCTTCCAAATATGGAGGTCTTCAAAGGGTCCAGAGTCAAAGGCTTTACTCAACAGTATTCAGGAAAAAAGAGTGAGAGAGACTTGAATCTAAATAATTATACCTGACCCACCTCCAAGTTGAAAAGAATACTCCAAGAGCAAAAAGTAAAAAATCACCTAGTATTTAACTCTCAGAAACATTAATAAAACAATAACCTGAGTTTTAAGTATACTAACATTGTTAAATGATATTCTAAATTAATAAAATTACATTTCAATTACAAAAGTAATTTTGTGGAAGTAAAGTGGATATTAATCACAAAAAATGAAAGAAAAAGGGATAAAGGAATAAGGTCTTTCAATACAGTGATCCTCCAGGGACATCCTAAATACAAACAAGGGAAAACAACTCACTGCCCATATTTAGCATATAAAATTGAAAACATGAATTCACAAATGACTCTATGGGACCCTTTAAAGAGTAAGATAAGATAGTAAAATCTGTGACATAGGTTTTTAGAAAATATTCCTCCTAAAAATCTTTAATTTATTGCTAGTTCGTGACATTCGAGAGAACCATTTCATGGCTTAATCATTTCCATGCTCTTGCTAATAAAACACCCAAGTAAAATTTCATCTTGTGAGAATGGCTGTCAAAGATGCTCTGGAAAACACCTTATTCCTAGCAGATTCTTCAAAGATAGCTACATACGTATGTAAGTGCATACACCTACATGTATAGCAAAGTGTTGTGTATCAAATATACACAAGATGCAAGGAAATAGCAGTAGGAGTTACATGACAGATGACAGCAGATAAACACAAACACTGCTATTGTGCCCTAACTGGTTGCTGGTATCAGTCTTCCCTGCTAGAAACAAAATTCCAATGAACTCCCAATACAGAGACAGTTTTCTTGCTACAAAGGGGCCTTTGTTTAAAACCCCCACAAGTGACAAGGTCAATGCTGGCGAATCTTGACATTTCTATGGAACCTTTCCACCAATTTTTTTCCAAGTTCAAATCATTTCCCGAAAACTTATCAAAATCCAAAGAAAACACCATATAGATAAAGTATCAGTTAAGTCCTTTAACAAATACCATTCGTGACAAATGTTTTCCTCAAGATATTTTTCTAAAAATACTACTTGTAAAATCTAAAATCACAAGGCTTGTGTGGTTTAAATCCTCATCCTAAAAAGAAAAACATTAGACTCAGTATAGTAATAATATGCTGAACTAATGATTTAAATGGTATTTACCTATCAGTATACATACAGAAAGGGATTTTAGGATTGTTAAAATCATATTCTGAGTTTCTACACAAAGTTATTTCTAAAATTAAATTATTTTGCTAAGGGGTGCTCAGTATTCATTAGCACCAAAGAGATAAAGTATTGTTTCATTTAAGTCCTAGGAAAGACTTACAAACTTATTTTCTACAAAAGTTTATTTTGGAAACATTATTTTGGAAAAATCAGAAAATTATAAGCTGAATTCAGACTGTTTAACATTTTCACACGCACATTTTCTTTTCGTCCTCAAATCATTGTAAAAGTAGTCTAAGGAGTCTAAGCTACTTGCTATCTTTACTATACTGTTGTGTGTTAAGGCCTCTGATAAGATATGAACCATTGGACAATTCTGTAATCAGTTTACCTCTGGAGAATTCTGCAATACTCCAACAAAAGAAGCACAATAGCCCTGACTTAAGGAGCAATTTCCACAAGGAAATGAAAAAAGGGTACCCCAGAGCCGTGTTAGAAAACAAGATGCTCTTCACTTTTAAGGTCTCTACATTTGAAGAGGTCAAAGACATTTAAATCTAAGAGAACAATTGCTCTATGTCTAGCTCTATGCATTGTGATGCCAAAAAGAGCAAATTCCATTCATTTTCCATATGGGTCATCCTTAGCAACACCTAAACTGAAATTTAATTCTTTAAACAGAACCAATATATATGAATATTTAAATAAGTTTTCCAGGGGAATGCATTTGAAAGAATGAAAAATGCTCACTAGTTTTAATTTCATCTAAGTGAACGACCTTAAGCAAATTCACATAATTCATTTATGCCTTCAATATCCTTATCTGCAAAAGGGAACGGATAGTACTTCATAGGATGCTATAAAGGATTACATCAGATGAAATAAGAACTGTTAGAAAAGCACAAAATCAATGCCCAGATGCTAATAATTAATAAAAGACAATTAGAGGCAACATACCACAATAAACAAGCAATCAGAATCCTTAGAAGAGCTTGCTTTGGAAACTTAGAACATCAACCAGCTTCCCTGTGCTTAAATCGAGTGCTAGATTTAACTTGGCAGGATCACAGAGTTTACATTAAAATCTTTTCCATCAGCCAGAAAAACTGTGTGGTCCTGCTTATTTTACTCACAACTGGCAGAGTCAAAAATCCATGTAATGATTCAAAACCCACAGCTGTAAATGCAATGCAGATGAAATAGCGCAAGGACACCCCCAGCCATTGTTTCCTTTTCCACAAAATTCTACCTTGGTTTAAGATTGATAACAGCTAATGACTACACTTGGTAACAGTTTCCTGCGTCCCAACCAGGATCATTATCCAAGTTAAAATCTCCATGTGACAACTGAATCTTCAGACTCCTGCAAAAGCAATGCAAAAAAGGCGGGGGGGGGGGGGGAAGCAAGTAGTAGGTCCAAATATCTGCAAAAAAAAGGCAGGAGAACAAGCCTCCTTGGCAGCTGGGGCATGTCAAGGCCTGCAGTGGTGTAAGGAATCTATCACCGGGAGGAAGAAAACAGCTCAGGTTTTAGTCTTAACCTAAGCAACAACAAATACCCTTTATGATAAGGAAGAAACCACTTATTTTTAACTCATTCAATATCAAAATAAAGCCGATTGTTAAAATAGTATAAAACTTGCCACAACCACCATCTTTTAAAAAATCATTGTGCATATATACAAAACAAGATCTGTTCGCTAACCTAGTCCTCAGCTAGAGCTGGCAGAGGCAAATGCAGAGGGGACATGTAATCAAGTCTATAAATACAAAATCCAGAGACATTTCAGAATACCAGTCACATGATCAAAATGACAGTGATAATATAAAAAAGATCACTGCTGTTTGAGAGCTGACCTAGTGTGAAGCCCTTTACAGAGATTATCTCATGTAATTCTAACAACCTTATAAAGTTAG
This sequence comes from Scalopus aquaticus, assembly GCA_004024925.1. Taxonomy (NCBI): domain Eukaryota; kingdom Metazoa; phylum Chordata; class Mammalia; order Eulipotyphla; family Talpidae; genus Scalopus; species Scalopus aquaticus. The sequence continues at coordinate 200,113 of PVIJ01000247.1, forward strand.
ATACACTTACATCCATTAGAAAGCAGCAGAAACTAAGATTTAGAGTTAATAAGTACTTGCCTACTATGTTTCTGAAATGGGTACAATTCTTAAATGTTTGAGGCTAAATATCTGTGCTATAATCTTTAGCGTGTTGATTCCTGATAAACTTAATAATGACAATAATAATATATATGAACATAAATGCCATTAATGAAAATTATAAAATATCACTTAACTCAAACTAAGCTAATCCCTTTTGAGAAAAACAGTGAAGGGTACCCATGTACCTGGCTAGGACAAAGCATCAGAGTTGTCTCCCACTCTTTCCTTGCTTCCTCAGTGGGCCTGGGCCTTGGGGTTCATTTGGCCCTGTTACTGGTATAAATTAGCCCACATCCAGCTGAAGAGGTGTCGGAGTTCTCACTACTTCTCAAAGTCACAGAACTCCTCTTTTTAGTTACTTTTTACCTCAACTTAATTCCTGCAGCTTCCAGAGATTTGGGGGTTTAAACTTGTTTTTTCACAGCTTTCCTCACGACCAGTTTGAGCTTCTCAGGCTAACTGAAGTAGTACTGAGCTGACATCTGTATTTCAGGTTCCAAAAATGTTGTTGCTATTGTCTCTTTCCTTATTGGTTTCACCCTTGTGAGTTTGTGTGATGACCTTCCAATCAGCCTTAGTGGGATTTCGGAAGGGAATGGATATAAGGATCAGAGTCTAATCATCTCTACCTGTCAGGTTCCCCCACAGACAGCCGCAAAGCCTTCTACACTCCCAGCACACATTCCTCCCTGCTCTCTCAACTAAAATGACACTGTCTATCTTTAAGAAACTGTAGTCTTCATTTCTCTACTTAAAATGATACATAAGTAAAAACTTATTTCTTTTAATATTACTTCAGATGCTGATTATTGATAAAAGCTGAGCAACGTGAGCTTGTTACTGTTAAGTACTTTGAGGTGAACTGTCAAGTGAACTTCCTTGTTTATTCACCTCAAGACAGAAAAAGAGCGCCATAAAATGAAGCTTTTCAATGTCACTGACTTTCAACTATCAGCTTAAGAAGTTTGGTTTAAGAAAGAAAATAGTTAGTCTCTGTTGCATTAAGGGAAACAGGGTAATTGCTTTATTTACCAGAGATTCTGTGGTAAACTTACAGTGTATATTGAATAAGAACTTTTGCTAGTGTAAAGCAATGGCAATATCTATTACTCCAGGGCAAAGTTAAACAGTTCCTACAAAATAAAGAGTTCCACATTCTCTGGCCTAAATTTAGTTTTTCTTTTAAATTTTAGTTTTAAGAATTACTCAGAAAGGATGAAATGCTAATAATAATACCATAAAACTTTTGAAGGTTTATGAATTAAAGTTTAGAATTTCAATTATCAAATAGAAAGCACATTTTACAAAATGAGTATGTTTGTTTTGCTATTATTTGAGTAAAATGTCATTTTTTGGTAATATGAAGTCACAACATAAAATAATATTTAAGCATGTGCATTTAAAACAATATTTAGTATCCCATGATATTTCAATTTTATTATACTCTGATTAAATTTAGGGGAAAATATCTTCCGGAGAAGGAAGTGCTGGGTAAATACATTTTATATGTTTACTATTATTGTAATGTACTCTTCTACACAAAGCAGAAACTGGAGAATTTGGCATTAGCTGCTCATTATATGTTGGGAACAAATTAAGTTACTCAGGACACAAAAGCACATTGATGGATATTTTTATTTTACTCTGCAGACACTGAGGACAAGCATAGTTTCATTTTTAAATTACATCCCAAAGAAATACCAATGTCTTAACTTTGAAATGTGAAAAAGAAAAACAAGCATCCTGCAAAGTTCTTTAGCAGCAGATTTATATAGGTTAGAAATAACAGTGTACTCTAGTATTGAAAGACATTTAAATGAAATATTGTTAGCATAACCTAGATATGAAGAATGAAAAGACAGAATTGAGGGTAAAACATCATTTTATAAAATTGAAGGTAATACCATTTTATAAAATATCAAAAAAAAAAAAAGGCTCATCTAGGTTTCATTTGGCAGAAAACTTTCTAACACAAAAAAATCCTTACTTAAGCCTTAGGGTTTTTAAACACAGCACTGAGATTAATATTCAATCTTTAACAAATGACAATTTCCTTTCCACATACCATCAGTCTTTTACTACTGACATATCTTCAAATTAAAAACAATAGGATGAGATCACATTCCCTTGCAAATTGATGTAAATTAACCATATTGTAAGTCTTAGGTTTTTTTCTATTATTCATAAACTATTCTAGTTTATTATTTATAAACTATTCTAGGAAGTAGGTGTAGAACTAGAGGTCAAAGGTTCTGCATGGCTCTGACCCACAAGCACACTGTGCCGCTTCCACTCCAAGGATCTAGCTCTCATCACGCCATGCACTCTCCCGAAAAAGACCACACATACAGGGCCAGACGGAGTTCAGCTACCTCCCCACATGTACTCTGAAAGAGGGCTAGGAAGACAGACAGTTGTAGACCCACTACTCTGACACAGTAACAGGAAGGCACAGCCACAGGCCCAGTCCTATTTACTTAGTTTCTGGCCTAGCCCACAAGCTCCTTAAGTGTTTCTGTGACAAAATTTGGTTTTCTTTTTCTTTCTACTCTAGCCACACATCAGGAAGGGCACCACTGGCATGGCGGGACAATTCATGGTTGTCTGGGATGGTCCTACCAAAGGCAGCTCTGGCAGCTCTGGTCCCCAGCTAGTAGTGTTAGTGGAGGGAGTCGCCAACTCACTGAGCAACCAAAAATGCATTTCCAAGTGCCTCTGCGAGGTGAACACCACACAACCACATAAAAAAACAACGCTACAAACTCTACTATCTCATAAATCCCAGCTTCATGAACCACCTATATGACTCAAGTCTGTATCTCTAGTCAAAATTTTTCTGAAATTCAGGTCTCTTTTTCTCCTTTCAATAAGACACATTCCCATATCCTCTACAATCACTTCAAACTGGCCTCGAACCAAATTTCTCATCTCCCTCACGAAGCCATAACCTGTTTCTCTATATTGTGGTTAACATATCCACTATCCAGAGTCAACCAAGCAGAAAACTGGCAGGCAACCAAAACTCCTCCCTTTTTCTCATCAAGTACTCTCAATTCTATGTTCTAATATCTCTCAAGTCCTTCCTCTTGGATGCCTACCAGGTTCCCGTCATCTCTGTCTGTGTTACTGCAATGGCCCCTGGTCTTTCACAACTGTCACCTTCCCTTTAATGTAAACACCGTGTACTGTGCTCTCCCAGCCCCTTCTTATTGTTCCACATTCCACGTGACCTTGAGAAAATAGGGAAAATTCTTAAGCAGGGCGGACAAAGACCTACATCAATGTCTACATCCTCACTTCTGATTCTCAACAAGGGTCCTCATGAACCTAACATCCAGCCTGAGCCTAACCTGCCCCTTCAGGGGAAGGAGACTGTTCTAGGTACCTCTGCACACACGCTGGAGGTATCTCACTGAATCAACAGCCACTGAGGGGTGGGAGGGGGTGGGACCAGCTGAAGTGCTCTAGAACCTAGACATCTTGCAGATTCTAGTAAGTGTTGACTGAAATGATCAAGTCTTTATAAAGAAGAATTTAGTAAGGTCATGACCCTAGTACACGCATACATGGAACAGAATGATCTTGTCCCTGACTTTCTGTCTTCAAACAATGTCACCTTACAAAGAAGGGCTTCTAATATTAATTGCTGGCAAACAGTGAAGAACCACTATAGAGGACCAGACACCACACGGTTAAGCTGAATGTCAAATGATTGGATAGCAACCTAGACAAATAACGCACCACCTAAAGCTACATTTTTTTTTATAAAGAAACTTTTAGCATTCCATTCCATTTTATTTATCCATCTGTCACATATTTCTACCCATTTTTCACTTAATAGACTTTCGGGTTTTTCAGTTTTGGCTATTATCAATAGAACTGTATCAGTATTTATGGGCAAGTATTTGTATGGGCACACAGTTTTTTATTAGGTAAAGTGATGAAGAGAATCCTGCCTGCACCACCACAGTGCTCTATCAGTAATACCTAATTCAGACACGGATCATTCGTTTTGTTCAAGATCTTATTTTGCATTGTCTTAGTACTGGAAACTCTTTCCTGGATTAGCATTTGCCACTTGAGATTCGCTGTTGGAGACCAAGGCTGGAAGATCAACAGCAGGCCTCCTCTGTGACAGGCGATGCACTGCACAGCGACACAGGCTCTGCAAATCCTCTAAGTCTTTGACACCTGTAAAGGCTGTATCTAAAATGAGTGTTTCCAAATCAACCAAATAAACGTTTGTAACATACGGTCTTTTCTTTTTTGTTTTTTTTTTTTTGTTTGTTTGTTTTTAAAGATTTATTTATTTATACAAAAAAGCTGGGGTACAGGCGAGAGGTGTGTGGCGGCGAGAGGATTCACCAGAGACAGAGTGGGGAGCAGAACAGGCAGATCAGAAATACACTGCTGAGGGGAGCAGCGGTCTGCCGCACCATGTGGGATTCTCCCCGGCTGGGCGTGGAACTCGCATCACGTGCTGCCGACAGCTCCACAGCGCAGCGCTCAACCGCTGTGCCACCAGGGAGGCCCGGTCTTTTCTTTTTTGTAATATAAGTTCTTTTTTTCATAATATATGTTCTTATGACACAGCTTAGCATGTAGAAACTGAACATTCTGACTTGAAATACATCACAAATCATAGAGCACATAGGTGCTATCTTATATTAAAGCATTGCACTTCAAATAAAAATAAAAAATAAAGATTAAGGTTATTTCATTATCTTTCAATAAAGGCTATAATGTTTCTGAGTTTTGTTTTTTAAATAAAAAATAGACAAGAATGTCCATAATAGTCCCCTTACTAGGAGCTACCATAGAAATGAAAAATAAGATATTTAAATTTTGTAAACGACTGAAATTCCAGTAATAAAATTTTCACCTATAATTTAAATTAAATGACTTACTTTAGAATTAACCAACTGTGCAATTTTTATGCCATTTTATGGGTAGGAAAGGAGCTAGAGGGGGTTAACAACCTGTTCCAGGTTCATTTTAAGGAAGGAATACAAAAATCTACACTAAATTCCCCCCTTCTTTAAAATTTTCAGGTAATACTGATGTTTAATAGTTAGCGATGTCTTGGCATGACCAAAAGCAAACTAAAACAAACTTACTTTTTGCTTGCCTCACAGACGTCAGTAATATTAGAGAAAAGATGGTGACTCTCTGTTTTGGTCATCGTATCACTCAGTTCTTTAGAATTTTTAAACATTCGTATCAAGATCTCCAAGCTGAGTAAATATGAATGCTCAGAGGATATGACTTCAAAGATAGCCTGGAAAGAAGGAAAAAGAAATGTATTATTAAATCTTTTAACTGAAGAATTAAATATAGCTCTCATAATTCCATTATAAGAACAGAATGAGACTATCTTGAAAAGTACAAAAAAATAAGCATTAAGAAATTTACATCACCAAATGACCTTCTTTATATAAGGCACGTATATCCAAAATCTCAAAACTAGAATCAAGAGCCATAGTATAAATATGAAAAAAGGAGAGCACCGGACGATTTGAGATTACATCCTGAGGTCATTCTTTGCCAAGGGGTGGAGTCTATGGAGAGAAGATAGTGTAAAACCTCAGTGTGAGGTTAACTAACCTTTGGGGCATCTCTTCCGGTCTTACTTTCAAAGCACCACTGTTCTGGGACAGTTAAAATTTACGGTTATTGCTTGAGAGTCAGAGGTTATTTTTCATAGATACTTACTTCACTCCCTCTCCACTGGAATCTTTCTCTCCCTAATTTTAATTAGACCAACTTACAATCAATAACAGCAGACATTCTGGCTGTGTTAGGAGAGCAAGATTGTCCCTACCCTCAAAAGATTCTTATCGGTCACAAGAATTCTTTTATATAAACTCACACAACTGAAAGTAACTCTCTCTGTTCAAGAATCACCTCTCTGCTCTTGTTAGTGTCTCAAGAAGAAGTGAAGTACCCTCCACAGAAACTGCTGGTGCCAGGCACAGGTGGGTTTCCTGATAGGGTTCATTAAAGATGAAATGCCAACCCACATATGTGGATGGACATCAACGCCCCATGTAAGGAATTCATCCAGCTCTTTAACAAAGTCAACTTCAGGGCTTCCAGGAACAGCAAGGCAGGGAGAATTCCTCCCCTGGGAGGGGTGGTGAATATCCTTGTATGCCTGAGAGTCACAGCCTTCCTGGAGGCCTCCTAATAACACTGCCATCATCAGCCTGGCGTCAAGCCTGTTCCCTTTAAGCCTGAGGCCCAAAGGACATAGGGAACTTTCTCATAAGTCCTTAGGTTGTTGCTGAGGTCGGGCGGGAGCTGGCGGTACAGGAAGGCAGACATTCAGCTGCTGGGGTGGCCCGTACTTTGTAAGTCAGGCTAGTGATGTTAATCTCGGCACTCACTTCCCTTCTTAGCATCCATAAGTATTTAGGGAAGTCTTAAATAAATGTGCTCATCTAGCATCTACGGTGCTCTGGGGACTGAAGTGTTATAATCTCCTGCAGAGTAAAGAGTAGGAACATTAAGTGTCTTATTTAACCTGCATCTAGTTGTAATTTAATACAATCAATACAATTATCTCCAGGTATATAATTGTAACTAACAAATTTTTTCCCTTCCTAGCCAAAAAGTAAAGATTTCAGGTTGTTGATGGATAATGGTGTCTTGGAATGACTTAAAATATTTTCTAAAGGAAAAGCATTTATAATCAAATCCAAAATGCTAAGATTGGAACAGATAGGAGAAACTAAACAGGATAACATGAAAAGAAAAATAAGTGGTAGTAGCCTAATTTAAGTTTAATGTAATAACTGTTAAAATATCCTTCAACAGAGCCATCAACTACTTAAAAGCAAATCAGGTTACCTCTGCTAAAATTAAAAGGGGCAGAAAAGAACCATACAAGTTAGATTTGTTGCTGTCATTACATTTTGCTATAACAAATCTGGACAAATATTTTCAAAACATAGGGGAAAAAACATAGACTGAAGTAGATAAGGTTTAAAAGAACAGAAATGTTTAAATGCAATTAGAACACTGAAGAAGCTCTTGAATGTGTCCAGTAAGAGGGAGAAATATTGTTTATGCTGCAATGTTAACAATAAGGAAAAAATGTCCTTCCTACTCTCCATCATTAGAAGAACAGATTTAAAAAAAAAAATGGTATTCATACACTGGAAAACTAGACAGTGGCTTGAATTATCTAGATTAATTGGCATTAACATGGATAAATCTTAAAAAATGTTGAATGTAAAAACCATGTAATCAAACAATGTAAAAATCGTATCATTTATCTATGTTTTAATACATACACAGATATATATATATATATAAAATAAATGATTTTAAAAGACAGGTTGGATGAATACAGACCAATTCATAATAACAGCTATCTCTGGAGAAAGGGAGGGAGTGGGCCTGGTAAGGAAAATATGGGAATTCTACCATATAGGAAGTATACCATATAATAGTATACCATATAGGTATGGTATCCTATATGGTAGTATACCATATCGGAAGTTTTATTTAAGAACTATGAAGAGAGGCCTCCCTGGTGGCGCAGCGGTTAAGCGCTGCACTGTGGAGCTGTCAGCAGTGGCAATACGAGTTCAACGCCTAGCTGGGGAGATTCCCACATGGTGCAGCAGACCTCTCCTGCCTCGCCCACTGCTCCCCTCAGCAGTGTATTTCTGATCTGCCTGTTCTGCTCCCCACTCTGTCTCTGGTGACCCCTCTCGCCACCCCACGCCTCTGATCTGTACCCCAGCTTGTATGCATAAATAAATAAATCTTTAAAAAAAATTTTCTTTTCTGGAGGTTATGTGTAGCTTTAGTTAACAATGCTCACATGTTGCTTTTATAAAAGGAAGATAAACATGTTTTCAGAGGAAAAATGAACAAGTACACACAGTAGGTAAAAGCACAAACACCGATACCCTTCAGAGTTTTAACCATCTGTTCATCAGAACATACCTCTTGTCTCTTTCTTTCCTCTTGGCTAACTGTTTGAGATAGTCCATTTTTTTTCACCTAAGGGGAAAAAGCATAATAAAGTTGAGCTCATTTATATGTAGAACATTATCCCATCAGAGTAACTTAATCTGTTCCAGTTTTAGTTTTGGATATTCCTAAATATTTATCAAATTACTCTCCTAAATCAAAAATGAGGAAATCTATTAAAAAAGAAAACGAAGCCATTACTCTAAAAGGTTTCTACCCATGATGACACTTTGAAAGGGTAATGTCAACACTATTTTTCACCAAGATTTCTGTGGAATAACAATGTTCTTTATAAAAACGCAATCAAGCAAGAAAACAAAGTTCTCCCTATCCCAAATTTCAGCAGTCTTTTCAGCGTGCGTGAATTTGACCAGTGAGGATGTTAACCTGATAGTCTTTGGAGAAGCAAAAGCACTTGTAAGAACAACCAAGAATTCCAGTTTAACATGTTAGCAACACAGTTGTATGTTTATTAAAATCACTGCAATTATTTCTTCAGCCACCACACATTTTTATTTAACTGCTGCAGTTCTATCACAATTCAGCTCCTAAACTGAAAAACAGAGGTGGAATTATGAATTCCAGGAAGGTACCTGGCACTGAGTTGGGGCACCAAAGACATTCCTGTCTTTCTGTCAAAGATTAAATTAGCAAAAAGCATGGCATGTATTAAAAAAAAAAAAAATCAACCAATTAAATCCTACACTTACAGAAGAGCAGTAAAGGGCCTCCCTGGTATCCTAGGGGATAAGTCTCAGTATTATCACCTCTAAGGCCTGAGTTTGATCCCCAGCCAGGGAGCTGACCCACATGGCACAGCAGACCTCTCCTTCTCCCCACTGTTCCCCTCAGCAGTGTATTTCAGTAACTCCACCTATTCTGCTCCCCACTCTGTCTCTGGTGAATCCTCTCACCACTCCACACCTCTGGCCTACACCCCAGTTCTCCTATGCAAACAAAAAAGGTAAATAAATAAATAATTGACGTCAATATAGTAGCATTTGTTTATTAAAAAAAAAAGCAGTAAAAAAGAGTGCTCTCCTTTCACAACAGAAATTAATAAAACAAAATACCACACATGTCGCTAAATATTTTTGCTATTATAATCCTAAGAAAATGTTTAAAACCATATCCCCCTAGATCCAATTCTAAGTTATTATCTCAAATTTTTATCATAAGTTTAATGAAATAAAAAGATATTATTTTCCTACTAATTGCAAATCTAAAATTTTAAAATGTGATATCATTCTTTTAAATGTATTCAGTGATATAAAAAAACATAAAGGTTAATATCTACCATCATTCTTTTAAAAATAAATGTTTTCCTTAGCAGTTGGAGATTTTATACTATTTTTCCTTATCCTTTAAATCACATTTATGTCAATCCCTTTCCCCCAGTATCCTAATGTAATATAGTTCCAAATATTAGGGTATCTTATTACTTTAATATAACCCTAGCATAATTTGATGCAAAAATATGGTTTTTGTTTTATTTCCAAAAATTTCCCAGAACCATTAAACTTTTAGCATAAAAGTCTCCTAGATTATATAATCACCATATGTTCATTAAACACCTCTGACCAAAACAACACAATTACTTCCAATTTTAGCGCAGTGAGCCTTTAAAGTAAAAATTTCTTTTTCCCTAAAAGTAAAATTTTACTGAGAATACAACTCCTAGTAAGGAGGGGGAGGGCAAAACAGTGGCTTCATCAAGGGAGGCTTTGTGAATCAGTATTTCAAGTTTATCCCCTTTATCTTGTGTCGAATGGTTTGACATCATGGGACAAAGCACCATAGAAGATTTGAGATGAGTAAGAGAGATGCCACTCTTTAGTAAAGTGGCAAAAGGACAATGATAAAAGGGGAGGCTTTAATAAAGACCCAGAGTAACATTTGAAATGCAGATGCAATCTCAGTTTTACAGGAGAATTCCGAGGACTTGAGGACTTGAAAATGGGCATCCTTAACACTGCTCCCTGCCAATTGGCACAGTCTTTAGCAATGCCCAGAGGAGTGAGGCGTGGCCTAGTGTGTGAAGACCATGGGCACAAAGTGTCCTCCTGCGGGCTGTCATAGACATGAAGGTAATTACAGCTGGCCCTTCAACAACACGGGTTTAAATGTCATGGGCTCACTTACAGCAGAATTTTTTTTCAGTAAGTACAGAGGCCCTCCATGTCCACATTTAGGGATTCAACCAATCCACACACGCAAACCCACAGACACGAAGGATCAACTCCAAGGCACCTGAGCAACCACAGGCCTTGGTATCCTCAAGAGGCCTGAAAGCAATCTCTTGGAGATATGAAGACGTGACTATAGTTAAGTCTTTGAGAAGTCAAAACTTATATATGAATTTTTGACTAGAAAGGGGTTGTAGGTCCATGTGCAAAACTACACATATATTCCTATCTTTAAATTGAAGTTTGGAAAAACTCAGAGAGCAGTACAGTATAGTAGAAAGAATCCTGAATCAATAGCAGAATTATCATTTACTGAACACTCACTGTGTGCCAGGAAATGGGCAAAGTATTAAACCCCTTTTCCCATTGAATCCTTATAAAAACTTCAGAAAGTCGATACTAGTCTTGTCCCCAACTCAAAGATGTAGAAAAACTATGGCTTAGAATCCAAGATCACACAGCTAGTAGGTTGCAGACCAGGCCTGTCCAACTCCAGTGCTCATGCTCTTAACTATGATATCATATGGTTTAGAGACCCTTGATCTCCAGTAGGCACCCCATTTCTAGGGTTAAGCAATCATCACAAAGAACCCTCTACAATGCCAGGCCTGTACCAAGTCTCCAAATGTGTTTTCTTATTGACCCACATTGTGAAATGTTCTTAGATTTTCCACCTGACCCTGGACCGAACTATTCGGAAGAATTCATGACTGAAAGGCTTTTTTGTACTTTGTAATAAAGGAGAGACCAACCGGAGGAACAGACCCACACAGAGCTTTCCCCACTCTAGGCAGGAACGCCACAGGTTTTCCTCCCTGACTCAAATTCCTGGTGGGTCCACATCCAGGCGCCAGACCCGAGATCTCCTCAGGCAAGATCACCAGCAAGAATCTTCACCCTATTTGGCATTGCAAAAGACTAATGAGTTCAGACCCGGAAGTCTTAAGAGGGAGAGAGTGGAACATGTGGGCTCAGAGGCCTACACAGATGACAACTGGTTTACAGAGGGATTAAGAGTACTTCATTAGATCAAAAAGAAAAGAAAAAAAATATTCCCTGCTAAGGGAGTTGCTCTTTTAAGGGGGAAAAGAGGTTGCTTTGAAAAAGGCAAAGTTCTAGTGCACAGAATTATTACTTTTTACAAATACAATACAAACAGTGTATAAGAAATCAGTCCCCATACAAAGCTCCTGCAACAGAGAAAAAGTTGGCAGAAAGCGTTCTTGGGTCATAATTAAGAAACCTGAAGTGTAGCACCTTTAGGGAGTCTGCACTTATGGCCGGAGGCCAAACCATCGCTCCCGGGCTTGTCCTTCAGTCTCAGCCCTTGCAGACCCTGCCCAGGGCAGGTTGGGCAGGTTCTTCCTCGAGCCCAGAGGAACCCTGCTGCCCACCTGTGCTCCTGTCCCATGGGTAACTCAACAGTGAGTTGCGCCAAGAGCGCTGCATGAAGGGAGGTCGTGAACAGGCAGGACAACTTCACAAACTAAGGAAATTGTAGAAAAAGATCTTTTTGATTTAAAAAATGTTTATAGGGGCCTCCCTGGTGGCGCAGCGGTTAAGCGCTGCGCTGTGGAACTGTCAGCAGTGGCTACACGAGTTCGACACCTGGCCAGGGAGATTCCCACATGGCGCGGCAGACCTCTCCTGCCTCGCCTGCTGCTCCCCTCAGCAGTGTACTTTGGTTTATCTGCCTGTTCTGCTCCCCGCTCTGTCTCTGGTGAGCCTTCTCGCCGCCCCACGCCTCTGGCCTGTACCCCAGCTTGTATGCATAAATAAATAAATCTTTAAAAAAAGAAAAAAAAAGTGTATAAAGCATATGTTTAGTATGCCTATAATATGCAAGTGCTTTTTGCAATTTGTATATTTTTGCTAAGAGAATCTAAAATATTATCGAGTTCATCACATTTATTCAAATTATTCCCTTGTTTCCATGTGTGACAAAGAAAAACTAATATGCATTTTCAAAAACCTGATTCCTATTTTCTACTTAAAGTGAAAGAAATTAAAATTGCATGGGCTCCTTTCCAAACTTTAAAATATACATTTCGTATCGGTAGTTCGGGTTGGGTGCAAGTGAGAAGAGAATGTCAAACCAATGCTTCTCTGATGATCTCTTCCTACCTCATTTGAACTTTTTATTCCTCACTAGTTGTTTAACATTATCATCAATAATTGGAATTGCAAAAGTAGTTTAATGAAACTAACAATTTTTTTTAAGATTTATTTATTTATACATACAAGCTGGGGTACAGGTCAGAGGCGTGGGGCGGTGAGAGGGTTCACCAGAGACAGAGTGGGGAGCAGAACAGGCAGATCAGAAATACACTGCTGAGGGGAGCAGCGGGCGAGGCAGGAGAGGTCTGCCGCACCATGTGGGATTCTCCCCGGCCGGGCGTCGAACTCGCATCGCGCGCTACCCGTCAGCTCCACAATGCAGTGCTCAACCGCTTCGCCACCAGGGAGGCCCAAAACACTAAGAATTTGATTCAGTTTGGAGTTCTTCATTATGTATAGTTGAGCCAATCCACAAAATTGTTCAAATCTTACCATGACAGACTTTAGACTAAGAAAAAATAGGAAAGCATGCCAATATTGTCAAGATTTTAAGTGGATAAAAATATAGTCAATTACAACGACTGTCCAATACCACAGTTCTGACATGTTTAAAAATGTGAATACAAGGCTTCCCTGGTGGCACATGGGTTTACACTCTCAGCACTAACAAGCTATCACCAGCCGCTATGGCATGAGTTCAATCCCTGACCTAACATACATGGTGCAACAGACCTCTCCTGTTTTGCCCACTGCTCCCTTCAAGTAGTGTATTTCAGTAGACCCACCTGTTCTGCTCCCCACTCTGTCTCTGGTGAATCCTCTCATCCTCGCCCCTGCACCTCTGGCCTACACCCCAGTTCTTGCATGCATAAATAAATAAAAATAAATCTTTAAAAAATATGAATACAGAGGACTACCTAGTGTTAACTAGTTTTAATTTCAAAACAACAAATTGTTTTTATTACTGTAATTGGTATAGAAATTCTTCACCTATGATGTTTGCAACCAATATATTTCCCGTGTCCAAACAAGAGTGAAATGGTTAAAACTAATAAAGAACAGCACAAGATACTTCATCCAATAGTGTCTAGTTAAACCAAAATGTAGTTTTTGAAATTTATAAAAAGATAAACTTCCCAAAGTACAAACTCAAAAGTTAAGCGTTAGATACTACATCTAAAATTCATATCACTTTTCTTCTTGATAGTTTGCAGGGGTGAGCATCTTCAATGGTTACTCCAAAAAGTAGCAAGAGGTTTAAGGCAGTGAGTCCATTAAGACACTCACCACAGTCATGGGGATTTCACCTTATGGAGCATTTTGTCAGTAAAGCTATAAACTTTGTGCAAATTTCCTTGGGTTTTGACTCCACTGGCTGGAATGAACTATAAGACAAGTTTACTAAGCCTCAAGTAGAGCCCTACATTGCCCTTTATACAGAGCTATCTACAGAATGGAGCTAGTGCTGTGTCTGTGGAGAACAGCCAAGTTCAATAACACCAGTCTTTTGACCACCCAAACCAACAATTCTGGGGGGCAAACAGGGATGTGTTTCCGGGACCCTCTGTGACTTGATATTGGTCCTAGACAAGATGGGAGGCACATTCCTCCTCTTTTTCCCCACCATCCAGGGAAACCAGAGTAGAAAAACCCCAAAAGGCTGACCAACCGAAAAGGCTTAGAAAAGTTGCCAGTTAAAAATTAGATCAGATATTTATAATCCAAGCTTGCTCAGGCTCCATAAAGCGCCAATGTGCATCGAATACCTTTTGAGCTAAGACCTTTGAACTTGCAGAGTTTACCCACTTGCTGAAAATCAGCAGGTTATTCATGCCTCTTGATGATTTGCTATTCACAGGCTTCTGTTCTCAAGAGCTCAAGTGGGAAAGGAATGAATAGCAAAGTAAAATTATACCACAGGACAAAATACTCCCAGGTCTTTTCTACAGACTTAATACAACTCAGATAGCCCTAGAATTACAAATGAGCTAGAGGCCTTTCACTGTAACTAACATGGGAACAGTCTCTCGGGGAGTATGTTTGAAGTTGGGAAAGTGAAAAGTCTGCCTTGATCCAGAAACGGTGGCTACTGTAATCAGCCCCGTAAACTGTTTCCAGCCCTGATTGGGGCTGGGAGAGGCCTGGGAGCTCATCAATCTAAGCTACCAGTTACCACAGAACATCAGTCTCCCAGAGATCTGTGTAACCAAAGATCAGATAAATGACATCAAGATGGGGGGCAATGACAGACTTTTAGGGAGGAATAGTTAAATAGGGAAAACATTACTTTTTTTTCTTCCAAGTTAAGTGTATGAGTCAAAGTAAATTTACATCTTTGTATCTGCTCTGAGCTTACAGCTTCAAACTTCTACAAATGTGCACTTTCATACCCTGCCCTCCACCAGAGCCCCAACAATCCTACCATGTTCCACTGGGCCCACTTCCTCCCCCTCTCCCACTCCACTTCCCTCCTCCCCTGGCTCTGCAGTCAGATGTTAAGAGTTTATTACTGGTTTGGTTTTGACTGACACTTTGTTATGTTTCTCTATGTTCCACATAAACATGAGCCCATCGGTATTTGTCCTTCTCCTGCTAACCTACTCTGCTTAGCATTATCCTTTCCAGTTCCATCCATGTTGTCATAAATGGTAGGAGTTCATCCTTTTTTATAGCTGAGAGTAGTACACTCTCTTTTTTAAAAATAAGAAGTAGAAGACAATAGCCCAGTTAGTAAAATCATGCATTTAATGAGAAAACTTGTTCATTCACATGCCAGGGGCCTCCTCATTCTTTTATTCAAAAAAACTGCTGTGCTGTGTACGATTTAGGAGATAAACAGGCAAATTTCTGCCAGTCCTTGCCAGTTTCCTCTCTCTGTTCCAGTTAATTCCTGGTTGACTTCTTGTTGGTCGTCCATGTATTTCTCAAACTGCCATTGTATGAAATGCTTACCTTGCCCCAGGTGCTGTTCTTCCCATGCATCTAAGCTTTATAACAACCCTACAAGGAAAGTATTACTATCCCCTTATTTTATAAAATACAGAAACACGGAAAAGTGGTAATTAGCCCTAATAAGTGGTAAAGCTGGAAGCTGGGATTCAAACCCAAGCCTGCCTGCTCACCCACAAAAGTTGAGCTCCTAACCACAACAGCTCACTGTCTTCTAATACTTCTGACTTTGTGATCTGCAGTTATTCTCCTAAAATAAGAGCCTCCACCAATACTGCAGAAGTCAGAATCTCACATTGATTCATAGCTTCTGTCACAGTGAAAGCTAAGTGGTAGCTGGGACCTTAGAAAATTAATTTGTTGATTAGTCCTGACATTTTTCCACTACACAAATTACTCTCTCTGACTTGTGGCTCTTCCTAGCCTTCACTGCCCTGTGGACTACTAAGTCCAGATCCAAATTTATTCACTCTCTATCCCTGAGATAAGTGAGAGATATGGTTCTCTTTTATCAACAATCAAGACGAGAAAATGAAATTAATAAACCACACGGAAAGTTAATGACACAGAAAGGCAAATTAATTTTAGGGGAAAGGGAAATTCTCTAAGACTAATAAAAAATGAGCAGTTTTAAAAAGTGGAATATATAATAAAATACTGAAGAGCAGACCAGGCTAATTACAGCAGTTAACATTGGAGGGATTGGGATGGTTGTGAAGTCAAAGCTGATTTCAGTCGTAACTGAAACACTTAATTTTATAATGAGGAGAACTCATCCACATTACTTCTGTAACTCAAAAATTATGGTTTTAAAGATCTTAATGAACTTTAAATTTTCTATTTTTAAATAAAAAATAGGAGCTAATGACTAACAATGGAGAACTGGGTAAAAGCGCCAAATACCCACCCAGTTGATGACATATAATACATGAAAATGTTACTGTGAAAGAAGATTAATGACATAGAAAGTCATACAGAACACCGTTAAAAGAAGAAAATAATGATTTACAAAAACATGTGATGTAGTGATTTGAAAAAAGATATTTATAATATTGTTAAGGGGAAATAATGATTAACAGGAAAATTTTTGTGTATCTTTTAAATTTTTGTTTGAAAGAAAAGACAAACTATACAGACTGAAAAAGAAAAGTTACATATCAAAATGTTAGTAGTAATTGGTTGTGGGGAGGGGTTTAAACTAATTTTTGTATTTTTAAAATCTCTTTATACCTTTTGATTTTTGTTTAATAAACATATTTGGGTTTTGTTGCTGAAACAACTATTTTAATCAAACTGAAATATGTTTCCAATTCCTCTCTCAAAAAAGAAATGAAACAAGTAGGGTAGACAAATGGAATTAAGGATGTCAAGTATATTTTTACTGTTGCCCACAGGAAGCTATAGAAGAGAAAGGTGACCCCTAGTAGTTAAGGTAAAGAAAGGGAGGCGATAGGAAAGAAAGTCTTCCGTGAAGCTCAAACTAAGCATCAGATTAAGAGGCAGTGTTGAAAGTGAGTGATGGTGGGCAGGTGTGTAAGTGTGAGAGGGAGGGCGAGGGGGAGGGGCCCTGAGCCAGAGTTGGCGTAATCAGGAATGATGCCGCTGGCACATAGTGAAGCCATGAGTCAAGAAGGGGCTGACCAAGCAGAACAGGTCTGAGGGCTCTTCTTGCAGAACAGAACACCTGTTTGTAGAGGTCATGCCAACATCTTTGTTGTTATTTAATTTCTGTTTGTTATTTTTGCAAAATGGCAGATGGATAGGATCAACTCCAAAACAGTGAGTTACTTAGAACAATGACAGTGAAGTTCTTAGATTTGCAATAAAAACCTAAACAAAGCAAAACATGTTTCAGAAAAATAGGTAATAGAGTGAAATGACATCTTACATTAGATGTATGAAGCACACAATGGTTTCATTGGACAGGAGATCTGAGAAGTAAGTATGGAATTTCCCTTTTTTCTTTCATTCATGACCTTATATCAAACTTCATTCAAGTCATATTTTACACTTCTATTGCTTTTATTTCCTATTCTGTCAATCAAGCCTAACTAGTCTTAGTCACACTCTCTAGAGACTCTCCTGACCTTTATTGTGCTTAATGATTACTGTCTATGTCATTCATTTTGCCATCTAGCCTACATTCTTTCAAAAACATCATTTAGACATTTCATTTCTATTTTTTTTCTAAACCAGCTTCTAAATTCCTGTAATGAAGATACCAGATTTGAGGCTTGCTTTTTTTGCTTATCCACCACAATGCAGTGCAATAGAAATGAATTTTGGAGTCTAACACTAGCATTTCTCAAGCTACAACTTAAAACCTCCACATGAATGAAAAAACAAAGTTCATAGATTTCTGATCATCATCTATTTAAATGTAACAAAACAAAGGGCAGAAAAGGAAATAGGACAGTATACTGCCAGTACGAAGAGTGAACTACTGTGTAAAACTTTTGTCTCACACATGTGCACGTGTGCACACATGCACACACAAACACACACACATAAGGTTACAAGGTGAAAGGTATTACTCAGTATGTTAATCCACTGATACAAATCATGGTTAAATGTCAACTCCACCTTGTGTAAATTTACACTAGATAAGTTAGTCAAGTCACTTGATATTCTCACAGCTCCCTGCAAGAAAAACCGCTCTATTCAGGCCTTCTGTGAGACAAGTGGCCTGAGGCAGCCCCATGAAGCTCCACTTCATGGTGGCCAGGGCTGATTGGAATAGAGCTCTCCTTAGGCACCCAGCCAAATGACAATACATCTTTAAATGACCTGCGAAGTAAGGGAAAGTAGCTAAGCCAAATTCACTATGATTCTCCCTTCAGGAAACTGAACTGAGCAGACATGAACACTGACAGGCTATCATGAGGTGAGGTAGGACCTTCCCAGGTGACATCAAGTCAAAGTATACAGGAGCTCTCAGGAGAAAAAACACACAGTAAAAAAGAGAAAACAAACCATTTATGACAAAAGGAGAGCCAATAGGAAAACAGTTGCTGAACCACATTATGTGCCAAATCCCACAGGGGAATATGGTGCCTGCTGTTCCAGAAACTTTGGCACATGTGTCAGTTTGGAGCAAACATGAAAAGCTCTGTTTCAGGTAATCTCAAGACCCTAAATGAAACAAGAGAGTAACCATAGTAAACACATCTCAGAGTCTCAGTCGCCTTAACAGCAAGATGTAATACTTGCCCTCTGGTATTGTCAAAATGAGGAGTCAAATCACTAAGTATGATCCCTGGTGCACAATAAGTCCTCTGCAATATTTGGCCAATACTTTATCTGCATGTAAACAAACTGAGAATCTGATGATCAATGGCAGATTCCAGAACTTTAGCTCTCCTGCAAATTCAGCCATTACACCACGTATGAGTGAGGCCTTGAACCTGTAGAGATCTAAGGGCAGGCACCCTGGCGCTCAGCTGAGCAGGCAACACCATTAGCAGAAGCAGGATTTCTTACCACCCAAATTGGTAACTGCTCCATTTGGTGTTACTGCAGTTGGGTAAGTAGCAGAGTTTATCTCCTACACTAAGACGAAAATAATCTGCAATTTCCTTTCCCTGGCAATGACACTCCCTCTGCACAAGTGGTTCATTGACTCGATAGTTCTCATTTCTTCAAATAACAGATATACAGACAATAAATGCCATAATAATCTTAAGACACTGGAGTACAGACTAATGTCGAATAGCAGCATGCCATAGTATTCTGGATAAATCAACCAAATTGAGTAACAAATTTTTAAGTAACTGAATTCATATTTAAAGCAGCACAGCAGATCTTTCTTGTCCACCTGCTGCTCCCCTCAGCAGTGTATTTCAGTAGATCAACCTGTTCTGTTCACCACTCTGTCTCTGATGAGTCCTCTCACTGCCTGCACATCTGGCCTACACCCCAGTTCTTCTATGCATAAATAAATAAAACAAATCTTTTAAAAAATTAAAAATAAAGATTCAGTAGTAATTTTAGTGATAAAGACTTCTGCCATCAACCATGAAGACAAATCACTCTGTAGATGTGGCCTTGAAATATAGTCCCAGCATTGGACAGAGGGAGGAGACCCCACAGGGGGGCAGTTCAAGGTCAAAAGGTTAAATTCAAGAATCTGATAGATGAAGCCAACAAATTCAAAGCTCGGTGTTATAGTCTGTTATAGTCTGTTCTCACATTATTCAGAACTCCTCAAAGAAACTGGGGATTCACTCCATTTCTAATGACCCTGTGTCCCACAGATGTCTGTTGTTCTTGAATGCGTCTTATCCACCTAGCCCAAAGAAATGCCAAGTGGAGAACAGGTTACAATTTAATTTAATTTCATAGTATATAAATAGCTACCATGGCTAATACAGTTCTAAACACTGCAGGTGCCAAGTTCCCCATATGTCAAAGATATTTATTGCACCCATGATGTAGCCAAACATCAAGAATTTTTCTTTTAAAATAAAAATTAAAAACATACTCCAAATGGCTTTATATTGGAAATTCACCGGCTGTTTTCACTGTTGAGTAACTTTTTATTGTTTTAGATTTCCACATTCATTCATACATTCATTCATAAATTCATCAAATACTAACCACGAGCCTACTGTAATTCAGATGCTGTTTCATGTGCTAGGGACACAGCAGGACACAAAGTGGACAAAACCCCTTCCTCATCACCTTTTATCCCAGTGGTGGTAGATAGACAATTACAATAAAGTAAATCACATGTTATGTTAGAGGAATAAGTGTCATGGAAAGGAACAGAAATGTTTAGGGGGGTGTAGGAAGGAAGTCAGGTGAATCTCTAAAAAAAGAGCAACTGTAGCTTAAGAGAGCAAATGCAAAGGCACTGAGGCAGAGTATACCTTGCATTGATGATCATTAATGTGGCTGAGCAAGATAGAGAAGCAAGAGGTGAGCTGAGAAAGGTAAGCAGGGTCTTATCACATAACCTCCAGGGCCACTGCAAGGGGTTGGCCTCTATTCTGAATGGAGGTCAGAATTCAGTTGAGGATTTAGAACAAAGAAACACATCTTATTTTATTTTAACAAAATTCCAAAAGAAATACAGATGATATAATAGGTAATATACAGATACAAATACAGATAAATATAGAGAAGATAGCTACAGATAGACAAACAGACAAGAAAGTAGATACAAAGAGATAAATACAGAGAGAAAGCTGTTATAGGAGAAGAGACTAAAGGAGACACAGCAAGAGGCAGCAAAGGGACTGAGAATCCACTTCTGGTTTTGCCAGGGTTACGGCAGTGGAATAGTTCTATTCTGAAGGTAAAGGCAACAGCTTTGCGCCAAGTTGGAAGTGGGTTATGGGAGAAAGAGAAGAGTGAGAAATGGCTTCAAGTGTTTTACTTCAGCAACTGGAAAGATGGAGATGTTATTTACTGAGAAAAAGAAAATGCTACCATAGAAGAAACAGGTTTGGGTGGAAGAGAAGGGAGAATTCAGAAGCAAACTTTGAACAGGCTCATTTTGAGATACTGGTTAGATAGCAGAAAAGAAGTTAGATATCCTTGTCTGAAGTTCAGGGAAAGGTCCTGTCGAGAGACAGAAAGTTGGATGTCATGAGAAAATAGAATGTGTTTAAAGTCACAAGATTGGATGAGATCATCGAGCAAGTGCAGATAAGGAAAGAGGTCCCAGGACCAAACCTGGGCAACCTCCCACAAAGAGATCAAGAAGTTCCAGATGCACCAACATAAATTTCTCCTGCCCACAGTCTGCCCAAAGGGTCACGGACATGACATTCTCTCTGCCTGGGACTCTTGTATCCTGCCAGTCTGCACCCCTATCAACCTTGCCTGGACGATCTTCAGAAAGCAGTTCAAGTCACTAATTCTCCACCTTCCCTCAACTAGCACCTTCTTCAGACAGATCCTTCTCCCATGGACTCTAGAACATCATGAACATTAACACAGTTCTTATTCTGCATTTATTATGGGATTATTTGATGCCTGTCTCACCATTCAGGGTGTCTGCAAGAAAATGAAAGCAAAGCAGAGTTTTTTGTTCTAACTTCAGTATCTGGCACAGGGTTCTTCACAAACACCAGACGAAGGAAAAAAGCATTCATTAACTTCTCTCATCAGTTTTCTGCTCAATGAAATAGTAAGGCCCTCTGTGTCTGACACCAGGTCTAAATTTCCAGTTCAAGCATTTCCTTAGGTAGTTATGTCAGAATTAAACACCTCTGTGCTCCCCACCCACTTGCTTAGTGCACCTGTCTCTTCTGATCTCTGCCTCCACTGGCGCCTGATGAACTCACACCTCCGCACATTCATGCCCCACTGTCCTCTCCAGTAACATAAACATTGGCATATCTACCACACAATTGCCTTTAATTATTCAGCTTTTTACTCAATCTCTATGCATTTTTTAGAATGGATAAAGTTTCAACATTGCCATAATTCAGAAAAAAAAAATCTGAAGGTGAAAGGAACAATGGAAACTGTCTCAATATATAGAGCACTACAATAAGGTGATCCCAGGTCATGGAGCTAAAGGGGGACCAGGGGGCTAAATCCCCTCAAAATGAAACTGAAAAAATAAAAACAAGGGCCTCCCTGGTGGCATAATGGGTTAAGTCACAGCACTACGAAGCTATCCAGAGCCACTGCAGCACAAGTTCGATTCCCAGCCAGAGAGATTCCAACATGGCTCAGCAGATCTCTCTGTCTCGCCCGCTGCTCCCCTCAGCAGTGTATTTCAGTTGATCTGCCTGTTCTGCTTCCCACTCTGTCTCTGGTGAATCCTCACACCCCCACACACACCTTTGGCCTGCACCCCAGCTTGTATGCATAAATAAAATAAATCTTTTTTAAAAATGAAAACAAAATTATAAACAAAATATTGACATGTATATGTCATGCATGCATTTTTCTAAAGAAAAGGTCCATCACTGACAGCTCTTATTAAATTCTCAGTGTATAGAACCTCCCTGAAGGAAAGATAATAGAATGCATATCCATCCCATAAAATAATAGAGTTAAAAAGAATACTGCAGCAGCAGACCTCTCCTGCCTTGCCTGCTCTTTCTCTTAGCAGTGTATTTCAATAAATCCACCTTTTTTGTTCGCCAAAAAAAAAAAAAAATAGTGCAGATCATCAGGTTTAGATATAAAATAATTCATAAGACAGATTGTTCACAAAAAGAAGCAAGTTGTAAGATCTGTATAATATGCTATTTATGTAAATATAATGTAATCTTTATTTTTTCCCCTTAATTGTAAGATGTGGGTTTTGAGAAAAGCATTACCAAATTTAAGAATAGCATTGCCTACACAGAAGGGAAAAGAGATTACATGATACCAAAAAAGACTTTAGTCTTCTCTGAAATGTTTAAGTTCTTTTTTACATGGGATTATGCTATGTGTTATTTATATAAATAAAAAAAAATTTCAAAAGTATTAAGAGAACTCCATAAACCAATTGTTCTGAAACGGAAAGAAAATATAGATCCCAGTCCCTGGTCCAGGCAAAGCAGCCCCAGTTCCAGGCCTCCCAGCTGAATAGGATCTCTACTTGAGTCCAGGTCCTGGCACAAGAACCTGTAGTTCTTTTTGTAAAGACACAAACATTCCAGAAGGCTACTGTCCAACTTAAAAGCCTGACGGCTGTATGTCTGAAGCTCTCACCGTTTACAATATGAATACTAAAAATAAGCCAAACATGTAAAATGTTTTTTCTAGCTTTTAAACACAAAAGATATAATTGGCATTAATCACCACCGAAGGTAAAAAAAAAATAATTTTATGAGATTGCAGTGGTGCAAAAACATGAACGGAAAATTATGACCGAAGAAATTATTTTAAGCAAGTCACTCACTGAACAAGTGAAAATTCATTCAATCAAGTGTGAAAATTTAGGAAAAATGATGAAATTTGCTATGACCTCTAATTACACTAAGCATTTTTGCAAAAATAGAATGATAGTCAGGTTTATTCCAGCTGTTGAGTTCTGATTTTTAGTAGAAAATAGTATGCCTTTCATTTAAAGAGCAGTGTAAATTCTAAGAGTAAGTCTCAGCAGAGCAAACTGCTAAGGTTCCAAAGTGTCTGTTATATTTTGAAGGGAATAACATTATACTTATAGTAAAACTGCCATTTTTAAAATCATTCTTTCTTTCACAAGTTTCCAGAACATTATCCAAACTATGTGTGCTTTAAGAGCTGAGCTCGTGACTCAGGTGGCCAAGATTCTAATTCTAGAGCTTCCGTGATACCATTAGCTACACAAAGCACAGATGAAGAATTTGATGAAAATATAAGAAACTGTCCCTAAATAAAGAATTTTAAATGTTTGAGAAAACTGAAAGAAATATTCAAAATGACTTGTGACTCCTGAGACAGCCACACGTCAGCCAGTACAGAAGAAGCGTACAGAAGGATGACTATATCAGGAGTTGAATTCAAGTGGAAAGTATGTCCCAGTGCTTGTTTTTGCCTCTGGAGTCTGAACACCCTTTTCAGAGGTACCTGGTATTTCAAGGGGATGGAAGTTACACAAACACACCCCATGGCAAACACGCGGGGCCAGGCACAGCTGGCAAGCGTGGTTGTGCCGCTGTCACTGAACTTAGCAAAACAAACACTGGTTTCACAACCATCATTTTTCAGCACATGTAATCTTGGGGGAGGGAGGACAATGAAAAATCAGAAAGACTCCAGTGCAAATTTTCTTAATATTTTCTTAATATTGGAAATACTTCCAGGATCCCCTTAAAGGATGAACCACAGGTTTACCCACAGGATGAACCACTTTGCATCCAGGGCTCTGCTGCCCACACACCTGGCATTAACTGTAACAAATACTTAGTGTTCTATCCCAGAGGAACAATATAATCAATATTTTTCTTCAAACCCACAAGCTTTTCCCAGGGACTCAAGAACTATTGGCTTAGTTCTCACGCTGCTGTTTCAAGTGACTCACTGAGACAGATTCACCCTCATGCACAAATCTCTAGAGGCCAAAAATTACTTTTCAAGTTCAAAACCTCTAATCCCTTCTACTATGATCCAGCAAAACCTGGGAACCATGATAATTTAAATTATTCCTCCTACATTAGCACTTCCCACAGCCTAAGCAGCAGCACAAACTTACCTTCCCTGGAATGAAAAAATCCTTTATTTGCAATTCAGGATAGCTCACATGCTTTGATAATCAACTGAATGAAGAGGAAGCCCATCATCGTTTTGTGAAATTAAAGAGCCCAGGTCATGCTTCTGATTACTAGAGAACACCCTAGCTCTGCATGGAGAATCTTTGGAACAGCCATCCCTCAACACATTCACCAGGAATTCACTTTAGTCCTACTAACAAAGTCTGTAGTAGCCTTAACTGCCATTAGTCTTTTTAGGTCCATAACTGAGACCACTCTTCATAGTTCTAAGTCTCCTTTATTCTTCTTTTTTTTAAGATTTATTTATTTATGCATACAAGCTGGGGTACAGACCAAAGGCATGGGGCGGCGAGAGGGGTCACTAGAGACAGAGTGGGGAGCAGAACAGGCAGATCGACGGAAATACACTGCTGAGGGGAGCAGCGGGCAAGGCAGGAGAGGTCTGCTGCGCCATGTGGGATTCTCCCCCGCTGGGCATCGAACTTGAGTCACTGTGCCGACAGCTCCACAGCACAGTGCTTAACTGCTGCACCACCAGGGAGGCCCTAACTCTCCTTCATTCCTCAAAGGCCACCACCCTAGAGTGAAACCTGTCTCCAGCACTGTACCCATGTGGTTGTCTAATGGAGCAGAGGAGATAGAGCAGAAACACACTCCCTGAGAAAAATGACCCTACAGACTAGAGGCTTAAAGACTTATATAACCACCAGACCCACAATAGCTGCAAATTGCTGGACTTCTAAAGAGACTTCTAACAAATCAATTGCTAAGAAAATTTTCATCATCCCAGGAGGCAGGCAGGTGTTTGCCACAGAGATAAGAGATTTTTAAAAATAAAACCATCAACAACTACTCCCAGTAGAAAGTCAAAGTAGAGGCCATTTCTTTTGCCAGAAAACGCCTATCCTACTCTTCCTGGGATCACAGCCCTACTTGAAGAGTTTTGTGTTAAAATGATGCACACAAGATCAGATGGGGGCTACCCTATTTACCTGGCGTAATAAAAGCTAAGCATGAAGATGATGCAAATCCACATAAAAGGCCATTTCCTGAGGCCTCCCTCAGCACAGCAGCTGCTCCAAAGGAGGGGTGAGGCCATGCATGAGGTCAGACAGAAATCTCAGAGGTCAGACAGGTGCAGAAGACAGGAAAACATCCTGACATTGTCAGTATCTTAGGATGCCACTTGCCTTTAGGGTCCTAACTGCAACTCGAACATACTAATTAACTGCTAAGCTTCTAAAATAAAATAAAAAAGTTTTAAAAGCATCCTTCTGCTGTTAAAATATGTACATTCCTAAAAGCCAGAGAGTGGCTTGCATCTTTTGGGTAGGACAAAAGACTTCAGGATGGAAGTTACACTGTAGAGGTAGGAAGAAAAGAACTGAAGAAGAGGGTGGGTAACAGGACCTGTCTAAAAAATTAGAAAACTAAAGCAAATATGTTAAAATGTTTAATATTTGTACCATCTGGGAGGCCGGTACTCAGAAATCTGTAACACCTATTATTTAAAAAATTTTCTGCTTGTTCAAAGTATTATATGACGAAATATTGGGAGTAAAACATTTGGAAGTGAAAAGGAAACATAAAATTCACACAAAGAAAATTCAGGCTGGGCCTTATGGAGAGTAGCAAAGTCCAATCGTGCTGCTTTGATTACATGTAATCTCCAAGCAACACAATAAACACACGCATGCTTCCTGGGAACACTCAACCCCAAGATAGCCTACACTAAGTTAGAACCACTTTATAGTTTCCATTTTATCACAAGATAGTCTTTTGATATTAACCTTACTAACAAAAGGCACGTGGCTACATTTATTGTCAAATAAAATGAGTATCCATATTTGAAGTTGTTGGGAAGGATACGCAACATTACCTTCCCTGCATGAGAGCCAAGCTCCAGAAGGCACAAATATGGCCGCCCAAGTTTCAGTAACAGTTAAGTTGGGTCAAAGTAAATAACACGGAAGTACACATTTCCTTTCAGCGTTCAGACAACCATGGAAGGATTTAGGCCTATGCTAATGCAGCTGCTCCTGAGAAGACCACAGAAAAAATCCACAGAATTCTTCTTGAGTATCCACTACCAGATGATCCACACCACACCAATAACAGAACGGCAGCCATTCACACAACCCGCACAGCCTCTCTCAGCCTTGTCACCAGTTCTCCACATTCCTGCTTCCGTACATACCTAGCAGGAGAGCATCAGATCAGGGTGTCAGATTACCAATATGCCAGTTCTGTGAGAAGCCTCCACCTTACCACAGGTAAAAATGTGTATCACTGAACTTGCAAACCATTAGCACAGGGGACAAGTTTGGTCCATAGATATCTTGTTTGGCTCATACAGCAATTTAAAAAAAAACCTGACTTAGGCTAATACTCATAACAGTCTGGATGTCTATATTCTCTTTTTTAAATCTCAGAAGCTTGGCAATACCTGGCTGGTTTGAGCTAAGTGGCAGTTGCTCAGTTTACAGAAGGCCCGTTCACCACTGTCCCCGGCCCCCCGACCTCCCTCCACTTTACCAGCATCACTGTTTCATGTAACTTGCCCTGCGCATTGAGGCATTTTATTTATTTATTTATTTATTTAAAGATTTATTTATTTATACATACAAGCTTGGGTACAGGCCAGAGGCGTGGGGCGGCGAGAGGGTTCACCAGAGACAGAGTGGGGAGCAGAACGGGCAGATCAGAAATACACTGCTGAAGGGAGCAGCAGGTGAGGCAGGAGAGGTCTGCCGTGCCATGTGGGATTCTCCCTGGCTGGGTGTTGAACTCACATCGTGTGCTGTCGTCAGCGCCACAGCCCAGCACTTAACCGCTGCGCCAACAGGGAGGCCCCGCATGGAGGCATTTTAATCTGGCATAATACTCAGAATACCATGTTTTAGAAGCACTGGACATGAATAGATTCTCCTCAGAACAAAATCAGGGGGTGGGAGGGAGACAGAGAGAAAGGGCATGGTTTCTAGAAATCTGAATTCACATGCAGGGTAAAAGAGCCTGAACCAGTTCCCCACCAATAAACACACATTCCCACAGTCCTGCTGTGAGTTCCCACACACACAACTCCTTTTTGATGTTGGTGGGCTTCCTAAATACATGACATTCCTGACTGAATAACCTCACCTCAGCTGAAAAGGGAATTGCTCCTACTCTCATATCGCCTAAGTCAGCCATGGGAATTCCTTTCTACAGGGTAATGCACTGGATCCCCACAAATGCTGTGCTCAAATTCATATCAGGTAAACTCAGGCATGACATTTGGTAAACCAAGAGAAAAAGAAATTAAAGCTAGAAACAAAAGATGTTTGATGCAGAGATGAGAAGTTACTCAACATAAAAATAAGTGGTAGGGCCTCCCCAGTGGCGCAGTGGTTAAGCGCTGCGCTGTGGAGCTGTCCGCAGCGGCAACGCGAGTTCGACTCCCGGCCGGGGAGATTCCCACATGGCGCAGTAGACCTCTCCTGCCTCGCCCGCTGCTCCCCAGCAGTGTGTTTCTGTCGATCTGCCTGTTCTGCTCCCCACTCTGTCTCTGGTGAACCCTCTTGCCGCCCACACCTCTGGTCTGTACCCCAGCTTGTATGCATAAATAAATAAATCTTAAAAAAAAGGGGGGTAAACAATTGCACACAAAAGATGCACAGAGAAAGATGGAACAGATGCCATCGTTAATCAAGCTTAAAAAAATATCAATGAGGGTCTCCCTGGTGGCACAGGGGTTAATGTTTCAGCGTTATAAAGCTATTGCCAGCCACTATAGGATGCGTTCAATCCCCGGCCAGGGAGCTAACCCACATGGCACAGCAGACCTCTCCTATCTCACCCACTGTTCCCCTCAGCAGTGTATTTCAGTAGATCTGCCTGTTCTGTTCCCCACTCTGTCACTCCCTGCACCTCTGGCCTATATCCCAGTTCTTGTATGCATAACTAAATAAAAATAAATGTTCAAAAAAAGAAGAAAGAAAATACCAATGAGTCTACAGCAAATAACATTTTCAGGAACCGTAATAAGCTACCTTTTGTGCAGATACACAAGCACAAGTACATACAGCTGTAACGGTGATAAAGTTCAGAATCCATAAAGTTACCATATATACACTTTATTTAAAAACACAAGAAAAGATACTGAGTAGGAAAAGCTCCCAGAGTTCATAGTGCATCAGTCTCATACACCTTTTTTTTTAATAAAACTTAATTTTCCTGATCAGAACTTCCCAAATTCAAGTCACTAGTGCCTACAGAATTCAAGAAATATTTCACAATTTAAAAAAAGAGTCTTTCTATTTAGGGTTACAGGATCACTAGGATGAAAAAAATAAAACCACATCTACACATAATATCCATAACTAGGTGTTTTCACCCCAGCAGAGAGAAATGAAGACAGGAAACTCACCGCAGAGAGCTGACTCCATGTGGATCTCAGTGGCTTATGGTGAATTACTATTTTTTCATCTGACTTCTGCTCCTTGGGCTCTGACTCTTCATCAGAGTCAATGTCAAGGGCCTTTTCTTTGTAGTTCTGATATAAGACAGCATTTTCTGCAAGAAAAATAGACCCTACACATTACTAATTGCCCCAATCATTATGCTGCTTGTTCTAAACAAACATCAATATTTATAGAATGTAGGTCCCCAGTTTAATAAACAAAAAGACAAATGGATTTTGTCATGAAGAGTAATTAGCAAAAAGTGATTTTCTTATTCATATAGCTCTGTCCCAAATTCATCTGCAGGAGATAGTGAGGGGTTCATGGGTGAAATGTCAGTGAAGCAAAATTTCCATACATGTCTCTGTCCAACACCCGTGACAGAGTCTTACCTGTTAAACCACTGTTAATTTGTAGATTAAGCTGAATTTACACCCTTCCTTCCCTTTAATGTTATCACTATTCAGTTGGCCTTTTAACAAATATTTCCTATAAGCCGACAAGATGCCAAGGGCATATTGGAAAACAAAAGATACTTGCTGTACCTTCGTGAACTAACAATATAATGAGAAAAATAGTTAAGTCACTCATTTATTAATCCATGGAACTGATACTTAGAAAATGTCCACTAGGTACCAGCATTGCTAGGCACTGGAAATATGATAATGAACAAGAGGAAAAAATCACAGAGCTATCATAGAGAGAAGAGTGACAATAAATAAATGATTTTTACAGTATGTCAGATATTAATAAGTGTCAGAGAAAATAAACAGGAAGGAGGGGAATGACGGGGAGGTGCTGATTTTAAATAGGGTGTTGAGTAAGAGCTCACCAATGACATTTAAGAAAAGATTTCAGAGAGGTAATAAAGCAAAGAGTATCTGTACAGCTAATGAAAGAACATTCCATTAGTAAGTACAAAGGCCCTGGGGCAGGCGCCTCCTTTGCAAGTCTCTAGCCTGAGCAGTTGGAATAAGGTAAGGGAGAGGGAAAGTGTAGGACTCTGGGATTAAAGTGAATAGAAGGCAGCTCATGTAGGGTCTTGCCTCAATGCCATTGACAGGATTTTGGTTTTTACTTCCAGGGAGATGGCAAGTGATATAAGGTTGAAAACACAGTAGTCTTATACAAAAAAAATAAATAGGTACAAACAAAAAGATTTATATACACGTGCTCTGAGAACAGACTGACAGGGTATCATTTCCTTTTGGAATCAGAAGAAAATCTAAGATCTGAAACCTGAGAAGTTATAAGGCTAAAAGAAAAAGTATATGCAAAAGACCCAAAGCAGAGGAAACATATTATCTTAGAAAAACAAAGGAAGATCAACTAGGCTGAAGTTTGGGTGTCAAATGGGCGAAGGGTAGAGTGTCAATTTAGGGAGATGAGCCTCGATAACCCAAATCGAACCAAGTTTTGCAGACAATGTCAAAGAACTGGATTTTAGGGCCTCCCTGGTAGCACAAAGGGTTAAGCGCAGCACTATGAAGCTATCCAGAGCCACTGCAGCACAAGTTTGATACCCAGCCAGGGAAATTCTCACATGGCGCAGCAGACCTCTCCTGCCTTGCCCACTGCTCCCCTCAGCAGTATGCTTCAGTAGATCTGCCTGTTCTGCTCCCCACTCTGTCTCTGGTGAATCCTCTCACCACCCCACACTTCTGGTCTACACCCCAGCTTGCATGCATAAATAAATAAATCTTTAAAAAAAAAAGAACTGGATTTTATTCTAAGAACAAGAGAATGAAGTTCATTTCACACTGTAAAGATTGTCTTTTATCCCAATTGCAATGGGAACCCATTGGAAAGAAAGACTCGATTAAATAGGGGGAGTAAAACAGGGATCACTTAGGGAGCAAATAAGGATGTCTTCAGGGTGGTCATGAAAACATAATCTAGACTTGGGCTGTGCAGCTTAGAAAGGACCAGATCTGGGGGTTGGGGGAAAGGAGGGAGAACACGTGAAGGATGTTTCCTAGGTCTTTAGGTGCCACAACTAGAAAGTAAAGGACAGGAACACCAGAAAAGATTCCGTACTGGTGGAAAAGATTATAAATTTGGTTTGGGACATGATGAGTTTGCCTTTCCCACCTACTAAAGCAGGCAAATATCTGCCCTTCTCGCATCAACAACCACATTTCTGTATGTACTAGAAGGAAAGTAATACTGGTGTTGATGCAAGACTTGCTGTTCTGGGGCCTTCCTGGTGGTGCAAGGGGTTGAGTTTCAGCACTATGAAACTATCTGCAGCCACTGCAGCACGAGTTCGATCCCCACCAGGGAGCTTCCTACGTGGCACAGCAGACCTCTTCTGGCTCACCTGCTGCTCCCCTCAGCTCTGTCCCAGTATTTCAGTCAATCTGCCTGTTCTACTCCCCACTCTGTCTCTGGTGAATCCTCTCACCACCACCACCTCTGGCCTACACGCCAGCTCTTGCATGCATGTATAAACAAATCTTAAAAAAAAAAAAAAAAAGACTTGCTGTTCTGATTGTTCTGCCTGGGTAGATCAAGGAATGAAGGGTAAAGACCCAGCTTCCTCCACCTCTGCAGTGCCCTTTGAAGTACTCAGAGTTTGGCAAAAAGTTTATGCATACACTGTTGATAGGATCTCATTCATTCTCACAACACGTGGGCAATAGTATCATTAGCTTCATTTTATACATGATGAAATTGGGCTTGGTGAGGTTCAGATGTCTGTGCAATGCCTCTCAGCTGCGAAACAGAAGAGTGGATTAGGAACCCAGGTCCCTCACTCTCTCTTCCTTTATATATGGTTTATTAGGCAAAGGTGAAAGGAAAAAAGAAAGACACCTATATAGTCACAGGCAGGCAGAGGGGAGAGCTGCCAGCAACCCAGGTCTCTTGCCCAAACAACACGGATTCTCACCGCTCCACCGCTGCATCCTAAGTTACATTTTGTTTAGTCACTAACTGTAAAGATCCTGCATTCCTTATGTACATACATATGAAAAAGAATTTCTTGGTGGAAAGAGAAGATTTAATTTGAGAAAAGAGGAGACTGATACAGGAACAGCTCCTTGTAAAAGGAAACAACATAAAACTAGCAATGAAAGTCTGTCCTCTGACTTTAAAAAAATTGAACTTTTTTAACCTTCTGAAGCAAAGGGCCCAGAATCACTGTCAAATTCCAGAAGATGCGAAATAGCTCTCTAAGCAGTTATTAGCTAGATGCTCTATTCATTTCAGGGCCATAACATGGTATAAGAGGAAACAGACAGACTAAAAACCAGATTTCTGTCCCAGCACTGGCTTTGTGACAATGGACAAGTCACCAAACCTCTCAGTCTCCAGTTTCCTCAGTTATAAAAACCAGAGATGACATTACCCTAACCAGCTAAAATGCTGTATCTAGGTTTTTCTCCATGTAGAACAGTTTCCTACGATGAATGAATTTTTATATAGTAGCCATGTTTAACTGGAAAATGATTTTGATAAGAATTATATATGAAACTATATGGTAATCATCTAAGGTTATATATTGGATAACTCTGGACGGTTTTACATTAAATTTACTTATAGAGTGGCATCCCTTCTTCATTATTATTTAAAGATTGGAAAACCTGAGTATTTCAAAGCATGGCAGAGGTAAGTGCCCTCACCTCTACCACACCCCCAGCCCCACTAGGCTGCAGCTGGGACTGCTCAGTCACGACACTTGACACATTTATTTACAGAAATCTGCTAATCTGATTAGGGTCTGAACACCTGGTTGAAGCCGCTTTTGTTTTTGAAAGCTACAACAAAAATGCAATATAGGTTACAAATTCTTAGGAATACATTAATGTCAGACAGGAGAGTTTGAGTTCCCCCAAATAGAAACTTGATGAAGAAAGAAGAAGTCAGAATACCAAAATGCAGAAAGATGGGAAAAGAACATTATGTCAAAGGAAATATGACTTGAGATCTAAATGCTGAACTTTTAGAATTTTTAACTAATGAGCTAAGGCTTGCTATTACTCTTGCTCCATTTTTTTGAGGGAGATGGGGACAGAACCTGAATAGAAAAGAATGAAAAATCACAGGACATTAGCTAACAAAGTTATCAATTCACAAAGAATAACATTAATTTTATTCACTGTTGGTACTGCTAGGTGAACATTTAGTTTAGTGCAGATCTTTGCACTCTATAATTTCGAAGTTGGACTTTTTTCTCATCTGAAGTGGTTTTGTTACTGCAGTTGGATTTCAACTTATAATTGACATTCCACATTGAAACAGCAATAAAAGTCTGGAAAATCAAATGCTTACCTTCCCCATCAAATGTTCCTTGTTCTTTCAGCATTTTTTTCTAAGAAACAAGAAAAGCAAAAAAGGAAAAAGCAAAGCAAACTATGTATGAATAAGCCAAATAGAAAATATACCTATTTTAAGAAAAAGTACTTTTTGTTGATACATTCATTAGATTTCCAAAAACATACAGCAGATGATCCCTGGAGTTCACTTATGTGACTACTTTAATTCACTAAAACAGTGAAAAGAGTGTACAATGTCCCCCCACACCTCGTCAAAACAGTTTGAGAATCCTCAACTGACCAGAAGTTCATTCATTTCACTATTCATGAGTCACTATTACTGTTGAATTAAACTTTGCTATACTTAGAGTTTGGAGAAAAGCACATAAAAATGTTTAGACCATAGGCCCTAAAATAAAAAAGGCTTGCTTGTGTAATACATATGTGACATTTATATCAACTGGTTCCAATTGCCTGATTAATCAAGAAAAGATGGGCGCCTAGAATGAATTTCTTCCCGTCTGCTGGTCTTGTTTCTGGAGAAAGCAGCACATACTCACTACAAAACATCACTCTCTACTATTCCCTACTGCTTTATATCATATTCATTAACATAGTACAGCGCCTCAGACTTTATTAGGAGACAATACCAGAGTTGACTCAAACCTGAAGTTTTGAACAACCAATTTGTTAAATGCACTAAAGGTTAAATGGGTACAAAATGGAAATAAAATATAACCAAAGATCCTGTTAAGAGAAACAAGCACCAACAAAAGATGACAAACTCCTTGTGTCTTTGGTGTCTCTGGCAATTGATTTTAAAATTCACATTTTATCTGAATGGCATTTAGTATGTGATCACACCTCAGAAACATTATTCAATAATTAATGTAGACAACTAAAATAATTGTGTGATCATTTAACTAATCAATAGGCTCAAGGCAATCAGTCTTTTCTTGTGTCTGCTGGGACAGATTAGCAACCACTGAATATCATCTCCAAACCATAACCGGACAGCTTGACAACGCTGATGCAGACCTAACCTGCGTTCCATCCCTTTCTTAGCTACTTCCATTAAAAGACCTCCGGACTCACCGAGCTGACATTTAATTTGCGGTTTTTTTCCATTTGTTCCTCAAATTTGCCTGAGGTTAGAAAGTTAAAACAATAAGAAGAATTTCACTTGGTCCCAACAAAGTTGTAGGAATTCAAGCATGCCTAGAATAGCCTAGCAATAAAGGTACACAAGTTCGATGAACAAACTGAATGAAAAGAGAACAACTATTTCTGGTTTCCTCTGGGCCCTCCTCCTTGCCTCAAAAACCTTCACTTGGGGTTTAGTGAATGGTTTAATGAGTGACATGCGACACTTCTATGCTCTTACCTTTAACCTGCCCAGGCTGGAAAACTTCTCCCTGTCTTCCATCACTACTTTCAGAATAGG
Organism: Scalopus aquaticus; assembly: GCA_004024925.1. NCBI lineage: Eukaryota > Metazoa > Chordata > Mammalia > Eulipotyphla > Talpidae > Scalopus > Scalopus aquaticus. The sequence goes on from PVIJ01000247.1 coordinate 234,658, forward strand.
CTGCGACATTCTGTTCTTCTTCTTGGAGGTGTTAGGGCTGTCAAAATCAAAACCACTGACCACTGCCCTGCGGTAGGACGTGGAGCGCAAGCCTCTCCGCAGAGAGCCGGGGCTGTCCACCTCGTTGTCGGCCTCGCCTTCTTCCTCCGGCGAGCCAAGGGGTGCCCCAAGGCCCTCCACCATGCTGCGCGCCTTGTGTAGTCTCTTGTGAGGCTCTGAATTCTGACTGGTTTTACTAAATTTAATTTCCGAAGCCAGGCTCTTGGGAATGATTTGCTGCTTCCCCATTTTGAGGGCGGCGAGGCTATTTGTGCTCAGGACCACGGAAGGGGTCTCTGGGAGCTGGCTCTCCTGGGAGGGTAACCTCTGGAGGGGGAGTTTTTGTTCCGAAGATTTTTTCTGAGGTGCAGGAGACAGTCTCGAGAGAGTCCGCTCAGGATCCTTAGCTGTCTGGCCTGACTGCGAAGCGGAGACCGGGGCGTAGGTATTGGGGGTAAGGCCATATTCCGCGGGCGAAGACTGGGGGCTGGCAATCACCCGCTTCGGGTCCCCCTCTGGGCTGCTAGGAGCTGACGCCTGGGGAGTCCGCGGAGGGCAAAACGGTTGCTGCGCAGACGAGGTTACCGTGCCATTCACTGGAGAGTTCGAGGGGTCGCCTGAAACCGCTTTGAGGACCTGGGGAGACTTGGGCCGTCGGAGCCTGGGAGAAACAGCCCTGTAATCCGGGGACACTATCCTCCCATTGGTTACCTCCCTTCGCTGTAGGCACAGCAGCTGGGGGCTTCTCTGGACTGTGCCGCCGTCGGAAGCGGTGGGCAGCTGGTCGGGAGTCTGCAGCCTCGGGGGCGTGCTTCGGTCCTCCACCGGGAAATCCGTGATCAGCAGCCCGCTGGGGCTCTGGTAGGACTGGGGCCTCGGCTTGCTCCGGCCCAACAACGCCGGTTGGGGGGTCGCCCGCCTCCGCCATAAAGGGGTTAAACTGTTGCTAGAAAAATCCACTTCGCTTTCGCTGTCCATAGCGGAGTCTCGGGGTTCAGCCCCGCGGGGAACAGCGCCCAGCTAGTCTGGCCAAAAGAGGAAAGAAGTCATGGAACTTTGCCTGCGGACAGGCAGGGGCGCCTGGAAGACGCGCGCGCCGCAAGCCCGGCCGCCACCCAGCTGCTTCGCGGATACAACTTCGGGTCACTTACCCGCCTTTCTCTCGAAAAACTGCGCCCACCGCGCTGCGCCCGGGAGAATCTGTGCTGACCCCGGAAGAATCACTCCATTCCCCACCGCGTCTATCTCGCGCGCAGACTACTCGCACGGAAAGAGCCAGTCCCCGCTTCGCCGGGTGCAAGCTGATGCACGAGAAACTTGGGCTGAGTTCAGCTTTCTTGGGAAACTCGCCGCCGGACGCCACTCTCCGCCTCCATGCAGTCGCCCGACCCCGTCGTTGGTTCCCTGGCGCTCGGACTACCAGGCTCCCGAGTAGATTTACGCCGGGACCTCGGAGAGCTCGGGAAGACGAGCGCCCACCGCCCCGTGGGTGGCCGGGTCCGAGCCGAGCGCGGCGGCTGGGCTAGGCAAAGCTTGCGGCCGCGGGAGGCGGAGGCTCCGCCCCTAATCTGACCCGCCCCCAAACCGACCCCGCCCCGGCCCAACCCCTTGGCGCGGCCCGCTTTGGTGGCTGCCATCCGGGACCTGCAGTCCTCCTGCCCTGCTGGCCTTGAGTCGGCGTTGGTCTAGGTTCAAAAACCACTCGCGCACCCGGGCTGGTGCCCAAGTCCAGCCTCCAGACAATGACCAGCTTGCAGGCGGCGGCAGCAGCGTGGGAGTCGCGGTGTGGAGTGGTTTCGGGAGCACAGGGAGGGAGGGAGCGTGGGCGCCCTGCGGGCTTCTAAAGCCTGGGTCGGGGGAGAGGTCCCGCGTAGAATCCCGGAAACCAGAGCGCTCAGTGGGGTCGCGGAACGCTTCACTCGGAACGCTGCGAGCCATCCCCTCTCAGTTTCCCGGTGTCTTCAAGCACAGATCGGGTGGCCTCTTTCCCCTGCTTAAAATACTTCACGTTATAGAAAGATTTGCTTGTTTGTGCCTAGAGTGTTTCTGGAGGAATTCAGAGTGCAGCTCAGGGGGAGAGAAATGTTGACTAGGAACCCGGAAAGAGGGAGCATTCATTCAGTAATCTTTCCAACGTGCATACTTTAAATCGTGAAAGTTACTATTAAAAGTAAACACAACTTAAAATCCAAAAAAGTAAAAAGAATTAGTTTCCAGCCGTACATAGAATGAAATTCAACATCCATTCGGTGGTTCCCGAGGCCCTTCACCACTTGCTTCATCCACCTAGTCTTTACCAAAGTCCTTTCCACCTCACATATTAGGCCACGCCCTAACTTGGCCTGCCTCCAACCCTTCCCTGTGTTCCTTGACCTTCTGACCTGTCGTGTCCAAGAGGCCTCCACTGACCTCCAAATCAGACATGGTCACGCATATTTCTTGTCCCAACCACCTGTTCTCTTTTTCACACTCACAATTTGCAAACAACAAAAACCACCACGCATGTTTATAATTCTGTAATTGCTTATTCTCTATGTTATCTTTTCTAGAATGCAAGCTGCAGGAGGGCATGGCCATCTTTTTTTTTTTAAAAAAAAGATTTTTTTAATTATGCATACAAGCTGGGCTGTAGGCCAGAGTTGTGGAGTGGTGAGAGGATTCACCAGAGACAGAGTGGGGAGCAGAACAGGCAGATTGACTAAAATACACTGCTGAGGGGAGCAGTGGGTGAGACAGGAGAGGTCTGCTGCGCCATGTGGGAAGCTCCCTGGCTAGGGATCGAACTCATGCAGCAGTGGCTCTGGATAGCTTCATAGTGCCTCGTCTTAACCCGTTGTGCCACCAGGGAGGCCTGGGCATAGCCATCTTTATTTGGTTCCAACTGTGTTCCAGGCACATGGTGGAGGCTTAGTAAATATTTGTTGAATGAAGAAATAAATGGATGATTGAGCGGAATGAAGTGAGGACTGTAACCATCCCTCCCAAAGTGCTGTTGCCAAATAGTAGAAAGTCAGTGTGTCCTGGCTAAGTGCCTGCAATGTGAGAAGAATAAGGCAAACTTGAGAAGACAAGTGAGGTTTAGACCTAAGATCCGTATAATGAATTCTATTAGCAAGACATATGGGCTGTTCTCCAAGTTCTCTTTCAGCACTCATGCACTCTATAGGGACAGCACCCACCATGCTAGTTAGGCTGCCTGTGTTTGCTCTTAGATACAGTGAATATAGTGCCAAAAATATTAAGAGACCTTCTCTGGGTAATGAGAGGAAGCATGATGTTTTTTATGCTCTTTTATACCATCTATACTGACCAAATGTGATATAGTGAATATATATGTAATGTATACATTACATATGTATTATTTCTATCTGAGATATTTTTGTAAACTAGAAGAAATGATATCAAAAATTTATTAGAACATTTTAAAAGGAAATGTATCAAATATTTTGGTTAAAGGAAGTATGAATAAAATGCAGCCACATTTTAAATATAGGCCATTCTTCACACTAATACATATTTCTTTTCTATTGGAAAAAATAGGATACATTTCAAAAATGCTTGACTAATGACACAGTGTCACCTAATTCAGAGTGCAAAACTATGACTTAAGAGGTTACTGGTGACCTGAGAAGCTAGCTCCTTTTCAATTTATGTTGATTATACAAACAAATATAACTCATAATTGTGAAGAAATCCCAGATTCTCCCTACCTCATTACCCTATTAACCCACCAAAGCAGCAATAACAAGACACCAAGTTCTGTTCCTTCACTAAAGTTTTAAAAATTCACAGATCTACTGGCTACCTTAGCCTCCATTCAATTTATCATTTCTATCAAACCTAAGACGTCTCTGATTATATGTACCACCAAGAGAAGAAAATAGCTGCTAATTAAACTATAACAGTGTGTCATCACATAGGATTTTTTTTCTTACTGAAAGAAGTTTTTAGCCTTAGATATTTTAGTGATGTGCACATATAGAAATGGCAAATATAAACAAAATAAATTGAGTTAAGTATCCCTAAAAATGTTGTACATTGATTCTTGGTCTTCTAAATTCCTTTTCACAGAAATCATCAATAATCAATATGAGTGTTTTTCATGTGTGATACCATTGATCATGCAGCATTCCTGAAAGGGATGTTCTAATTTGCTTCCTAGCCACTGACACCCACTCTGCAAGTTTGATGCTGCACTATCTCATTTGACTAAAGTTTTCTTTTTTTTTTTTAAAGATTTATTTATTTATGCATACAAGCTGGGGTGCAGGCCAGAGGCGTGGGGCGGCGAGAAGGTTCACCAGAGATAGAGTTGGGAGCAGAACACAGAAACACACTGCTGAGTGGAGCAGCGGGCAAGGCAGGAGAGGTCTGCAGCACCATGTGGGAATCTCCCCGGCCAGGCATCGAACTCACCTCGCTGCTGCCGACAGCTCCACAGCACAACGCTTAACCGCTGTGCCACCAGGGAGGCCTCATTTGACTAAAGTTTTCATGTTCATCTAACTCAAATGTCACTAGCAGTTATGCAACTTCTCTATTAGTGGCCAGAAGGAAGGTTCCCACAAATTAAATTTCCATGCCTTAATTTAACATACACTTGCCTGATACGAGAGTTGGGTAACTAGTATTATTACCTGTAGTCATAGCTTATATATCCTTTATTCATATATTTCACAAATACTTAATAGTTGCATTTAAGTGCTAAGTACCAGGCCAGGCCTTCCTGAGCTTCTAAGTTGACTGATTAGCTACATCTGAAATGCTAAAATAATAATATAAGACATCCATCCATGCTGAGTAGGATGCTTGGTAAGCCTGCTGTTCTGACAAAGATTTTTTTTGAGATTGACAAAAAAACTGATTGAGTTTCTTTAAAGAGAGAGAAAATACCCACTGTTGGTAAAAGTGGAGGCAAAAGGGACCCTGAATCATTCACAGTAAGAATGAGAATTTGTGAAACTTTTTAGGAGTACAATTAGATGATACTTAATCAAAACTTGAAAACAAATACACTTTCGATCTAGTAATTCCACAAGCAGGAAATAAGCATTGATGTGTGCAAAGACATGTGTTCAATGCATTTCTTACAGTGGCAAAAAATTATAAGCATTTAGTGGTTAATCAATTAAGTGACTGGTTAACAAATCATAATATATAATGCAACCACCAAAAATCATAGTATAGATATATAATAATTGTTCATAAAGACGTCCATAATATGGTGTGATTTAAAAAGAAGCTATTCTTAAGTATACATAGATATGTAAATATATGTAGAATGTCCTACTTGGTGTTTTCAAAAGTGCAAATAGCATGTGTATTAATGTAACCTGTGGCTGAAGCCAAAGACTGTTACAGGTGGTGCCCCCTGGAGGGGCTTCCTGGTGAGGGTAGATAGCCTCAGGTTAAATGCTAAAAAGTAACACATTTTGGGGTGGAGCAACTGATAAGAAATATAAGGGACTGCAGAAACAGTCCCAGGATTCCTTGTTTGGGATTCAGCATTGAAGCTTTCAGCCTTTGGGATTCAGCATTTTCGGATATTCAGAGATTACAAGGTCAGGGATTTCAGCCCACACAGATCAAGAAGGCTGTTGTGGGCCTCTGAAGGTGGAGGCTTCCAGCAGCCAACCTCAGAGAGGAAAAGTTCAGAGGCAAATAGCCTCGTGACTGAAACTGTTCCTGGTTTTGCTGCTGTTACAGCCTGGCAGAGAAGGCAAAGACCTGGAACAGGGTGACTCGCTGAAATGTGTGAATATGGCCATTTGTTGGGCCATTTAGCCACTGCAACTGCTGTTTTGTGTGTCGCTTGTCTGGTGCATTTTGGCAGCTCCAGGAGCATCTCCTGTTGTGTCTTCTGTTGTCTTCGTGAGTTGGAACCTGGCCTATAGCTTGGCAGTCGCGTGCTCCAGGCAGGAAGATGCCATCTTAAACATGTGGCCCATTGTTCGGGAGAGGAGCTCTGCATCCTCAGTGGTGAGAAGACCCCAACTTAGCTGCTTTGTGTTTAGGACTTGAAAACACTGGACACTGCTTCGATTGAGGTAAATGGCCATTTTTGGCCTCAGTAACTTTGTTTTTCCCTGGTTTGTTAAATAAGTCCCATTGCTGTTCTCTGAGCTTGAGTGGTCTTGCAATTGTGCGCATGGGTGAAGATCTCAGACAGTGACCAGTAAACTATTTGGGCAGTGTCCTTGGCTGGTTTTTGTGCCACTTGCTGTCCTGTATTCATTAATACCTGTATTTGGAAAATTCAGAACGTTAGCATGTCTATCTCTGACAGAAAAATTAAAAATTAGTTTTCAATTATGCTTTGCTGTGAAGCAAACTACTCTAACACCTAGTGACATATAGCAGATTGTATTATTTCTTGTTTCGCACCATTCTGTGGGCTAGTTGATGGTTCCTGCTTAGGTCTCTTTGGGTACTCTCCTATTGCTGCAGTCAGCTGTGGGGTAACTGGTGGATCACAAGTGCACAGGTAATCTCAGTCAGTGAGCGATAGTTGGTAAATGCTGGTTGTTAGCTGGAAAGCCTCAATTTTCCCTTTCTCACCTGTTACAATACCTTGGACAGGTTTAGTTATTTCTAGTACAGTGAAGTGATAAGTCAAAAAGACTGAAAAAAAAATCTGAAAAGGATACTTGAAAAGGATTTTGAGAACTGATTAGTTCTCACTGGGAATAAAAATTCTTAAAAGGAAATTTTCTGCAGCGATTATTACAAAGATTTCTATCTTTTATTGGTTTTTTCTTAAAATATTTCCAGCACTTTTAATATACCAGACTCTCTTTGAAGTACTTGAAATGTATTAAATACATTTTACAGGCCCCCCTGGTGGCAGGGGAGTTAAAGTCTTAGCACTATCAAGCTATCACCTCTGCATGAGTTGGATCCCAGGCCAGGGAGCTTCCCACACGGTGCAGCAGACTTCTCTGGTGTCACCTGTTGCTCCCCTCAGCAGTGTATTTCAGTAGATCTGCCTGTTCTGCTCCCCACTCTGTCTCTGGTGAATCCTCTCACCTCCCTGCACCTCTGGCCTATACCCCAGTTCTTGTATGCATAAATAAGTAACAATAAATCTTTAAAATAAGTAAATAAATACATTTTCACACAAAAGAAGTTTGAGGCAAGAGCTACAGAACTACAACTATCTCCATTTTACACATGAGGAAACTAAAGCACAGAGAGGTTAAGAACCATGCACTCTAGCTCCAGTCCAACTCAGTATTATTACACTGTTGGCAGAGTGTTGGTAATCCCATTATTCATATATATTCATATTTTTCACAAATAAAATTTAAACACCACAATGTCAGACTACTTCTTCCTCTGAGGATCCAGAGTAAACAGAGGATCCAGGGATCCAGTAGTAAACAGACTGATCAATTGATGATACTGTCCAGAGCTGTCATGTCATCAGAAAGAGGAGGGGATCCAATTAGTGAGAGACCAGAGTAAGTCTTAGGTAGGAGGAGTTTCTGAAAGGAAAATCAGATCTGCACTCCTATTAATCAGTTCATATTTTTTCAGGCCCTAGTTGGTAACAATTCCAAGGCTAACTGCAAACATAGTGGTGGAGAAAATAGATATGATCCTTGCCATGGTTCTACAAATCTTTAATAGCATCTAATGCTAAAGGTGCTGCTGCTGGTTTAGCATTGTCTCGATTTGCACCTTCAATCTTGCTAAGCATGGAATCCAACTTACAAATGGCTGCATTTTATGTTTTCACATCTATGGTATATACTAGACACACACACACTGTTCAGTCTGTATTTTATTTACTTTGGGTATTAGTCTATAGCGATACTTACAGAAATACTGTGAATTATTTAGTGACTGCACAAGGCAGAATTTAATGGAATTGACACAATCATGTACCAGCAATTTCATATAATTCAACCTAAAATTATATAACTTATTAGCAAATTTCCTCTTAATAAATATTTAGGTTATTTGCAAAACCAGGAACCAACAGGGAAAAATAAATTCCCTCCAGTTCTATAATATTGATATATTTCCATAACTCTTTGTTTTCATCCTTCAGTGCCTGCAACAGATGAGGTAGTAAAAGACAACACTTTATGAAACAAAGAACCAGGTATGGCTTAATTCTGTTACGTGTAGTATGGTGCTCTTAATACAGTGTCATTGCTGAAATTTGAAAATGATCTAAGCAGAGAGAGTTCTGTTCTATTTTGGGAAAATTGGGTCACTATCACTGATTTCCTTTGGTGAGGATTTCATGGTCTCTATTTCCCTTCTTTTCTGTCCTTTCCTGAATCCTGCTTTCCCTCTAGATTATCAAGACAGTATGAATCAACTCTTGTTTCACAGAGTTTATGAAGTAATTTGAACAAAGAATTATCTGGAGAGGCCACACAGTTTCTTTTATGTGAACAGCCTGGGGTTTGTAAAAGAACTAGAGATAAAAAAAAAAAAAAAATTCTGTGTAGAGCACTCTATTTTCCAGGTAAAATTATATCAGGAATCATGTGGGGATACTTAAAACTTGCTGATACTTTCAAGTTTTCTCCTGCCCAGATTTGCTTGGAAGAAATCCAGTTTTACCTATCTCAGAAATTCAGCAGTGAAAAATAGCTGAAATAAATTAAGCCTGTGATTACTTAGTTCTGTGTTTACCTAGACATTCTGGCATTTGACTCAAAAGACAAAGCTATTTCAATGTGTTATTTAAACTCAGTTTTGCCACAGATTTTTAATTGGAAGAAAAAATGGTAACAGAGTAAAACTCTACAAGCCTTGCACGTTTGGGCTCACTACCAACCTACATTCACCAAGCAGTGCTAATAGAATTTGGAAAATGCTTTGCAGAGTTGAGAACTGCCACCTAGCAACCACTTTGAAATTCTTCCTGCGTTGAAGACAACACAAAATGCCCAGTTTTGAGATTGGAGGGTGTTTTGCTGTGCGTGAGCCAAAGTCATTGAAGAGAGGATTAGCATTTTGTTTTTAGGGCATAGATGTGCAGATGAGAAGGGTTGTTAATTTAACTGCTCAACTGATTTTGGAATACAGTTGGCAGATTGAAGACATTGAAGACTGCATCAAATATATTATACTAAAAAGTATTCATTGTTTATCTGCAATCCAAGTTTAACTGAGCATACTGTATTTTTCTTTTTAAAGCTAACGCCTTATTTACAAAGACTTTTGTAGTGCAGAGCAGAGAAATATTTTTTTAATATCTATCACTTATATTAGTTTGATCCCACCAAAACGAATCGGTCTTTAAGGATCTCTGATTTTATGGATCTAAAACATCTTTCCCAAGGCACTGACTGTTGAGGGCCTACAGCATAGGAGACCACAGGTTCAGGTAGGGCAGCGGGTGAAGGAAGGACACAGATACAGCCCAGAGATTTACCAAAGAAAGCTAAAAGGAGGGAGGCCAGGTGAAGGGAAGGCTTGAGCATGCAGGAACAGGTATGCCCCTCAGAGTGAAAAGGTAGGTGGTGAAAGGAAGGAACTACCCAGGAATCTGGGAGGAAGTGGTATAACAACAAATCATTTAATTTTTAAGTGGTAGAATGAGTTAAAGTAAAGCCCTTTACATACCTATTCACTCTGAAGCTTAGCTGAGATGGAATGGGTGCATTATGGGAGCCAGCAAAGGGTGCTGCCACCTCCATAAAGCAGGGCCCTGGCACCCACATGAGGGGAGGCAGAGACTACCTAAGCTTTGTCAAACCCTGCCCTTCCAACTTCCTGGGCTTCAGTTCTGAGCTCAGCAGAGGGCTGTGGCTCTTTTTCAGTCCCCATCACAGCTCCTCCTCATCCCACAAATCTGCAGCTCTGCTTGTTAACACAGCAGCACAAAATAGTTGAAGCATACAATGCAGGGGGGCCTCTCTGGTGGCCTGGGGGTTAAGTCTCAGTGCTAGCACCACGAAGGCCGGATCCCTGGCCAGGGAATTAACCCACATGGTGCAGCAGACCTCTCCTGTTTTGCCTGCTGCTCCCCTGAGCAGTGTATTTCAGTGGATCTGCCTGTTTTGCTCCCCAGTCTGTCTCTGGTGAATCCTCTCAGCGACCTCTCCCCACCTCTGGCCTACACCCCAATTCTTCTATGCAAAGTAAATAAAATAAATAAAAATCTTACAATAAAGGAATAATTCTTTAAACACACACACACACACAATGCACACCTAACATGTTGTTAGGTGCTAATTGTGACTAAATGAGTGATAATTGTGACTACCTGGGGAAAAAGGGAGAAGTAGGCAGGTCCGCAAGGGACTGAGGCACCCCTTGTCACATGCCCCGTGTACTTACTTGTTCATCTTACCACGTGTGTGCATTGTTGACTCAAAATAAACCTTGAAATAGAACGGCTATAGGCAAATTCAGTCCAGAATCTGACTGATGTTTATACTACTGGCATTTTTGATTTATGATGGCTTATTAAGGTGTTTTTAAAGAAATTATATAGTTTTGTGTAAACTTTTTCTGTTAGGAATGGCATCCCACATTTCAGTATGCTTTTTGGAAAAAACAGTGTTAAATCAATGACCAATCAATAGCAAGTCTTGATGAAAAGATTCTGGCTACTTTTTTAAATGTATGCGATGAGTCCTGTGCCAGTTTTTTATATGGAGGTATTTGAAAGCTCAAAATGAAAGTCTGATAGAAATTAAATATTTCTTTTTTTTTTTTAAATAAAAGCAACATTGAGGTCACCTTGTAAATTCCAGGAGTCTGTCTCCTTTACCTAGTAATAGATTTCTTATACCTAGAGCAGTTCTTGGCATATAGTAGGTGCTTAATAAACATTTATAATGCAAGAATACATGATCATTATAAAAATTCAAACAGTATAGAAAAATAAGGTATAAAATGTGCAATATTTTTTAGTGCCTTTCTTCCAAATAATCACTTATTCCAGTCTCTTAAAATGAAAGAATAAAAATCCCTTATTTCCTGAGGAGTAAACATTTCTTAAAAACATTTTTTTAATTTAATTAAAAGACACCACAAAGAATAAAAAAAGCAAGCAACAGAATAGGAGAAAATGTTTATGATGCGTAGAACTGGCAAAGGACTAGTATCTAAAAAATGTAAAGAATTCATTCCAGTCAATTAGAAAAACTGACACAGTACTTGAACACAATACTTCATATAAGAGTAATGCCTAATGGCCCAAAATCATATGAAAAGTGGCTCATCTCATTAGTCATGAGGGAAATTAAATAAAATCCACATAGTCAACATATCAGCAAAAATTTTGAAGTCTCACAGTACTGAAAGCTGGTTAGGAACCTGAGCAAGCAGAACTTGTTATTTAGTGAATGAATTTAAGCCAGAGTAAGTAACTCCTTGACATTATCTTCTGAAAGTGAGTATACAGAAATTTCTCCCTAGATATCCTATGAAATTTCATTAACAAAGCAGCAATGTATTTAAAATGCCGAAATTGGAAACTACCCAATTATCTGCCAACAGAAGAATGGATTTGGAAATGTGGGATAGTCCTATAATGGAATTCTATGCAGTAGCAAGGAAAATGAACAAGTGGCATCTTTAGGTAGCAACGCGGATTGACTCACGCCAACAGACAGTTGTCAAAAAGCAACAGAGGGAATATTAATCTTGAGTGTCAAGTTAGGGAGTCAAAGGAGTTCCCTGGAAGATTGGGTAGCTTCCTTGACAAGTAGAATTTATTAAGGAAAACAGGATTTTCCTGTCAACTTCTTACATATAATGTGTGTATAATATATAAGGTGTATATATACACATATACATATATACATATATATATATAAATTTCATGAACAAATTATTCCTGTCATTTGCCCATTTATGTGTTCAGGTGTTGATTCTTACTGAATATGAGCTCACTGCATATCTAGAAAAATAATCCTTTGATATATTTTGCAAATATTTTTCAAGTTTCTTGTCTCTGGACTAAATTTATAGTCCAAATGCTTACTGTTTCATAGCTATAAATAATATGTTAGGGTTTTTTAAATGACATACTTAGAAAGGTCGAAGTATGTGATTCCCTTTCTGTGATTATAAAAAAAAAAAAAAAAAAGAATGCCTATTTTTCTTCCAGGACACTTAGGACTAGGACTTGAGGTCATGTCTTCCAATAGGTGTTTTGGCACTGAAACAGGGAACTTAACAGAAATGGTTTCCTTCCTTCATTTTTTTTTTTTTTTGGTGAGATTTATTTATTTATGCATACAAAAACTGGGGTGTAGGCTAGAGGTGTGGGGAATGAGAGGATTCACCAGAGATAGAGTGGGGAGCAGAACAGGTGGATTTGTAACCCATGGCTAAAGCCATAGACTGTTATAGGTGGTGCCCCCTGGAGGGGATTGCTGGTCAGGATAGATGGCCCCAGAGAAAATGCTAAAAATATCGCATTTTGGGGTGGAGCGACAGATAAGAAACATAAAGGACTGAAGAAGGGGCCATGGATTCATTCAGTCTTCGGGATTTAGTGTTTTTGGATGGTCAGCATTTGGGGTCAGCACATTTTGGCTCCCACCACCCCGATCTTCCAGAAGGTTATTGTGGGCCTCAGAAGGTGGAGGTCTCCAGCAGCCAACCTCGGAGAGGAAAAGTTCAGAGGCTTTGCAAGTAGCCAAGGAACTGAAACCGCTCCCATTGTTTTTTTTTTTTTTTTTAAGATTTATTTATTTATGCATACAAGAGCTGGGGTGTAGGCCAGAGGTGTGGGGGTTGAGAGGACTCACCAGAGACAGAGTGGGGTGCAGAAAAGGCAGAATGACTGAAATACACTGCTGAGGGGAGCAGTGTGTGAGGCAGGAGAGGTCTGCTGCGACTTGTGGGAAGCTCCCTGGCCAGGGATCGAACTTGTGTTGCAGTGGCTGTGGACAGCTTCATAGTGCTGAGACGACTTAACCCCTTGTGCCACCATAGCCGAGGAGAGAAGGCAAAGACCTGGAGCCAGGTGGCTCGCTAAGCGGTGAGTATGACCTTTTGTCAGGCCTTTGGCCGCTGCAGCTGCTGTTTTGAGTGTTGCTGGTCTGGTATTGTGTTGAGGCATCTCAGCAACTCTGGAAGTATCTCCTGTCATGTCTTCTATTGACTTTGTGAGTTGGAACCTGGCCTACTGTAGGGTAGAGAAGAGTTACCAGGTTTTTCCGCCTACCGCTCAGTGATAGGCCTCTGTAGGCCTACGCGCATGCCTGATGGCAGGCACCTGAGAAGGGCGTGGCGTAGTGTGGCGTAGCGTGGCGTGCGTGTGCGCGAGGCAGAGACCAGGAAACATGAGGAAAAGTGCATGGCTGTAGCAGCGGTGAGAGAGCAGTGCGACGGAAGCAGCAGGAAGGGAAGTGGCAGCAGCAGAGAGCCCCGAGAAAGTGAATATTTGCCGGGGGTTAGGGGGCCTGCCAGCCTCCTGGCCCCCCGGCTACCCTACCTGCCTTGCACCTGGTTGCCTCGCAAGAAATGTGTAATTAAAAGCCTGCCAAAGCCACCGAGGGCTCCCGGACTCGTTCTTGCCCATCTGCATGAATCGTGGGAAACTGCCTTGGTGCCAGGCTGGCACAGTAGGCTGGCACAACACCTACAGTCTGGCTGCTGCGTGCTCCAGGTCAGCAGAGGCCGGGAGAAGCCATCTTGGGCACGTGACCTATTGTTCAGAAGAGGAGCTCTGCATCCTCAGTGGTGGGAAGATGCCATTTCTTTTAGCTGCTATTGTTGGGACGTAAAAAGACTGGAAACTGCTTCAGGTGAGGTAAACAGCCATATTTGACCTCAGTGACTCTTTGTTTTTCCCGGTTTATTAAATCAATCCCATCGTTGTTGTTCCCTAAGCCTGGGTAGTCTTGTAATTGTGCTCACAGGTGAGGAACTAGGACAATGACTGGTAAATAATTTGGGCAGTGTCCTTAGCCAGTTTTCATGCCCCTTGCTGCCCTGTATTTCAGATTGACTGAAATATACTGCTGAGGGGAGCAGCGGGTGAGACAGGGGAGATCTGCTGCACCATGTGGGTCAGCTCCCTGGCTGGGGATCAAACTTGTGCTGCAGAGGATGCAATAACTTTTTAGTGCTGAGACTTAACCCCTCGCAGCCCCAGGGAAGCCCTCCTTCATTCTTCTTGCTGGGTAAAAAAATCATGAACCAGTTGCTTTATTTATATTAACTCTTTTAACCTTATCAATTCATCAGGTATTACTGTGAAACCTAGTGAAGTCTTAAAATGAGTAGGACTCTTTCTATTGTAAGAAGCACTTTAAATAGAGCAAGACTTACCTGTTTTTTTTGTAAACTGGAAAAGTTAACAGTGAAACTACCCGAACTAGAATTTTTTTGGAGAGTAGTTCCTTATATGACTTTAAGGATTATTTATCTATTTGGAGTTTATAGCTTTTCTTGATTCAGTTTTTTTTTTCATATTTTCCTAGATTTATTTAATTCTTCTCATAACTATCTTTATTGCCTGTTTCTAAAGTTAGTTATATTTCCTGTCCCATTGTTTACATCCTGCATTTGTGCACTTGTGTTTATTTAGCATTGACATATCAGTTGTCTTTACAATTTGACATTGTTTTCCAAATGTTTTCTCAAGTTTCTTTATCAATTCTACTGACATTCTCTTCTAAATATTAATTTCTGCTTTTTATCTTTAGTTATGTCTGCTTTTCTTTTGCTTTTTGTTTTTGTTCTTTTTCTAATTTCTTGAAGTTAATGGTTTGTTCACACATCATATCAGTTGGATCCAATCAAGAGAGACAAATAATATAATTTATACAGGGAAAATTTAATATAAAGAATTATTAACCACAACAGGGGATTAAAGTGTTTAGGGATTATCAAATCAGAAGTACAGAGATTGGCACAGAGGTTAAAGTCTCAGTGCAACTCTAAGAAACTGACCTTCCCCTTGAGGTTGAGATGGAGCATATTTCAGCAAGAAGCTGCCTGGTTGTGTGTGCTGAGAACCAGATCTTATGGAGGGGATTTTTTGCCTTACTCCCCACATGCTACGCTGATGGAATTTGCTGAAAATTTGCCCTGTATGTCAGGGAAAACTATTCACAGGGAGGTGTTTTCCTGGATATATTTTGCTACAGAACTGCACAAAAGGGTCAGTAGGGCAAGCTTCTGGCCATAGGCTGGTGCTGTCAGTTACAGCTGCTTGAGCTCAGCTTTTCAAAAACTGAGATATTGCAGGAGCTCTGAGCTGGAGAAACTGCCAGCTTTGCAGGAGGCAGAGGAGCTCCTCTGCAAATTCTTCAGTGCAGTGCATGGGGGGAAGGAGTTACCGGCATCTAGGTGCTGCTGGCTGCCATGTGCTGCAAAAGCTGAGCCCTCAAGAAGCTCCAGGGGTCCCGGAACCTGGTGCAGAAGTAAGCCACCCGCTTACACTGCAGACGCTGCTTCTTTACCTTTTAGCACTTTAAGTTGTACAAAATATCATATTGGAGGCAGGTATATTTTCTTTCTTCCTTTTTTTTTAGAGAAGAAAGCTGATTTTTTTTCTTCACTTGGGTACTTTTAGAAAATGTTTTCCTTTATCCTTGAAATTAATTTTCCAGATTTTCTATCTTTTCAGCTTCAAGAATGACATGTTTTCTGAGTTCAGGGATATTTTCTTCTGTTTATTTGATTATAAATTCATTTTTTTTAATCCTTTGCTCTGGGTTTGGGAGTGCTTCCTGATTATGTTTTTAAATCACTCATTATGTTTTCTGCAACCCCTAGTTGATTTTTTATTAATGACACTGTATTTTAAAATGTTGTGGGGGCTCCTTGGTGGTACAGTGGGTAAGTCTCAGTGCTATTAAGCTATCACCAGCCACTGTGGCCTGGGTTCCATCCCCAGCCAGGGAGCTAACCCACATGGAGCAGCAGACCTCTCCCGTCTTGCCCACTGCTCCCCTTAGCAGTGTATTTCAGTAGCTCTGCCTGTTCTGCTCCCCACTCTGTTTCTGGTGAATTCTCTCACCTCCCCTCCCACCTCTGGCCTATAACCCAGTTCTTGTATGCATAAATAAATAAAAACAAATGTAAAAGAAATAAAGTGGGATGGTTGCTTTTGAATCTATATAAGGCATTAGATCACAAAACACGAAACTGATAAAGGGTTTTCATCTAGAATATATAAATTATTTATAAGATACTAAGTAAAAATATGAGCAAATGATTCAGACAGATGTTTAACCAAAAAAGACATACAGATAGCAAATATGAACATAAAAAGATGTTTTTACCACTAGTTATTAGGGAAATGCAAATTAAAATCGTAACAAGATACTACTACACACTTAGTACAGTGGCTAAATTAAGAGAACACTGAAATGCCAAGTGTTGGCAAGGTTTCAAGCAACTAAAGTTCTCTTGAATTGAAGGATAGAAATCAGTTTGATGGTTATAAAGTTAAACACTTAATTACCATATGACCCAACAGTATCACTCCTAAGCATTTAATCAATAGGAATGAAAATGTAGGTTCTGTAAAGATTTGTAGGTGAATGTATACAATAGCATTATTCATAATAGCCCCAAATTGGGAAAAACCCAAATTTCCATCACCAGCAAATTAATAAACAAATTCTAGTGCATTCATACAATAAAAAAGAACTACTTATACATGCCACAACATGGATGCATCTCAAAATCATTATTTTGAATGAGAGAAGCCAAAAACAGAAGGTTATGTACTGTGGGAAAGAAAAATCTGTAATGACAGAAAAAAAAAAGATCAAGTATTTGCTAGAGGTTTCAGAATAGGGGCAGAATAGGGGCTATCTATAAAGTAGTGGGGAGCACTGTTTAAGTTAATGGAAATTTTCAGTATCTTGTGTTGGAAGCATAATTGTAAACATTTGTTGAAATTTATGGAGACTGAACACTTAAAAAGGACGATTTACATTCTGTGTAAATTATAACTCAATAAACTTGAATTAAAAAAGAAGAGAATTTAGTAGTTGCTGCCCTATTCTGGAAATCTTGTCCGACCTCAGAATGTACTCATTTAATAGAGAGCATGTCTTTTGGGGTCTTCATTTTTTTTTTCCCCCAGGGCTTCAATATTTATTCCGAAGGGGATTCTTCAACTACAAAATGAAGCATTCTTAGCATTGTGATATTGAACAATTAGAAATCTTCTCTGCAATTCTGCTTATTACCATTTTCATAATCAGGACAGATTCTTTTATCTGAAGTTTTTCATGCATCAGGTATTTTGCACAATGGCTGATGTGATCAGTGATAAAGTAATAACTAGGGATTTTTCTTTCAAAAGCAGCCATGAAGTTATCAGGTAGTAACTGTCCATCTGAAAGGCTCTGGTCATTTTTTTCTTGATCAGTTAGTATGTCCAGCTGGGAACGTGGATAAGAGTTTACAACATTGTTAGCATCATAAGCCTCCATTTGGTCTGTTTCCAAATAGTTGGCAAAAGCTTTTTTTGCCCCAGGGACCGACCACAGGATCACAAATTGGAACAAATGCTGACACAAATTTTATTTTCCAGGATTCTTCGAAACACAAATCAGAGCTCCTTGAACTCCCATGGAGTGACCCAAAATCGGCATCATTTGGGAGAAAACTGGCCTTTATGAGTTGGGGAACTCCCCCATTAGGTAAGTACATTCTGTAATTAGTTTCCCAAGGATTTTTTTTTTTTGAGATTTATTTATTTATACATACAAGCTGTGGTACAAGCCAGAGGCATGGGGCAGCGAGAGAGTTCACCAGAGACAGACTGGGGAGCAGAACAGGCAGATCAGAAATACACTGCTGAGGAGAGCAGCAGGTGAGGCAGGGGAGGTCTGCCGCACCATGTGGGATTCTCCCAGGCTGGGCATCGAACTCGCATCGCTGCTGCCAACAGCTCCACAGCGCAGCGCTTAACCACTGCGCCACCAGGGAGGCCCCTAGTTTCCCAAGGATTTTCAGTGGCAGCCATATAAAGGACAGCACCAGTACCAAAGTCCAAGTTCTCATCTTAACATTGCAGCCACAAAGCTGGGTATCTGGAGCAATGACAGCAAAGCCATGTTCTGAGGCCGCTTGATGATAAGCAGATTTTGACATAAAATTTTGTCTTGTGCATGTTAACCAGACAGCCAGTATAGTGCAGGCGCTTTCCAGTTTCTACTGTCAGTGGCAAGTAGATGGCAAATTTCATTTTGCAGTTTAGTTCAACAATGTCATGTTCAAAACTTTTGTGCACGCCTACAAAGTACTTATTACATCAGTTTCAATGTCTTTCTCCTCCTGTCCAATTGCTACCTGTTTTTTGTCTGCACCAGAGGGGTAGATGGTGCTCAGGTGGCAGTGGTATGAAGAAAGTCAGAAGGGCTCATTATGACTCTTATGGAGGTCATGAAATAAAGTTTTTTCTGACTTTGGTTTCTTGGAGTACTTTTGCTTCCGAGGAATATTTGTTATGATGCCTCAGAATAAACCCTTTCCTTTGGTCTTTTGTTCCCTTATTTGACTATCAATATTTTCTACTCATATTTAAAGACTGTAAGGTGAGAATTTACCAGTTAAAGTTTGTCTTATTAAATCTTTTCATGTATAGTAAAGGGAAAAGTGGAATTTTTCTCTTTTCTGTATAGTTTTATGTGCTAGAATAACTCTGCAGATGGAGCTTCTGAGAAGTTGTTGACTAAGCAGTTACTTCTTAGACACAGTTTACAGCTTTTTTTGTCATATGCAGTCCAGGGTAGGTATTCGGCAAACTCAATTGTTGCCATATTGAGAGCTTGAGCACAGTGGGTGGGCAAGTTCATAAACAGGCCTTAGACAGTGATCACAGACTCACAAGTCTATAGAGGCCAGAGTTTACTGACATGTACAGAATATCCCAGAGAGCTATGTGGAAGTCTATAAAATGATGTCTTGTATGAAAAGTACAGCTGTGACTCAGCTCTAGCTTATTGTCACCATGTGAGAACGTGGGCTCAGTACAATAGAGGGAGCTTCTGATTCAAGAGAAGCCAGAAATCCAGATTTATTTATATAAAATGTCCTAATGTTTTAAACACTGGTAACTAATTTGAAATTTTAAAAATACTTGGTGGAGCAATAATACGTGGTCCTAACAAATGCTACTAGTCTGTGACCTCTGCAGTAAGTATCCTTTCAGAAGAGGCCAATCAGAGAAGGTGGCCTTATGTCTAGTTTTAGTCACTAACAGTCTCGAGTAATTTTATGAAATTAAATACTTTAATGGAATTGATCAAGTTTATATAGTTAATAATATAAAATTAATTCCTTGATTTTTGTGGAATTAATTTACATGATTAATTTTATTGCTCCTCAATGGGATTATTTTGGGACACACAAAGATGCCTTTTAAAGGCAGATGTGGTCACTGTTACTATGTCCTCGGTAGCAGTTTTGTTCTCCTCTAATAAGCAATAGCCACATGGTTTGGATGGGACTGAATCCCTCCATCCCACTTTAGGTACATTATGTCCTTTACACACATCAACAGACAGTAACCTGGTAACTGGAGCAAATCAGCAAACATTTTCTAGACAGATTAGACCATAAAGACTTACCAGTGGAGGATAGCAGGCTTCAGAGCTAGAAGAGATAGCCCAGAGCTCAACCAATCCTGACCACCTATTTTCACATGAGGGAATGAAGCCCCAGAAGGTGATGTGATTGGGTTAAGCATGTGTGGCTATCTAGAGAAAGACTTGAAATCACAACTGGATCTTCCTATTCTACTCCTTTACTTAAATTCATGATGTTACTTTTAAAGACAAACACTTCTTTTTTTTTTTTAAAGATTTATTTATTTATACATACAAGCTGGGGCACAGGCCAGAGGTGTGGGGCAGCGAGAGGGTTCAACCAGAGACAGAGTGGGGAGCAGAACAGGCAGATGGACTGAAGTACACTGCTGAGGGGAGCAGAGGGCGAGGCAGGAGAGGTCTGCTGCGCCCTGTGGGAATCTCCCCGGCCAGGTGTCAAACTCGCTTCTCTGTCTCCGCTGACAGCTCCACAGCGCAGCTCTTAACCGCTGCACCACCCGGGAGGCCCAAGACAAACACTTTCTTAAATGAATTTTGTAATGATCATTCTCTTGCAACTACTATTATTTATATACTTTTATAACTCTACCCAGTTCTTATCCTATTGCCATATATTGTTTTGTTACTGTGTGTGTCCCTCCTCTGAACTCAAGATATATGTTAATATTACCTGTTTCATAATTGTATCACATAAGACTTTTGTAGTTACTAGAAGTGAAAATAAAACAAAACAAAACAAATAAACAAAAACCAATCCCACTTGTCTTCGCCAAAAACTTCTTCCTCTATGCAGCTGGGGAAGAAGGCTGCCAGCAGCACCTGACTTATACAATCATAATTTAGTAACCACATGAATACAAATTCCTGTCTCTCAGAAAGAGACACTAGTCCTTATTGTGTCTTATGTCTGCCACTTGGACCAACTTGTGTGTCTGCAAGAATATGTCTGGAAGTCCAAACTGGTTGTCGTTTTCATCCTGCAGGGGCAAGGATGAGTTACTGTGAGGGAGGTTGTCTTAGGAACACATGGAGTTGGAGAGGTGTTCCATAAAAGAAAGACATGGGAAAAGAGAAGATGCAGTTAAAGATGAATAGGATGGGAAAGAATATTGGGTATTTACAAATAATAGCTATCAGAGTCCACTAAAGCAATTAACAACCAATGTTGTTGCATCCCAATATGATTATGCTTGGGAGACACGCGCATTTACTGTGCATGCTGGAGAGAGGAATGGCGGAGACCAGGAGAGCATGCAGTGATGGCAGGAATGGTAATATATACAAAGAAACTCCAAGTACTCTTAGAGTGCTCTAAGCAAAACTAAAGTTGAGTCATAAAGTATGGCAATGAGGGTGGGATCCACATTTCGAATACTCTCATGAAAACTGCACCAACAGGGATTCCCTGGTGGCTCACGGGTTAAAGTCTCAGTGCTGCAGCCACTGCAGCAAGAGTTCGATCCTAGGCCAGGGAGCTTCCCACATGGCACAGCAGCCCTCTCCTGTCTCAGTGTACTTCTGTAGATATGCCTGTTCTGCTCCCCACTCTTTCTCTGGTGAATCCTCTCACACCCCCATCACCTCTGGCTTACACCCCAGTTCTTGTATGCATAAATAAATCTTTAAAAAAAACTGTATAAAGCCAGATTCATTGGTCTTAACATGTCATCAGTAATTTGCCTTAAAAATGTGTTTTTAAGTTATTAGAAAGTTCCTTACAAATAGCACCTCATTCTTACAGATGCCAGACTTAGAGCAAGTTCTTAGGGAAAGTGTACATCAGTTTAAATTTTCTGGAGTTTAAATGTAATAAGCCCTTTGATTTGGCCATTTTCCTTCCTGGGAAGGAAATATTTATACCTGGAGATATGCTATAAGCTGTCAATTGTGATAAATAGGAAAAAGATAGAAGCCTAAATATCTCATAATATAAGACTGAGTAAGCAAAGAAAACACTACAAATACAAATAAATGCATTGCAGTCATCGAAAAAGCTGATATGGAAGGATATTTAAAGAAATGGCAATCTGTTCATTAATAAAATGTTACAAAAAGTTTCCAAAAGTTTAATATTAACATATAATTCTTATATAACTTATATACTACTTAGTACCAGACAATCGTAGTATCTCCATCAATCCTTATAATTCTATATGGTAGTCATTATCATTTCTCACCCATCACTTAACTTCTCTGAACTTCATTCCCTGGTATATAAATGGCGTATGGTTGAGATAGTTAGCTGGTAGCCACAAGGATTTAGAGCTGGCCCAGTTACTCACACTTTATGTGATCTTGGCCAGTTATTGTTTTCATCATTATCGACATATGAAAATGTTTCATATTGCAGTCAGCACACAACGTGTGCACGCGCGCATGCACAGACACACACACGCGCACACACACACACACACACACATGAACACAATATGAATGCAGAGAAAAATTTGCAACCCAATATTTATTCTTATTACCTTGGATAGATTCTGATATTTTCTGTACCATTCATTTCTATTTCTAATCTACTTTATTCTGTTCCACTTTATTTTGTCAAGTGATAGTTGCAGCCCACCAAATGTAGCCCACCAATGTACAAAGTGTGGTACTCAATAGGTGTTCAGCAAGTGGCCGTTATTGTTCTTGGTGGTTGTAGCAGCTTTAAGATTGGAGAGGATGTGATGAAAGGCAGTGTCCTTCAAAAAAAGTAGAGAAGTGAGATGCCTGGTGGCATAGGGGTTAAGTCTCTGCCTATCTCAGAAATGGTCTGAGTTCCATCCTCGACCAGGGAGCTAGCCCACATACAGCGAAGCAGACCTCTCCTGTGTCACCCACTGCTCCCGTCAGCAGTGTATTTTAGTAGATCCTCCTGTTCTGTTTCCCCCTCTGTCTCTGGTGAATCCTCTTAGCCCCTGCCCCTCTGGTCTATACGCCAATTCTTGTATTCCTAAATAAATAAAACCTTTTTTTAAAAAAGTAGGGAAGTGGTGAATTCACTTTACCACATACCTTAGAGTGTGGGATGAGTCCATATACACAAGGTAAAGTTCACAATTACCCTGCACGTACAGATCTGAGAAAGCAGGTGGTTTTGTTATGTACTTCATAATAAAGCCAATTTTCAGTGATGTCAGTGAAGCTGGAAATTTGGTCTATGGAGGCAGCCAGCACTAAAATAAGTGAAACAGAATTCTGGATTGGCTGACAAACTTCTGCGGCATCAAGACTCTTTCAGTTGCAGTTACAGAAATCCAAAACCAGGCTTAAGGAAAGGCCTGTGTTGGCCTATGTCTGGAAAGTTTCAGGAGTAGATATATTAGCTTCAAGTATTGTTGGATCCAGGTGTTCAATAGAATCCTCAGAAAACTTTTTTTTCTCACATTTGATTATGCTTTACTATCCTGATTTCACCCTTGGCCAGGTATTTCTTTTAGTGGTGGCTTCTGGCAACTGAGATTATACATCTGGAAGAATGAGAAGTCTCTCCTGCCAAGTTTCAGTAAAAGCCTACGGCCTGGCTTCAGTAAAAGCCTACACTGTGTTCTATCTTGGATCTCATTGCTTCGGCTGGGTTGGATTGCCGTCACTGACCCAAGTCCCTGGAGTCATATGGGAGGAATGGGCTGCCAAAGGAAGCCAGGGAGTTACTACCAAGAGTAGGGAGAAAAGAGGTGGATGTACACAAAACACAAAGTGTCCACTAAAGTTAGTAACAGCTCAGAGCCAACCAGAGGGCCAGAAGTCCATGTATGTAGACTACAGATGCCGCAGACCCCCTTGGGTAGTTGCAAGGGACTCTAATTTCAGCAAGGGGCCTCCCTGGTGGTGCAGTGGGTTAAGTCTCAACACTATGAAACTATCTGCAGTCACTGCAGCAAGAGTTCGATCACTGGCCAGGGAGCTTCCCACACGGTGCGGCAGACCTCTCTCCTGTCTCACCTGCTGCTCCCTTCAGCAGCGTACTTCAGTACATCTGCCTGTTCTGCTCCCCACTCTGTCTCTGGTGAATCCTCTCAGCACCCCACACCTCTGACCTAGACCCAAGTTCTTGTATGTATAAATAAATAATTAAAAAAAAAAATTTCAGTGAGAACCACAGAGAAATGTTTAAGCAGCAATAACAAAAGAATTCAAAAGAAAATGTGTTTTGCCCATCTAATTGTGCAGAGAAATCTAGGTTGGTCATCCTCTTGAGACAAGGAGGAAAGAAAAGACCTAGAACAAGGGAACTGCTCTGAACTAATATGCATCATGTCATTTAATTAAAAAAAATGAGCCCCAAGCAACCTGAGTTCTATATATGAACATGAGGAAACTGGGGTCACACAACTACAAAGTGAGGTGTTGGTATGTCAGCACAGCTTTGTCTGGGCCCACACTCAGTATCTACATAAAAGTTTTTGCCCATTTTTTCCTGGATGGTGAATTCCCAATTACGCTTAAGGCAATTACGCTTAAGACACATTTCTGGGCTCACACTATACCTAATTCACCCCACCATTGCAGAATATTCTAAGGTGGTACTGCGCTGTCAGTACCTGTAATCTAACTGTACTTGTCAATGGTTTCTAGACTTTGCTGATCATGCACCCTTACAGCTGAAAAGGGGCAATCTTCTCTCTCTACATTTTTCCTTATTTATACTTATACATGTTTATAAGTATACCTATTGCATATTTATGCTAATACTGTTAGTATGAACATATTGCTAGTATTAGTATATACTAGACACTTGCTGTGTGCTATTCCAGGAAATGTATTTCTCATACGAACTCTAAAAGATAGGCACTCTTCATCCCATTTTACAGATGAATTCAGAGAAATTGAGTAGCTACAGACACACAATTGTTGGAAAAATTCATATTGTAATACTCGTCTTCAGATTCCTCAATGATTTTGTAATTAAAAACTCTGCTAAGGTCTATTTTGACACATAAGTGACAATGAACCAAGATATTTTCAATTGATGCTCTTCTGAAGAGTTTAGAATATATGACTATGAGACAATTTATTAATAATGAAATAGTTTTGTAATTGACTTTTTTTTCCTGTTTTATACTTTGTCTTATCTAACTGGACTGTTATGTAATTACATGTATCTGATTTTTTATTTTTTTTCTCTCCCTCCCACATTACTTCCCTCCCTCCTGAGCACATGTTTTGGGCTGTTATTTTTAGAAGGAACAGAGAAAGATGTACACAGGAGTGTGGGAACGGAGGTGTTGGGCAGGTGGAGGTGGGCTATATGGCATTGACAGCAGACCAGCCCTCAGCACACTCTCCACACACACAGTAAGCTGCTGAGCCCAGCTGCAGTCATAGAGAAAACGCTGGCACACAATTGCTTGATTAGCAGGAGTGTCTAATTAAAAAGAGAGATTTCAACAGAATTTTAGGTACTAAGATTTCAAAACTCCATTATTCAGTGGTGACAGTTGGCACAGAAGCAATCACTCTGAGTTACTGAGAATGTGTTGTTAAAAAAAGTTCTTCAAGATTAATTCCAAGTAGAAAGTTGAAGGATAAAATAAATGGAGAGCTATCTGGGAAGGAATGTCAGCACAGCAGGCTGCAGTGCTGGCTAGAAGTTGTGAACAACAAAGGGGTTTCTTAACAATGAAATATAAATCAAACGAGGGTAGACTTATTGTCCTAATTTAAATGCTACAACCTTACGTATAAAACCTGAGAGCCAGAGAAAAATCTAAGTGACAGTGCAATCCAGAAATGAGAATGTTTTAATTTGCTGATGGCATTTCCCTCTGCTAAGTCATCTTAATCAGGCAAGGTTTTGTACCTCCTTGAAATGAACTCATTTGTCTATTGCATGTCAAAGGTGAATTGAATGAAGTATAAACTCCTTTTAGATATAAAGTTGGAGGAATTCCCAGTATCCCCACGCCTGGAGCAACCCAGCTGTGCCCTCTAGTGATCATGCTGGCCTGCTGTTTTTTCAGGAGATAAAACTGACTCTGGATGACTCTTCTATCTTAGAAATTCGCTTTTGTTGAGGGATGACTGCTGATCTGGAAAATAAATGCTATTCTGCAAACAGGTGTAGTGAATATAAAACAAAAAGTTCTTGATTTTTGTTCAATCAGCCCCGTTTTTCTTTGCTTACAAATTCCTTTATAATTTGGGCCATTTGTAAAACGTCTTCAATTCCACACTTGTCAGTTATTAGGGGTTTGGATTTATGCATAAAGAATTATTCACAGATCCAGCATTGCAGATAAATTGGATTAAGCTAGAGCAATCATTTTTACAATGAGATATTTACCTTCTTTAATATATGTTATGATGTATGGTATAGTGAGAACTGTCAGAGTGCAGAAATTTGTTGCTCAAATTTAACTGGACTTAATTTTACTAGGAATATGTGTGTGTGTGTGTGTGTGTGTGTGTGTGTGTGTGTGTGTGTGTATCTATCTATCTATCTATCTATCTATCTATCTATCTATCTATCTCAGTTTCTTAGCTCAATTGTAAATTCCTGTGTCTAGGTCTTGAAACTTCTAGAAGTTGTTATTTTGCTGTGTAGATCAAAGTGTGCTTTATATGCAGACTTTTTTTTTTAAAGATTTATTTTTTATTTACACATACAAGCTGGGGTACAGGCCAGAGGTGTGGGGCGGCGAGAGGGTTCACCAGAGACAGAGCGGGTAGCAGAACAGGCAGTTCAGAAATACATTGCTGAGGGGAGCAGCGGGGGAGGCAGGAGAGGTCTGCCGCACCATGTGGGATTCTCCCTGGCCGGGCGTCGAACTTGCGTTGCCGCTGCCGACAGCTCCACAGCGCAGCGCTTAACCGCTGCACCACCAGGGATATATGCAGACTTTTGAAACAACTTTTTAGAAACAACTACAAGCTTACAGATAAATTGCAAGTACATTCTTTTTCTGGACCACTGAAGAGAAAGTTGCAGATATAATGCACATTCTCCACTAAATACTCAAGTATTAAAGCATTTAAATACTTTCTCTCCATTCTTGCTCCTTCCATCCTCCCCTCTTTTCTCTCCCTCTCCTTTCCTTCTTCTTCTCTTCCTCATTCCCTCCTCCCTTCCTTTTCCTCTAGCTGTCTCACTTTTTCCTCTATTTTTCTTTTTATTTATTCTTTGTAGCTGTGTTTTATAGGACATCCTATAATTTCACCTTTAAATACTTCAGTAACATTGTTAAAGAATACAACCATTCTTTTATTATTATTTATTTATGCATACAAGCTGGGGTGTAGGCCAGAAGTGTGGGGTGGTGAGAGGATTCACCAGAGATAGACTGGGGAGCAGAACAGGGAGATCAACTGAAATACACTGCTGAGCGGGCGAGGCAGGAGAGGTCTGCTGCACCAGTGGGAATCTCCCTGGCCAGGTATCGAACTCGTGCTGCTGTGGCTCTGGATAGCTTCACAGTGCTGCACTTACCGTTGCGCCACCAGGGAGGCCCAGTACAACAATTCTTTTTATATAGCTACAATGCCATTATTACAACAAACCAAATTACTTTAAAAAAATTTACTTATGCATACAAGAACTGGGGTGTAGGCCTGAGGTGCAGAGGGTGGGAGGGTGAGAAGATTCACCAGAGACAGAGTGGGGAGCAGAACAGGGAGATTGACTGAAATACACTACTGAGGGGTGCAGCAGTTGAGATAGGAGAGGTCTGCTGCTCCATGTGGTTTAGCTCCCTGGCCGGGGATTGGGTTCATGCAGCAGTGGCTGGCAATAGCTTGATAGCACTGAGGCTTTAACCCCTGTGCCACCAGGGAAGCCCACAACAAATCAAGTTAAATCACATTAAAAATAATTTCCAAATAACACCTACTCTTCAGTCTCCATATTCAAATTGCTATAATTAATTTTCTTAAACTACCATTTTACATTTTGTTTGTTGTTTATAATAAGCATTTAATAATGGATCATCTCAAGATGGGGTAGTTCCATTCCCTCCAGTATCCCTTTTACAACAAAAAACTCCTGGAGCTAACACAACAAACAAGCATGGAACATTTTTATAATGGTGGAAAGAAGACAGGTATTCTAGGGCTCTCAGGATTTAAGGAAGGACATTGCAATGAATTCCCTGCCTTCCTTTATTTCTTTTCATATGTTATATATCCTCCAAACTGGAGTTTTGACCAGACATAGTGGGGAGGAAAAGCTCCAAGAGAAGACTATTCCCATAGCCAAAGAATAAGGAAAGGACAAGAGAAAATCTTTTTTTCAATACCTGCCCTATTTTAGTCAAACATCAATAATTGTAACTGTGGTTTCAAGAGGGCCAACAGGAAGCTGCTCTTTGATTCTTTGCCCTATGGATGTGCCCATTCTTTTGCCAGTGGTGAGACCAAGTAGGGAGCTGATCTTCCCACTCCCACTCAGTGGAAGCAATTGGCACTTTGATTCTCTTACTGGAGTAGTGCTGGCGTGGCAATAGGTGATTACAGTCTTTCCTAAAGAAGTAAGCATTGTCCAATTCTCCTGTTTGGTAATATCAGTGGAGTTCATGGCAAACTAAACCTCTAATCCCAACTGGCAATGAGAC
Organism: Scalopus aquaticus; assembly: GCA_004024925.1. NCBI lineage: Eukaryota > Metazoa > Chordata > Mammalia > Eulipotyphla > Talpidae > Scalopus > Scalopus aquaticus. The sequence goes on from PVIJ01000247.1 coordinate 262,739, forward strand.
CGAATGACTTCATTATCCCCCACCTCAGGTATCATCAGGGTGATTAGGGAGCAGAGCTTCTGCCAGATCCTGAAACAACAAAGTGTTGTGACTCAATCCTCTGCTCACTCCCTCCCTGGTTTCAGCAGTGCTGAACAGGGAACTGAGCTAACAACCTCACACAGATGCAATGAAGCAGAGCTCCTGGTACCCCACTTTCAATGGGTATCTGTCAACAGGCATGAACAGGGAGAGCTGAACTTCTACCCCACTCCTTCTGCAACCAGGTGGTATAAGTTGGTGCTTTACTTTGTTGGGGTGATGTTGGGGAGGGCCCAGCAGAAACTGAGCATGCATAATCACCCAACCTTTGCAGTACATCTCGACAAGATACATGTTTGTTAAACAAGACAATTAAATAGAATCCAGAATCATATAATATCCAAAATGTCAAGAAAACAACTGAAAGTGAAAATCACTTATCATACCAACAAATCACAACTTGAATGTGAAAATCAACAGATGGAAACACCAAGATGCTTTAGGTGTTGGAATGATTTGCTATCAGCCATCATAAGAATGTCTCAACAAACAACAAGAGTTTCTCTTGAAACAAATAAATAGAAAAATTAGCAAAGGAATACAAGTAATAAAAAAAATGTAAATTATAGGGGCAATAGTGCTATAACTGAATTAAAAACTTTCTGGTTGGGCTCACTGCCTGCCCTACTTCAGTCAAACATCAGCCAGTTAAAGATGGTGGAGGATAAATTTAGTAAAATTGAAGGCAGATTAATGTAAGTTATTCAATCTGAACATTAAAGAGAAAATAGACTAGTAAAAGAAAAAGAAAAGATCTTCAAATATGAATCAGGTGATGGTATTCGCCTGTTTAAAACCTCCAATGACTTCCCTTCCTGTGGCAAAATTTAAAGTTTTTATGTAGACTCTCATGTCATGCATGCATTTTCTTAAGAGCACCAAGCTTATTTCAATTCAGTACCTTTCCATAACCCTGAATCATAAATTCCCTCTTTTTTTTAAACAATCCAAAGTACAGTCTGAGTATTTAAGTAGTGTGGGAATAGCATTAGTCACAACACCCAAGCACTTTATGCTTTCTTTATCCAAGATTATATGCATTATAATGCTATTTCTTACATAAAGAGTAGCAAAATAAGTAAAAAGTGACTTAGGAATTGTAGTTAGACCTATGGATCAACCATAACTACCTGTGGTACCAAACACCAACGGGTAACATTAGAACCACTTCTTTTTGTTTGTTTGTTTTACTTATATGCATTTTTTTTACACACCCTGCACATAAGCCAACTCAAAATGGATAAAAGACCTGGATGTAAGACCTGAAACCATAAAATTTATAGAAGAAAATATAGGCAAAACTCTACACGACATACATCTCAGCAAAATCTTTAAAGACACATCCCCAAAAGCGAAGGAAGTGAAGGACAAGATAAACAGATGGGATTACATCAAAATAAAAAGCTTCTGTACAGCAAAAGAGACATTAACCAAAACTAACACACACCCTACCAACTGGGAGAAGATCTTTGCACACAATTAGAACCACTTTTTCTTATAATTTATGTCTTTCCTCGAGGTTTTCCTCTTGTTATAATGTGGTGGACCCACTTTAAGCTGACCCCTAATCATGAGGTGTGCACACCCATGCATAATTCCCTTGTTCTGAGCATGTGCTGGCCTAGTAGCTTGCTTTTCTAACCCACAGAATGTGGGAAAGAGTTTCGGTTGTTACTTCCTGTAAATAGAGTACAAGAGATTTTAACTTCTGAGTAGCCAGCAGTCTCTCTCTTGCTAGCTTTGATGAGGCAGATGATCATGTCATGAATTACCCTGTGGAGAGCGTAGTTTCCAGGACAAGAGAATAGGATGGTCTCTGGTCAGGAGAAAGTAAGGAACTGAGACTTTTTCAGTCTAAAAACCCACAAGGAAGTGAATCTAACTGTTATCTATATGGGCTAGAAAATGGATCACTTCCCTGCTGAGCCTTTAGGTGCTGCCCACCTTGGTGAACACCTTGATCCAGTGTGTGAGAAGCCCTGAAGCAGAAACCCCAGTTCATTCACTCCTGGTCACCTGACCCACGGACATGTCTGATAATAAATGTGTATTGTTTTAAGCTGCTAAATTGGAAGTAATTTGTTCTGTGATAATAGATATGGACAGTTTAAAAATTATTACTAGGGACAAAAACACTTGAGATTCAAATGTCTGGTGTCTGGTGTAAGTCTGATTATCATTTTTGGTAGGCAATCTGTCTTTTCTTTGTGTGTTTTTCTTCAAAACTTTATCTTTAATATGCTTTAGTAAAAATGTATTGGTGTAAATATATATTTCCTTACGTTCTAAATACCCAAAAAGCATTCAATATGAGGATTTTGTGCAGATCCAGAAAGAGTTATGGTTACTGACATCAAGGTTTGATGCTCCATCAATACCTCTAATCTTTCTGGTATTTCTATTTAATGTAGATTAGATCCCCTTGGTCTAATGTTTATTTCTCTGAACTACTAGTTCTACCTAGAAGAAACATTCTTCCACTGCTATTTTGGCGTGAAATACTTAAGCACCATCTTTAATTCACCAATTGTGTTCTTGATACTAACCAGTGCAAGAACAAGTCATTTACTGATTGTTTTAGTCCATTATCTTTATTTTTAATACTTGTAATTATTTTGATTCTTATAATCCTGTTTTTATTTCATTGTTGCCAATTTTTTTTCATAGTTTCTTATTTGCTTCAAATGGATATTATTCCTTTATTTCTATGAACATACTTTCAAGCTGCTTCATCTTGGTGAATTCATGTTCTGATTATTAATTTTGTTGTCTGTATTTCTTAGCATTGAATTTCTTCATATAGTTTTGAATTTGGATTCATAGGCTCAATATGAGTGGATATAGTCACATATTCATTTATGTATATATACATGTATTTTTATTTCTATCTTCTTCTCTAAGACTTTGCTGTTTTTGTACTTAGCCCCTGTGCCCATGACCCAGAACAAGGTTTTGTAGTGGTAATTTAGGACTTCTGCTCTTCAGTGCTACTGAGGACATCAGAGATCCAGTCACAGAAATAATCAGTGGCTTGGTTCTGTTTATGAGAGTGTGCCTGGGTTCTCTCACCATCCTGGTCCCACATAATCTTAGGGAACAAGACAACTTTCTTAAGCCTCCTTTCATAAGTTAGGGGGGCCCATCCATCACACTTACTCACGAAGTGTACACAACTTTAGTTGTTGTACCCTCAACTCATCACTCATGAAACTTGTTAAGTCACTATTACCTACAAGGGGATAAACTCTCTATAACCACTGCTGGCTTCTGTTCTTGGAAACCTTGAATTAACTCGATGCTTTATATTTTTGTTCCATTTCTGGTCCATGGCCCTATTTATCTGATTATTCAAATTCTTCTTTTACTCAAGAATTCAGTCTTTTAATGAAGAAGTATCTAGTGAGTAAATACTATATGATTAATATTTGGATAGAAAGAGCATATGTTGATTAGATATACATTCTCTCCTACAGACACTTAGTATATGATAGAAGTAACACAGATACATTGATAAATAATCAGCATTTTAGAGTGCTTGCTATACAGAAAGCATTTTCCATGTGTAAACTCATGTAATATCCTAAGCAGCACAGTGGTGTTATATATTCTCCCATTATTTTTATCTTGCTCTGAGGAATGCAGAGGTAAAGTGACTAATCAGCCAAGGTGGCACAACTTGTTTACACAGAACCCAAAGAAAATCAGTTTGAGGCTAGATGAGTGAATGATAAACCAGTGCACTTGGACCTGATGCAGAGGGGGATAAAGAATTTTGAAGGACTTCAAGCAGAGGTGTGATCAGATACTAAGGTCAGCCTGGTTAGAGCAAACAGGCAGGGTTGGTCAGATTAGGAGATACTCTAATGAGGAGATTATAGGGCAACAGCCCATGTAGCATGGCGGCCGTGAGAAAGGGCCAGGAAATAGAGAATAATAGCATTTAGTGACATTAGAAATAGATACAAAGAGAAAAGACACCACTAGGAAGAATGTCGAAGGCTATGCACTAAGGCTTGGGAGATAGAAGCTTTGCCAGAGTGTTGTCAGTTGTGTGTACATTTGGTGTGGCACTTTTCTTCTTAATCCTGTTTTCTCAGTTTCAAATGAAATGCAATTAAACTACAGCCTCTAAAGTAGAAACTACCATACTTTTGTGATTTTTTTTAAGAAAAGTATTTTATAAAAATTTGAATGAGCTGTCAACATCTGAACATTGGAATTACATACACATCACAATTTCTTGTTTTTCTTGAAAAACAGGAAGATCTGGTCCCACCAGTTTTCTGATTTCACGGAACAATAGTGTGTTTCACTCTGAGGAAAGCAAATACCACTCTGGTTAGTCCTTCCTTTCTGTCCTTTCATTTCTCAGGTTTGCTTTAATCACGTCAGTCATATTGCCTGTCTAGGCTCTGTAGGTATTTAAATATTTTTAGCCTTAGACTAGTTGATTTTCTAGTTTCTTCTGTATATAAATCGTGTGAATCTCTACCTCTCATATACATATACTTAAAAATGGGGAAAAATGGTAGCAGTGATAGAAATGCTCAGTAAGAGTGTATTTTTGTCCATGGTTTTCTTAGTGCTTTATATGTATAATCTCATTTAATCTTCAAAAACCCTTTGACATCAGTATTATTCTTATCATTGTGCTCTTATTACTTGTGAGGAACAGAGGCTTTGAGAAGTTTTAATTTGCCCAAGGTTATGTGGTGGCTAAGTAGTAGAGCTAGGATTTGAAATCAGTAGTCTCACTCCAGAGATAATGTTTCTAACCATTAGACTCTACAATGGGAAGGTCAGAATATTTTGGAGAAAGGTCTTTGGGTTTGAAGTGTGTGAGAGAATGATGGTAAGTATATCACCAGGGCTGTCGAGGGGATGAAGCTTGTCAAGAGACTTGCTACTCTAGGAAGGGAAGTGCGAATCCTTAGCAACTGTGATTTCCCAACCCCTAAACCACCAAAAGAAGAGACCCAAGGTAGTTCTTGTGAAAATGAAGCATTAAGAGCTGAAATGAGCGTGGCTTTGAAAAAAGGAGGGGGACAAAAACCAGCATAACAGCTCGGGTCGGAGGAGGATGGCATGGTAAAGCCAGACATATATTAACCCCTTTCTTCTGCTAAGAAGACATGAGTGCAAACTCAGGATTTGGACAGGAGGCAGGGAAGCCTGATATGCTGCACACCTATTAATCAAATTTGCAAACGACAGTGAACAACCTGATTTTACAAGATTATCCAGAATGCCATGGGGCAATGGAGCTATAGGGAGGGTTTAATGATTATTTTAAATTGTTGGTTTATTAACTATGGATATCTGGAATATATACTAGGTTTTAATAAATAAAACATGGTTAAATCTCCTGAAGAGACATATGAAAAGTTTAAATGTGAAACCTTAGTGGCCTATTTTTTCCTAAAATATGTGTATTTTTCTTCTTTGATAATTACAATTTTTATTTCTTCTTTTGTTTTTATTCCTTTTGTGAGAAAAAGTTATTGAAAATTACATAATTAATAAGGTAAATGGAGCATATATATAAAAGGAAAGGATAGTTGGTCTTATTAACATATGGATTAGAGAAATGGTCTAGCTGTCATGATGTTTTTTGAAAAGTTGATAGTAAACTAAGTTTAGAGCTCTGTTTTTCCATTAGGATACATTCATGAAACACCTGTTTTGTGTTGGGATGTGGCTGGGAGATAGGGAAGAAAACACTGTGATTAAGGTTCAGTTTAGGTTCAAAAAAATTTATAATTTGCTTCATTCTGAGACTTGGGGATCATGTCAGGCATTTCAGTTGGCGGACGTGAGGTGGATGGTTACCTCCTCCAAAGTGGGTTGATCTACAGCCCCAAAATATCACCCCCTCATTACCTAACACTGCAGACCACATTCAGGCTGGACAGGCAACATCCTGGACTGATGTCAGACCTCTAGTCTGCCACATTAAGCAATGCCTTTCACTCCCTCCTTCCAAAGAGTATAAAATGCATGTAAGTTAGAATATTAAATTTCTGTTTTTCTAATCAATTTATAAGATGGAAAATGGCTAAGCCAGATTGGCAGAAATTGGCCCTGTTCTCTACTTCTGTTAAAACTGCTTTTAAAAGTATGTGGAGTGTTTTAGGGCCATACTAATGACTGATGCTGACTACATTTTACTTCAGGAAAAGGTTAAGACAACCGTGCCCAGGAATGGGAAGGCAGGAATTTGTGAGAAAGTGGATACAATTTTGGATCAGCTCCTTTGACCAAATACTACCGGTTTGGAAAAGTCCTGTAATCATCAAGAGGTGACTTGGCTTGCTTTCCATCATTGTCCCTAAAGCCATCCCAAATACTTTTTTTTGTCAAACCTATGTAAAACAGGGGGCTTGCTAGGCAAATGTGGCCTCCCATAAAGTACCTTGTCCCCCTTTCAACAGGAATGACTGCTGACTACCCCAAACAGAAAAATTCTGGAGCAGCTGCCACTACAATTCATTTTACAGAAGTTTCAAGCTGCTGCCAAGTCCTGACCCCATCTCTTCCTGGTGTTCTCATTAGAGTTGATCCTCAGGGCTGACACACTGCTCTTTTAACAAGCAAATCCTGCTGCAAGGGTGAAATCTGTAATCTACTGTGATGACGGGATTGGCTTAGAGGCTGGGAAGACTAGGGAAGAAAGTTATTTTGACGGTAGAAAAGGAAGGATGTGAGTGTCCATACACTACCTGGGAAGCAGGCCTGCGTGGGTGTAGGCTGTGTGAAAACACTCAGGAAGAGTGAGACCAAGACCCCAGATATGTTTTCTTCATTTCCTTTGGCCTTGGTCTGGGAGAGATATTGAGTGGAATATTGGTGGATCTTAGAATGGGTCCTTTTCCTAAAACTGTTTATGTGAACATTCATTCAGGCCTTCACTGATTTGCGTGTACACCTAGGTGAGTCCCTCAACTCATTTAAATGTTCATGTTGGCAGAGTTTTATCCTCATCTGCAAAGTGAAGGCCGTGGACTTCTCGCCCTCCATGCTGTCCTATAGCTCTGTAGGTATTTGTTTCTAGCTGGGATTGTCTGTGGCTGGCAGAGGTCTAGGGAGCACCAGTGATGTCTAGGCCAAGTATTTGAATGGGTCTGTGCATCGCAAATGATCAAGAACTGCTTTGCTAGAAGAAAAAAGAGAATCAGAGACTGGCCTGATGTCCCTATCTTCGAGAAGACTCTACATTTTGGGGAGGGAAGTGAGGCACATTTGGTTTCAGGTATTCCATGTGGATGGTACTCGTTATTTCACTTATAGCTTCAACCACACAGAACTTGCTAAATTGCAGTGAATACATTACAATAGTGAAAGGTCAACATAGCTTAAGCCTTAATGAGTGAAACTGGCTGGAACAAAATCACCTGTTTCTTTCAGCTCCACTGAAAGACATGACTTTGTCATTCTTTACTTAAAATAAGAGTTTTAAAAATTGTTCATATAAACAAAGCATAAATTTTGAGAAATAAGCTTCACATATAAAGCCCTGAAAATTAATCTGACTGAAATCCCATACATACATATCTGAGACATTTTATGTGCTGTGTCAAATCAAGGATATATTACTAGTGTTTTGAGAAATGGCAATTAGGTGGAAAAGGAAATAGTTTATAAATTGTAGACTCACTGCAATTAATAGGAGGAAATACATTGACTGTTTTCTGTAATCAAACACACATGAACAATTTCTACTTGCATCATGGGTATGGCAATGAAGGCAACATGGATGAGGGAAGGAGCCAACTTTAAAGATGTTTATTTATTTTTTTTTGGCATATGAGGACCATGTGGAATTAACTATATAGAAACACTCATCTGAAAGTTAAATAATGACATCAACAAGTTAATATTCAACTCCTTGAAGGCAGAGATGATCTTACTGTTTTTCAATTCTTAGCCCTTCCAACAGTAGTTACAATACAAGAGGTGTTTGGTACATTTGAGAGACGAAGAAAAAGCTTTTACTTATAAAAATTGGGGTACAGTTTACATTTCCTGTGTCTGAGGAAGAAATAATAATTTTCAAAAAGTGATTGACATCCACAAATGAAAATCAGATAATTTTGTTGAGTAGAGTTCAAGTTATTCTTTTAGTAAATGTTTATTCTTTGACTGCAGTGTGTTGGATGATGTACTAAGGTTAGCATAGTTAGGAGAAGAATAAGACACTCTTGGCCCTTAGGGGATATGTGGCCAAGTAGAAGAGATAAAATGTACACAAGAAAATGATGACAAGGGATACAGAGTGATATAAAGATGACTTAAATTGTGTATATCTTTGGGGGGCGGGTATTGCTTTTGACAGATGGAATGTATTGAAAATCTATTACATGCTAGGCAATTCAAAACTTTGATTTCTCTCTCAAAGATAGGGCATTATTATACCTATCTCAAAGCTAATGAAACAGACTTGTGAAGAATTCAGAGTTTGTGAAAGTTTGATTTTCTTTGTGCTGGATGCATGGAGCTTTTTAAATTGTCACCTACTGCCTTTGAGATCAGAGGATGTTAATCAGGAAGCAACCCTGGGGCTGGTTCTCAGAGACCATGTTGCAGTAGAATACTGTCTTAGGAAGTTTCCCTTCATTTTGGTGCTGTTCATTCTCTTTTCTTATTTATTTATGCATACAAGAACTGGGGTGTAGGCCAGAGGTGTGAGATGGTGAAAGGATTCACCGGAGACAGAGTGGGGAGCAGAACAGGCAGATCAACTGAAGTACACTGCTGAGGGGAGCAGTGGGCGAGGCAGGAGAGGTCTGCTGCGCCATGTGGGAATCTCCCTGGCTGGGGGTCGAACTTGTGCTGCAGTGGCTGTGGATAGCTTCATAGTGCTGAGACTTAGTCTGTTGTGCCACCATAGAGTCCCAAATAGTTTCACTCTTAAGAGGAAATATCAATGCATTTATTGTCTTCTATAGCATGAAGCTAAATAAGGTACAGAATTATTATGTACTCCTTTAAATTTCAATATTTGCCCTAACTATTCTAAATAAGAATTAATGCAAATATTGATTGAAAAACAACTATGGCTGATTAGGTCTTTTTCAATTACTACTTAGCAATGCTGTGTTACTTCCTCCAAAAAGTCTGATTGGACGTAACTCCCTTAGTTAGTTGCCTTATCTCTGTGCTCTTCTAACACCTTGGCCAAATCTCCGTGATCGTATTGACCATACTGTCTTATATGTTCATATGTCTATCTCCCACCCATACTGTCAGGAAAGAATCATTTCACTGATATCTGTGCCAGTGAGGTACTACTGAGTACGCAGATATCAGTAAGATACACTTCCTACACTCTTCGAAGGCACAGCTTTATAATTTGTCTTCTGTTCCCTCCCCACTATTCAGCTTTTCATAGTGATTGTGAAAAGCAACCAAAGCTTATAAAGAAGACTTTAGATATGTCTTCTTTAATTCACATAATATTTTAGAAAAATTTGAACCAACGTTTTAAATGTAGGTGACTTTATACAATCTCAGAATTTTAGCTACTCTTCGGAAGTCAGAAGGTCTAGCAACACCTGGCCTGATTTCTTCTAGAGCATTAATCAACTGTTGTCAGCTATGCTTATTTCTGCACAACGTATAGACTCTCCAGTCTACCTCAGTCCCTGCTGTTCCTGATTATTCCCTGATGCCGAAACTAAGAATCAGCTGTCATTTAGATTTGCACTGATATTCTTTGAGTGTAGAAATCTCTTTCTACCAAAAAAGAGAGAGAAACCAAAATAAATCTAGAGAATGAAATGATACTCAAAAATATACCAATTTGTTTTATCTGCTTATCTGAACTGTCTTGATAATCTTATTAATTCACTTAATATACTCAAATGTGAGCTCCTGGATCTAACTGGTCCCCCCATTCTAAGGCATCCTATATACCTTGGTGGTATCATTACTCTTTACTAACCCCTTTAATAGTAATAGTAATAGTAGTAACAGGCCTTAAGCTCTACTAAATGCTAGTGCTAACTATACTATTTATGTGCTAACTAGTTTTCCTATACTGTTTTATGTACCTTACATGCATTAACATTTAAATCTTTATGTCAAAGATGTGAATAGGTGTCATTATTATCTACATACTCTTTAGGACAGGGAAACTGTATAATGTGGATTAGTCACTAACAATTCTAGAGCTGAAGACTAGCTCCTGTGTCTGTAAAATTTAGTAATTATGGCTTTGGCTAGTTCATACTTTATAATAAACCAGATGGGATATGGGTACATTTTTTGAACCATTTAAAAGAGGTTGAAGGAATTTTAAAGCAACTTAGTATTATAAATGAGTCTGCAGAAGAGATATGTAAGATGATTAAAAAAAATAGAGCAAGCTGTTCTCACAAGCTTTAGAAGTATGGATTTAAATAAACAAAGGAGCCATGTGCAAATTATTTAAACCTCTTCTGCACCCTGTCATATTTGTAAGGAGCCTAAAAGGTTATTCAGTGGCATTCAGTTTAACTACCATAAATATCTTTATTTGAAAATTCTTTGCTATAAATTTCATCAGTGAATGAGAAAATTACTTCTTAAAGAATTCTATCATTCCCATTGTTCTTTCCTGAAAAGTCTAAATCAATTTTTTTCAAAATAATATCTGTAAATTATTTTGAATAACCCCATCTATATTCTTATGAGATTTTCCTTTCTTCTGATAATGTTTACTTCTAATAAATGTATAATTTTAAAGATTTAAAATTGATTAATTTACTTTAAACATAACTTGGATCTGGCCCAGCAGCACTTTTTTTTTTTTTAAAGATTTATTTTTTTATTTTTATACATACAAGCTGGGGTACAGGCCAGAGGCGTGGGGCGGCAAGAGGGTTCACCAGAGACAGAGCGGGGAGCAGAACAGGTAGATCAGAAATACACTGCTGAGGGGAGCAGCGGGGGAGGCAGGAGAGGTCTGCCACACCATGTGGGATTCTCCCTGGCCGGGCATCGAACTCGCGTCGCTGCTGCCGACAGCTCCACAGCACAGTGCTTAACTGCTGCGCCACCGGGGAGGCCCATGGCCCAGCAGCACTTTGACAGACTGTGATAGGTAGAGTAGAGCGTGGAGCTGGAGACAGACCTGGCACTTGCTCTAGGAATGAACCTGGTGACAGATGCTGAGTGGCAACAATCTGACAAATAAGTTAGGGTGGCCGAAACCATATGACATAAGAAGAAGGAAGTGTTGGCATTTCAGAACAATATCCTGGGAGATTCATAGGGCACAGTAAGAAGAAATGAATTGACACTTGGTCAGAAACCCAGGCATTCAAACTTAGAGAAATTACTGCATTAGACCCCAGTTCTCAGATTCCTAGCTGGGGTCTGGGAAAGAACAACACAAGACACAGTGCTAAATAGCTTGGGTAAGGAGATAAGATAAAACGACTGAAGTCAAGGAATCAAGGCAGGAAATACAGAGTCACACAACCATGATGTAGGTGTAGAGGCTACTGTCCCCAGTGCACAACCCCCCTTCCCTTTTCCCTACCACAAGTCTCCTTTGGGAAAACAGCCAGATAGTGAGCATGCAATACCCCAGCCAGCTCCCGGGTTGAGGCCTTCATGACTTTACCAAGCAGCATGTTGTGGATGACCCAAGCTGGCTTAATCATAGTGAATGCCAGGATTTTACTCAGACTATTAAAATGCAGTGTTCCCTTGTCTTTTTATTACTACTGCAGCCAGTTACTGTCACAAGGGGAGTCACATTGAGGAAAAAGTTGATACGAGGAGATGGGCAGAACTGGAAATTGGCAGGGTAATGAAGACAATGCTTCAAAGACAGTCAACCTTGGGATCTTGTGATGCCTGATGATGACACTATCTCTTTCCATTATATATTCCTTTTTCTTGCTGCCACAATTTGGGTTGTGTTTCCTGTCACTTGTGATTGAAAACACTTGGTACTTTAGCTGCTAATCAAGGATAACAATGAAGCCCAGTTCTAAGTGCTCAGGTTTCAAGGTAGACCTGTAAGTCTTAGGAATAAGAGAAAAGTCTTGCCATGATTTGGGTGATGTGAGGTTAGAGGCGACCTAATTTTTATTTCTAAAATATTGGGGAAGAACTTTCAAATTTTGTTCGCTGAAGACTGTAATAAGTTCTAGAACTTAAAGTTGAACATGCAGGTGGGAAATACACTTGATAGAAGGAACAAAGCATAACAAACAGGGTGGACTTGAGTCCATTGACAGAATTTGACTTATTCTTGGAACTTGGAATTTTTGAGTGGCACTTAGTTAACTTTATAATGTAGATTAAAGGAAAAGAAAAATATAAATGCATATAAGTACATTTTTAATTAATATAAATAAATGTTATAGCCAATATCTAAATATAAATCATTCTCTTTAACTGACACCAAGAATGCACATGAAAAAATATGGCAATTATAATTAGAGGTTAAGTTTCTTAGCTCTCTTTTCTAAGAGATACTGTACTTTCTTGCTTATTGTTATATTCCAGTGTCTAATATAATTATTGTTTGGGAAACTGAGTAGATAAGCTGAGTGTCTTCCTCCAACTGACCTTGAGATAAGGACTAGGGTGGAGGTAGTTTATTTAGATTGCAGACTCAGGCAGTCAGACAAGGAAGTAAGGAAGTGAGACCCAGAAAGAAGTAACTACCATTGTAAGCAACAGGAGTTCAATTCCATTAGAGATAGTTTAAGAAACTATGTGGGACATGTCTCAATTTTCCTCCTGGATAAAGAAAAAACTTCCACACCCCATTCTCACTTGGTGAGGTTTGACTCCATTCCTACATGTTAACTTGCCAACACTTCTTGTGTTGTGCTTGTCTGTGGTGACAGGTGCTCCTACAGTGTAGAGAAAGTCCTCAAGCAGAGAAGTAGAGAGAGCCAGGAACTTGAGATGGGGAATTTCCAGTGTGCCAGAAACCATCTTCCACAGCTACAGGTGAACTTATAGGCAGACCAAGAAGATATGGGGTGGATACCAGTAGTATCTGCACACTGGTAATCAAGATATCGGTTTTATCTGGCCAACATATCTTACCTGTTTCTTTAGGTCAAGAATCATCCCTTCATTTGGTGAACTGATACTCCTCCATTCCACACATTTGTGGTGTGTCTGACCATCAAGAATTACTGGATTCCATCTCATTGACCTAGAATTTGCTATGTGAAGAGAGGAAAAGATATCTCTGTCCACTGATTTAACTTACTAGAATGATATAAACCTGGAGTTGTTTGCAGTAATGCTTGCCCTCCAACTACTGCAGTGAGGGAGCCTATAGTAAGAAAGAATGATGCCAATACAGAGAGAGACAAGCCAAATCAAGGAATGAAAATAATAAAGAAAAGGTTGAGAACTTAGATGAAGTCCTTCCTTAAGACTGCTCAGCTTTTGTCAGAAAAGTATCCCTGACCCACTCAGTTTTATGAGGAGACAATTTTCCTCTCTACCTCACAATTTTTTCTTTGCATACTCTAGATTGAATTGGATTTCTCTCACAAGCAAAATTTATTAGTCAATATACTTGTCCTACATAAATATAAATTATACATATACAATGTGCCATATAGTGGGTTGACATAGAGTAACCATTAGTTTCTAGGAGGCTAAAAACCCTGAAATGAAGCACACATATTCTATTTAGATTAATGGAAAAATAACAGTTGAGAAGAATATAATTTTCTTTTCTTTTTTTTAAAAGAATTATTTATTTATGCACACAAGAACTGGGGTGTAGACCAGAAGTGTGGGGGGTGAGAGTATTCACCAGAGACAGAGCGGGAAGCAGAACAGGTGGATCTACTGAAATACACTGCTGAGGGGAGCAGCGGGCGAGACAGGAGAGGTCCACTGCCCCATGTGGGTCAGCTTCCTGCCCTGGGATGGAACTCATGCTGCAGATACTGCTGATAGCTTCATAGTGCTTAGACTTAACCCCTTGTGCCATCAGGGAGGCCTGAGAAGAATATATTTTTTAATCTCTGCTGTAAGAATAGAAAAAAAAAGTGACATGAATCTTGTGTGATCTACTGGACAGAAATTCTCTTCAGAAGATCCTGAGCTCGGGCACCATGGCAGGAGAAGTCCATTGAGAGAAGCTTTGTAATAGCAATATGTCTTTGGCTTTTTGTGTGTTCCTCTAATGATTTTTTAAAAAGTTGTTTTACTACATTATTTTCTGAATTAAATTAAATTATTTTCTTTATTAAATACTACTTCACCATGACATTTTAAATATTCCTGCTTTTCCCTCTTCTTTTTGCTTCAACTACTAGAAACAAATTTAAGAATTAGTTTGACAACATTGTTACCTTTTAATAAAGCTTTTTTATTATTTCCTTAATTTTGTTAAGTAGAAAATCTATACTTGTCTCAATCTGCTCTTAAAAAGCTGTTTATTTACTGCTTGATTTTCTACTTGTTCTTTTCATAAACATATAAAATTGAAAAATAGCCTCAAATTGTTTGTATTCATATAAATATTCCATATAAAACAAGTGTTGAGAAAGACGAAAAATTGATTTATGCATGATTCTGATGAGAAACTGTGGTGTTTTATATAATTTATCAAACCTTTTAGTAGTTTTTTTTGGCCAGGGGTTTTTCGAAGCTAAAAAAATAGGTTGCATATCTAGTTCTCCTATAAAGCCTGGTAAATGATTTTTATTACTGGAAAGTACTACCAAGAAATCCCTGTGAGGCTCAACTATCTTTCTGGCAATGGGATTCTGAGAAGGTAGATCTGGAACCATGGGGTTTACACCTTGATATTTCAGCCCCACTGCAAAGAACACATTGATACAGGTAAACACTGCTCATGACTGAGTTGTGGCAAGGTAGGGGCAGAGGAGAAATATTTAGCTGGAACAAATGAGGCTGGTGAACTGGAGCAAGGGTACAAGTAATAATTAAAAAGGGAAGGGAAGGGAAGGTCATGTTGGGGTTGAGCACCAGGATGGGAGGAGCTTAGGGTTGTAAACAGGAAATTAATTTTGAGTTGAGAACAGGGGGATTGGAAAAAAGTTGGATGAAGAGTAAAATTAACTGTATAAACGATAAGGTGGTTAAAGACCTGCTTTTTTGGGATGTCAGCAGGAATGAATTTGATGGCTCAAAGAAGGCATTAGAGCATTATCTACAAGCCAAATGAATGAAAATCAAAACAATAAAAATAATCTATCAGTTTACTTACAATGTGACAAATACTTGGTCAGATTAAAGTACTTTTCCAAAGTTGTTGTACTAGTACATATTCTTACCTACAGCGTATGGAAATTCCAATTTTTCCGCATTCTCACCAACAGGATCATCAGTCTCTTTTAGCTTAGGATCATGGATATTAGTAAACCAAAATATTTTGTATTTCTCATGAGACATAGATGAGAACCATTTTTTTCTAAACTGAGCGAATCTTCTAGATAGATAAAGATATGTAAAATAGTCAACTGGGAAAATTAGTTAATCTCTTTGTGTTAAGTAATCCCCATCCAGGGCCTCCCTGGTGGCACAGCGGTTAAGCGCTGCACTGTGGTGCTGTCGGCATTGGCGACGGGAGTTCGACGCCCAGCTGGGGAGAATCCCATATGGCACAGCAGACCTCTCCTGCCTTGCCCGCTGCTCCCCTCAGCAGTGTATTTCTGTCAATCTGCCTGTTCTGCTCCCCACTGAACCCTCTCGCCGCCCCATGCCTCTGACCTGCACCCTGGCTTGTATGCAAAAATAAAATAAATCTTTAAAAAAAAAAGTAATCCCCATCCATAAAATTAGGATAATACGTCACAAAATTGTAAGGACTTAAATGTGTTAAGTAAGACCTTCAAAGCGCATTGTGTTTCAATGTTAGCTATTCTTCGGTCAGCTTAATGTAGCTTTGCATACAGTTCACAGTACCCAAATCTTCCTGGGTACGTTCTTCTATAGACTGTGCTAGTTATCCCCCCAAATTTCTACATTCTACAGTTTAACCAGTCACACACTCATTTCGACATAAAGATCATACAAGTCACTACCTGACAATGACAGACAAAAAAATTTCATGGGAAACAATGGTTAGCTAAGAGGGAAGGGAAAATGAAATGGGTTATCTTTTTCACATTTCAATTATAAATATCTTTTAAAAAATTATGAACAGTCAAAGAGTATTCATTTTCCTTCAAACTTGATTCATTGGTTTAAGAAATGCTGATTTTAATTTTTCTAAATCAAAGTCTAAAAAATTAAGTGGAGAAAATAGCATTTAAAACTCATTATTGTACACATATAAACAAAAAACCTTTTAGTGATTTATACATTTCACATATATACACGTATGTATAGAGAGAAAGAGAGAGAGAGAAAGAGAGTGTTCAAGGGTTGATTTTGTAAGTCTGAGCTGGTGTGTGAAATTGGCACCCACTCCCTCTGGATGATGCATTTTTCTTTGGGCTTTCAGGGGTTAGTTTCATGACAATGAGGAGTTATCTGGGGACAAAATTTTATTCTGCCTTAAATGATGACTCTGTGTGTGTGTGTGTAAAGGCTATGTGTTTGGAAGAAAAGATCTGAAGACAATAGGGCTTATCAGTTTCTTGGCAGAACTGGTAAATGGTAGGAGGTAACTACACTTTCTGTATATAAAAGAGGGAGCGTTTCTGATGGTGGAATGGTGGAAATAGACAAAAATTTGAAAAATGAAACTTTTAAAACTTGTATTTTTGAACCTGATCTAATACCTGGAATTTTAAACAAAAAGATGCCCATGAAACTGAAATTTAAGAAAAAACAAAATTTACTAGTCTTGTCTTGAAGGAAATCTCCATATTAATTTAGGTGGTTTCCAGAGATTTTGCTGCTAGAACCAATTCTAGTATTTAAACTACTTGATAATAAGAAACAATAAAGGAAGAGAGGGAGGGAGAGAGGGAGGGAGGGAGGGAGGGAGGGAGGAAGAAAGGAAGGAAAGAAGGAAGGAAGGATGGAAGGAAGGAAGGAAGGAAGATCAGAAAGTACTTGAATTTATTTGATATATTTGAATTTAAGACACTCAGAAAAGCTGCTCATATTTTCAGAATGGGGAACTTTGATCACTATTTCATGGGGTTTTAGCCTAAGGCAAGAACTGCATGGCATTTGGTGTTTTTTGCTTTCGTCATGTGTTCATTTCTTTTAAAGCTCAGCTTGACATTTTCTCCCAGGACATCTTCTCTGACCCCATGAGCACCAAGATATTTGACAATCTTGAGATATGCAAAACAACAACAAAAACAACCGAAAAGAAAAGAAAAAAGTAAAAGAAAGAAATTACTGTTCTATTGTTTATTATTTTTGACCGTAAAATTCTCCATAACAGATTACAAACTAATGGAGGCAGGACTTTGTCTGGTTCTTATCTCCCCATCAGGCCAAATATGGTGTCTTGGCATCATGCTCTTCAAAAAGGTTTGCTGAAAGGGATAGCAGGTTTTCTCTCCCTAACCCTCTGATGACAGATATTAAGCCACAATCTTTTTTCATTCTGGCTCTGATTGTAAGATGCAACCATAACAAATTTTCTATACATCTCACCACCAAATGCAGCAGTTCTAGTGTGCAACCTCTGAAACCAAATTAGCAAAGGACATTATGTACTAATGTTAGAAATCCACAAACACTTCAGCTTCAAATACTTTCCACTGTGGGTTATTTTTTTTTTTCATCAAGTGAAATCTTTCCATGTTTTAGCTCTAAGAGAGATTAAGCACATTCAATCTAATTATGCAACCTACTGACAAAAGCAATCTAAATGTGAATCACTCTGCTGGTTGTATTTCACAGTTGCCATTGGAAACAAAGACAAGTTTAGAAAACTCCAAAGTCAAGTCTGAGCCTTGGCATTATTTTGCCTACCAATGAAGGCAATTCTGGGTCTGTTCTTTCTTTCCGTCGCTCTTTGTATGAATACTCTGTGGGACTAGTCAGGCTCTCCAAATAACTGAAAAAGGTTGTAGAAAGTGGAAATACCACATACATTAAAAAATGGAGAAAAGCTCTAAAAGTTACACAAACAACAAATAAACAAAACCCAACTTGCCAGAGAGTCTGAGACTGGATATTTTCTGAAGATAGATGAAATACAATCTGGTGTTGGAGAATAGCATAGCATTTAAGAAATTCGAATTCCATATATCATTGGTATTTCTTCAGGTTAACAACTGATATAATATAGTGGTTAGCTGCAGGGTTTTATTTTCTTACTTTGGTTGTACATAATATTCAGATACAGAGCAGCTGTTGTACCATTTCCAGAACATTTTTCTTAATTATTTTCATTCACTTTCGATTAAATGATGAAGAGTGTCTTTTCTTTCTAAATCTAAATTTCCTGATTACTTTGAATTATTGGATGGGTTTACATGGCAGCTCCAAAACATTTTGGAAGTAGCAAAAGAGTGCTGGCATTAATGTGGGGAACATTAAGATGCACAAAATGGTTTCCCTGAAATGAGTGCACTCAGCCATGTACAGACAGCTGGGTTGACCAGACAGCCGGTTTGACCAGTTTCCTTCTCCTTCATTTCTCTAGGCTCTCATGTGTGTTATCTGATTGGAAAGTTTTCCTACTGACTGACAGGTATGACAAACCCCTGCAGGATAGCTCTTTGTAACAGAAACCATACTCTGCATTAACCTCTCTATCAACTCTGCGCACCCAACCATTAATTTAAGCTGCTTAGCCTTTATACTTGAGCTCCTCACCTCACCTCACAGCAGCCCTTACGTTACTATGCAGTAAAAATGAGGTGAGATTTTCTCAGATCCTGGGTTCCCTACCTTTCTTTCTGACTGGGGATGCTGGGATCTCAGAAGGCCTTGCATCAGGGCCCATCCAAGGGACAGTTTGACTAGATGTTCCAATTTACACATATCTTGAAATCATTAAAATTCAGTTTCTACATTCTATGTCATGTCTCAGTCTTATACTCTTAGCTTCCACCCAAGACCTTCCAACTGGAATCATAGTGCTTCCCAGTTGTAGGATTAGCATCGACTACTTCTATTTATGAATTTATTTTTAGTCATTAATTCACTCCCTTGCCAACTAATTTAATCAGTTGAAGATATGATAGCTATCTACATCTTCATTTACCAAATATGTCTGTTGATCACTGCCATATATTGAATGTTTATGTCTTCTCCAGTTTCTGATTGGAAACTTTAAGTTTCATATATTCTTATTGGAGAATATGAGTTTCATATATTGAAACTTAAATCCCAATGTGATGATATTTGGAAGTGAGACTTTTGAGAGGTGATCATGAGACTCTGCTTCATGGATGGACTTAGCACTTTTATAAAATGATCCCAGAGAGCTTCCTTCTCCTTCTACCACCTGAGGACACAGGCAGAATGTCTCTGTGGACTAGGACTAGGAAGAAATTCTCACTAGATACCAGGTCTGCAATACCTTAATCTTGGACTTCCATCCCTCAGAGTACTAGAAATAAATGTCTGTTATTTAATAGGCCACCTAGTATATGCTTTTCTGTTACAGAAGCCAGAACTAAGACTGTACATTGTACACTAGGATAAGTGCTGTGAATGCAATGGTAAGCCAAAGTAGACCTGTTCACATGACCCTTCCAGACTACCAAGGGTGATGATTACTCCAGATACAATTAAAGTAAGGAATGAAACAAGTTCTCTGAAGAAAAGGAACATGATGCTGTGAGAGAGCATACCAGCTGGGGGTGGTGGACAGAAAGATTTTTTTCTCAGAAAATTATAGTTTGTCTTGGAGTTATGTTACCAAGGCAGTGAGATGGAGGTGTGGAAAGTAGTTCATACAAGGGAGCCCATATGCAATGCTTGGTAAAAGGAGGCTTGGCTTTTTCTATGAACTAAGTTAAGGCTAAAATGACATGAGTAGGGAGACTGAGAAGGAATAGGGAGAGGGAGGATGCCAAGGAGGCCTTGTAGTTCGTGATAAAGATTCTGATTGGTAGAGTAAGGAAAATAATTGAAGACTTTAGAGTATGGCTGTGTGGCGACCAGACTTACGATTATTTTTAGAGGTCACTTTGGCTACAACATTGAAAACAGAATAGAGTGCAGGCAGGAGTGAGGTGGGAGATAGTTCTGATGCAAATCCCTGGATTGAGGAGGTGGTGGATATTAATTGTGGATAGATTTGAGAGAATTTTTCAGGACAAGGGCCTCCCTGGTGGCGCAGCGGGTTAAAGCGCAACGCGACACAAGTTCGACTCCTGGCCTGGGAGATTCCCACAGGGCTTGGTAGACGTCTTCTGTCTCGCACGCTGCTCCCCTCAGCAGTGTATTTCCATTGATCTGCCTGTGCTGCTCCCCACTCTGTCTCTGGTGAACCCTCTCACTGCCCCATGCCTCTGGCTTGTACCCCAGCTTGTATGCATAAATAAATAAATCTTTAAAAAAAAGAATTTTTCAGGGCAAATTCCTTGAGCATAGTATTTTGTTACCCATGAAGTATGAAAGACAGACTTGTGGGACTACAGAACCTTCAGGTTAGTGTGTTGATTCACATAGAGAGGGGACTGGGAACAGGTTCTATTTAGCGGAGAAGATGATGAGGGCGGTTGTGGGTATTTTGAGCTTGAGACATTTAATTTGAGACATTTAACTGGTCTCAAGTTCAGAGAAGGGATTTGGGGTGGAATTATACAATTGTGGACCATTGATGAGTAGGTGGTAATTGCATCTGTAAGTGTGGGTGAGTTCTCATGAGAAGAGAATGTGGTATGAGAAGACAAAAGGACATAGGACGGGACTATAACATTGTTATATTAAATAGGCTGACAAAATAAAATGAAATTACCAGAGATTGGGAAGGAATGTCAGACAAATAAGAAAAATCAGAAGAGACTGATATGCTGGTTATTCTCTATTTGTCTTTCCATCCTTTTGCATGCCAGTCTGTGCTCTGGGAAACTCATTTCTGTGAACCGTGTCACTCAGGCTGGCTTGCTGCCCCTGTCAATGGGAGAAGAGAGAAGTAGGTTATATATTGCTCTGTTTCCTTTCCAGTTGTGCTGTGGTTTTACAGCTGCTTCATTCTCTTAATATCTACTTTCTTTAATAGAGAGTTGAAGAGTATCTGAAAAGCCAGAGGTGGTGGGAGGGTCACTACTTGCTTGCCTTGATTTTCCTCTGGGCAGCAGTATCTTGACCAAGATAATGAAATGGATCCATTTAGTCTAAATACTTGTCTACACCAATGGCTGGAGAGTTTTTAACTTGAAAAGGTTT
This sequence comes from Scalopus aquaticus, assembly GCA_004024925.1. Classification (NCBI taxonomy): domain Eukaryota; kingdom Metazoa; phylum Chordata; class Mammalia; order Eulipotyphla; family Talpidae; genus Scalopus; species Scalopus aquaticus. The sequence continues at coordinate 284,069 of PVIJ01000247.1, forward strand.
AGCAGCACAGAGAAATTAATTGAAAATGACTAAGTATATTTCGGAGTGAGAATTATCTAAAATACCCTGTTGTATTAATAAAATAGGAATAATGAATTAAATCTGAAAATAATATTCGTATCTTCCTTTTTATGTTACTACTGTAACTTTTAACCAAGTGAAGTTACATTTGCCCCGATCTTGTTTTCTTTCCTAGGATTGTCTGTGTTGGTCTACCACATGTCTCCTGCCTCCTGCTTGTCTGGACTAGGAAAGTTATGTTTTTTTTTTTTAAAGATTTATTTATTTATGCATACAAACTGGGGTATAGGCAGAGGTGTGGAGGGGCGAGAGGATTCACCAGAGTGGGGAACAGAACAGGCAGATCGACTGAAGTACACTGCTGAGGGGAGCAGGGTGTGAGGCAGGAAAGGTCTGCTGTGCCATGTGGGACTCTCCCTGGCTGGGCATTGAATTCGAGCTCCTGTGGCTCTGGCTAGCTTCATAGTACTGTGCCCAACCTGTTGCACCACCAGGGAGGCCCGGAAAGTTAGTTCTTGAATCTGTCCTTTATTGGCAAATTAGAGTTTTTAATTTTTTTAAAATTAATAAAATTAGTTTTTAAAAATTGTATTATTGTACTGAGTGGATTTTAAGTATAGAGACGCCATGAACTAACAGTAAAGCAGGTGGTTTCTATCCAGGACTTTCTGCTAAATGCCTGCTGCGATTCTTGTCCCCTGGAAGTGGCAGCCCTTTTCATTTGTTGGATTGCAACTTTTAACTTACTTTTGAATACTCTTGCCTCTGTGTTTTAGCTTAACATTGCAATGTGAGGGGATTATTTTACTTATTTTGTGATGGGAAAGTAAATTTGCAATTTGAATCTGATCTCCCATTGGTCAAGATCAGCAATTTCAAGCTAAGTCTGTTAAAACATCCTTCCTGTAAACCAAGCCCAACCCACATCATGTTTGTTATTTAGATATCAACATTTACATATAAATCAAGGTGTTTTAACAATTAAGCATGCAGAAATGGAGTTTTTATGTAATTATAAATACTTTTACAATTCTTTTAATAGTTATGTTAAAGATTACAACATTCATCCTTGAATCATTAATGTCTATTTTAAATTAGTATTTTTGCCACTTCTCAGATAATGTTAGGACTTTAAAGTACTCCAACTTCAGTTATTCCACTCATAACTTATATTCTATTACCTTCGTGTATTTTAATTCTATATATATTAAGACACGAAGTGTTAATTTTTATCATCATTATTTTATTAATATTTTAATATATTCATACATTTAATCGCTCCATTGTTCTTCCTACATTTTCAAATTTCCAACTGTAATTACTTTTCTTTAATAAAGGTTTCTTTTTCTGTTTTTCTCAGGTTTTACTTGTCTAAAATGTCCTTATTCCTCCTCATTTATAAAGGATGTATTTGTTGAGTATAGAACTGTAAACCACCAGTTTTTTAACAAGCAATTTTGAGGAAATACTTCCTTTACATCTAAGTTACCACTGACTTTATTGAGAAATCAGTTTTCAGCCTCATTGTTGCTCCTGTGAAGACAATCTGACTTTTCCTCATTGCTTTTAAGATTTTCATGTTGCATGCATTTTCAAGAAGCTTTATACTGGTGGACCTTTCTTTGATTTTCTTTTAACTTTTTTCTACTAGAGATTTGTAGGAATTCTTAAATCTGTGACCTTACATATTTCATCTCATTTGGAAAAATTTTAGTCTTCATGTATTAAAATATTGCTTCTGGTATATTATTTATTTCCTTTCTTTTGAGAATTACAAGTAACCATAGTTTGGTCCTTGTTTTCCTACAACTTCTGTATCTCATGCTTTTTCTTGTTTTCTTTTTTCTATGTTATATATACGTATATATGCGTGTAATGTATATATACTTGTATATGTCATGGTATATATATATAAATCATTTGTCTTATATAATTTTATATAAATACATTAAAAACATTTTATTACCTTTCAGTTCATTAATTCTCTTTACCTTTTTCTAGTCTCTACTTAAATCCATCCATTAGATCCATTTTATAATTTTCAAATTCCCTAATGTTCTTAAACATGTCTTCTAATTTTTTAAAATACTGATATTTAGTTTAAATTGACAACTTTGACAACTTTGTTCTAAAATCTGTCTTCTTATCTCTCCCCTCCACCGCTTTCGTTCCTTATAATAAATTCTTGTTTTCCCATATGTTCAGTTATTTACTTATTGATGCAAGAGAGTAGATGTAACAATTTACAGAGGACTTTAAATTTGTGGATGATGTTAACTCCCTCCAGAGAAGGTTTATTTTAGCTCTGACAAGCAGCTGTGGTTGCAGCATTATTAGTTGCAGATTAACTTTCATTCACTCAAGTGCTGTGATGCTTCACTGAGCTTCAGACCCTGTGAGTGTCTTACATTCCTTCTTCACCCTGACTTCTATGATGCTGTACTTACAGGTTCCAGTCAAGTTCAAGTGTTGGCTTGATTATTGAGCTCTCTTCTAGTTGATGAAGTCTTGAATCCCAGTTATCTGTCCAAAGGTGTGCTGAGATTCTCAGTCTCTTAAATTGTAAAAATCATCAGTATTCTGTAAGCAAAAAGCAATCTCAAGTATCAGATCACCTCTCTGGGCTTTCTTCCAATCCCGGATCTTGGTCTTTCAATTTTAGTCTTGTTAGTTATTTGATGCTTCAAAAATACATTTCACGGTTATTTTAGCTACCCTAGCTTTTGTTAGTGAGTAGATTTGTAGAAAGCAGCTTGGCTGATCATTGTTGGATGTATGCCTTAACAAAAACTATTTTATTAAACTCTCCAGATACTGAATCTTCAATGAACACATCCTTTATTCTAAAATAAATACTGTAATTTTAGAGAGGTATTTAGTACCAATTACTTGATTATCTGTTTTTATTTAAGTAAGAGTGGCTAATCTAGTGCCAACACATTTGCTATTTTCCAAACATTTTTTGCAATATTTAGACCCAAAGGGTGATGAATAAAGTAATTTAGAGAAAAAGATTATAAAAAGACATATTTTCAGATATTGATGTATTTTCAGGGAAAAATTATGTAAAGCTACTTAAGTATGGTTGTGACTAGTGAAACTTTCTTTACAATAAAAAAAAACATACATTTTTCTCTTTTCTACTTAAATATTTTATCTGTTATAAAATCAAAATAATATTTTTGTCTAGAATACTGTATAGGTAATTTTTATACTTCTTGTTTGATCATATTTAGAGACAACTGTCTTATTAATGGTGAAGCTAAGTTGGATTACCTGCTTAAGATGATGTCTGCCAGGGCTTCCCTGGTGGTGCAGCGGTTGAGCGCTGAGCTGTGGAGCTGTCGGCAGCAGCGATGCGAGTTCGATGCCCAGCCGGGGAGAATCCCACATGGTGCGACAGACCTCTCCTGCCTCACCCGCTGCTCCCATCAGCAGTGTATTTCTGATCTGCCTGTTCTGCTCCCCGCTCCGTCTCTGGTGAACCCTCTCACTGCCCCATGCCTCTGGCCTGTACCTCAGCTTGTATGTATAAAGAAATAAATCTTTAAAAAAAAAAAAAGATGATGTTTGCCAGATTTCTCCACTGTAACATACATTCTATTTTTTTTTTAAGATTTTATTTATTTACGCATACAAGAACTGGTGTGTAGGCCAGAAGTATGGGGTGGTGAGAGGATTCACCAGAGACAGAGTGGGGAGCAGAACAGGCAGATCCACTGACGTACACTGCTGAGGGGAGGAGCGGGTGAGGCAGGAGAGGTCTGTTGAGCCATGTGGGAAGCTCCCTGACCAAGGATTGAACTCATGCTGCAGTGGCTGCAGGTAGCTTCCTAGTGCTGACACTTGAACCCCTTGCACCACCAGGGAGGCCCTATAATGTACATTCTTTCTGTAGTTATTAAGTGGTTTGTGGGAATGACACCTGAAATTATGAATACAGTCTTCTCTAGCAGGATTACAAGCAATGGTTTTAGTAACAACTGATGATCCTTCCCTGAATGAATTTATAAACTGTGAATTATAAAATGGTGATTTTCTAATTCTGTCATTTCTTCTCTATTCATTAAGGATGATTCTTTTTTCAGAGTCACAGTGAGATCTTCCTCCCCTGCACTATGGTAGTAGCACTATGTTCCAAATATGGTTCCAGAAGATGCTGGTAGCATCCTTAGTCCTTAAATCCCAAATGTATTACCTTTTTTTTTTTTTTTGTAGATTAGTTGCCTTTCAACAATTATTCCTTCAATCTTTCTTTTTGCTTAAACTGATCAGATTCAGTAATGCTTGCAATCCAAAAGGTCCTTTTTAACAAAATTTGCAAAAATTATTTTTAGAAAGTTGGCATTAATTTATAAAACTCCTAACAGTGTTTGAAGATATCAGTTTCTCTGTCATATCTTGTATTTTCTCTTTCAAATACTAACTTAATCTTAAAGTAATTATATCTAATCTATATAAAGGTTTTAACCTACTGGAAATGCAATCCTGAGTTCAAAAAAGGTCAAATTATTTTTGTTCCTATTTAAACATTTTATTGATTTCCTCATTCTTAGAACAAGAAATAAAATCTACTTGGACACATCCACAAATATTCTCTGAGAATGTATAATGTGTTAGGGATTGGAACTATAAGAATGAATGAAAAAAACTTGCATTGTATCTTTGTAACTTCTAAACCGGTAGAGGAGACAAACATTTAAACATACAATTACATTACAATGAACCTGCATTTCAGTGACTCTCAGATGCTTTGATGCTTTTTTTTGATCCTACCCGAAGCTCCCTGCAGAAAGATTTCACACAACTCTTTCATGAATGCCGCCTGGCTGGCAACAACTTTAAGATGTTATCAAGTAATTATATGGTGTATCCTCATCTCAGAAGCATAAAAATATGAATAAATGAAATAGTGCTGGCTGTGCTTTGATTAAAATGTTGAGAAAGACACAAGAATGACCACAGATGTGGGCATGCAATATGGAGGAAGCTTTCTGTAGGAAGTAAGGGTCAGTGTAAGAACTGAATGATGAGCAGCAGTTTGAGGAAAGAGGGGTCAGAAGTTTCCAGACATAAATCACTTTCCCTCACATTTTCTTCAGCTTTGAATTCAGAAGTTCTGGGACTAGTTTAGAATATATGCATGTATTATAGTTGTTTCCTTTGTCTTAGCAGCAACTTTTTTTTTTTTAAGATTTTATTTATTTATACATACAGCTGGGGTACAGGCCAGAGGTGTGGAGTGATGAGAGGCTTCACCAGAGACAGAGCGGGGAGCAGAACAGGCAGATCAGAAATACACTGCTGAGGTGAGCAGCGGGCGAGGCAGGAGAGGTCTGCCGCACCATGTGGGATTCTCCCTGGCTGGGTGTCGAACTCGCATAGTGCAGCGCTTAACCTCTGCGCTACCAGGGAGGCCCAGCAGCAACTTTTTAAAAGAAATGCTATCTGGAAATCTTATACATAAAAGAAGTAAGGTTGTTGCTCTGTCCACAGAATGTGGGTGAGGTTGAGGTCCATCTACTTACCTCCCCTCCTCCCCTTGAGGGGGCTCTAGGAACATGGCTTGAAAACCAAGGCACTAGATGGCCCTTCTATTTTTAATGGTCTACAATTGAATGTAACATGCTCATTTGGACGCTATCTGAAGCTCGATTCACCTTCAGCAGATTACACAATTGATAAGTGATAAAACTGGGTATGTTGTATACCTTGTAGAATCTTGCTTTATAGGTATGGAACCTTAGTCAGTATGACCGAAGGCTGTTCTCAGTTGTGTCCTTCTCAGTGTAGCCTCAGTTCCACACCCCCCCACCCCCCCACTCCTTGGTATTTCTATTAGGATGATCCACTTTTTTACACAGTGGCTCTGGGTATCAGCAATGAGTCTTCTAAGAAAGGATTTGGGATTTGTCAGTCTGCTGAGTCCTGGACTCCGAAAGGGACTCAGTGTCCTTCCTGCCATAAACTATTAGTCAGAGCAGTCACAGAACCTACCTATATCCCAAGAATGGGGACATCGAGTTCATCTTCTGAAAGCATAGTATAAGAGAATTTGGGGCCATCTTTAATTTACCACAGACTCAGTGAAAAGGAACAGGCAGTGAGCACAAATGTGTTGTAGTCTGAATTTACATTTTCCCCTCATTTCAGAAATGAGGGAATTGCAGTATGCTAGAGAATATATGAAGCAATTCACACAGTCAATCAAGTGTGAAGATTGTTCTTTACCTTTGGGAAGGATAAGAATGAATGTAGGGACTACTAGGGCCTATTTAAAGAAACACTAACTTCAGAGAAGTTGGAGACAAATTTGAATAAAATACCCTGTTTGGGGCAGAGGATCAAGCTAGATACTTTTAAAACAGAAAAGGGTTAGGGCCTCCCCGCTGGCGCAGCGGTTAAGTGCTGCGCTGTGGAGCTGTTGGCAGCAGCGACGCGAGTTCGACGCCCGGCCGGGGAGAATCCCACATGATGCGACAGACCTCTCCTGCCTCGCCCACTGCTCCCCTCAGTAGTGTATTTCTGATCTGCCTGTTCTGCTCCCCTCTCTGTCTCTGGTGAACCCTCTCGCTGCCCCACGCCTCTGGCCTGTACCCCAACTTGTATGTATAAATAAAAAATAAATCTTTAAAAAAAAAACAGAGAAGGGTTAAAGCTAAATGTTATTTTATTGTGACTCAAGAAATTACCTAGTTTTCAAGTACTGCACTTTTAGGATTGAGGAAAGATGTATTTCAGGGTCTTCTTTAAGAGTTTAATTGTGGCAATCTCTGGGAAAAGAGACCTGGTTTTGTAAATGTGCATTGATTGCCAGGAAGAGAGGAGAAGGTAGGAAAATGTGGATTGTGGTTAGCAACATAAAGCGAAGGTGGAATAAAACAACTGAGTTGGTGACAGTTGCCAAATGAATACAAGAGAAACTACTTGGGACTTGAAAAGCAAAGGGCAACAATAAACTTAGCTTCAGGAATGAAAATATGTGAATTATGGATTTTTGGAATAGATGAGGAGTAAGTGATGGTGTAATTGCTTGAGAGATATAGCCACAAAGTGAGAAGGGAGCTCTTGCAGACATAAGGAAGCAATGGAACTTGACTTTGTAAATAGAGGGGAAAGAGGGAAAAAGAATATGGAGAGCCAGTGGAGAAAAGGCCAAAATGAAAGAGGCTAACAGCCTTGTAGAAGACAAAACAGAGGTCCTCAGGTAGAAACATGACTGGAGAAAGCATGAGAGTATGACAGAAGCTGAAGGTAGTTGGAGAGTCAAAAGGGATGGCAACAATTATATGACAATGCCATTAATTTTATTTTTATTGTTGAGGATATTGTTGACACTATTTCTACTCTCTAAGCTTCAGTCTTATTCTCAGTCTAATAATATTTCCTTCTCTATTTATTGAGTGAGGCAAATGATAAGAACGTCCTTCCAGTTTACATCAGTTTGTCTCTATTTAATAATTGCTTCTCTTTTTATCTTAATTTAAAAATGTCCCTTCTTTTTAAAGGTACGCTTAATGCCACTCCCTCTGGCCTCCTATGAGAATGTGTTCTTTAAATATCTGTTTCGGTCTCACACATAGGAACACCTTGTACTCCAACTTCTTTCCTTTGAAGTATTTTTGTATCTCTTGTGAGGAAAATATCTTGTCCCTCTGCTGTTCCAGTGAACTAACATTTAATTATTTTTTCATTATATTATAATGAAAATCTGTATCTTTTTAACCCATGGGCTAAATATTTAGTTTTAAAACAGGAAAGAAAAAGTGAATCATTAAAAAAAAAAAGTCATCAAGAAAGGAGACATAGCAACTCTTGCTATGTTTCAACCAAAAATGTAGACAGTGGGCAAGTTACTGATGGTCTTGATGGCGAAGGACTTGCAAGTGCAGGGCAGGGGGGCGGAAGATATCCGCACAGAGTTTATAGAGATTCTATTCCAAAGAAAGGAAAAAAGGTAGACAGGAAAATCACAGTTGTGGGGTTGAAGTTCTTACTAAATCTGATATTGATGAAACTGAAATATATATTAAAAAGCAATGCATATGAAAGAAAAAAAGAACAAGAGAAATCTGTGCCTCTGCATGTGCATTTGTGTGTGTGTGTGTGTATGACTTTGTATGCGTGCTTTGTAAGAAAGTGATAGATTATATTTTTGAAATTGTGTCAGTTTGAGAGATAAATTATAAATAGAAGTACATACGTATATATATACACACACACACCATATGTAGTACGTATCAATCTTAAGCCATACAGTCAGGTCTGTAAGAAATAATGCATTACTTTATTTCCTTTAAATCAACTTAAACCCTAACCTGGTTTCTCCATTCTGAGTAGTGGCTGGGAAATTAGAGCAATTCAGATTGCCATGCTCCCCTCTCTGCAATCACTCAGGAATCCAGAGGGTTCTATGTTGCTTAGGAAAAGGCAGCATCTAGCATGTCCACTCCCTTGTGGTTACTGCTGATATCAGGACCCAAGCACCCTTGGACTCTTGAAATTTTTTTTGAATTTAATCTTCTCCTCCATTACATCTTCGTTTTCTTTTAAAAATATTTTATTTATTTATTTTTGCATAGAAGGGCTGGGGTGTAGGCCAGTGGTACAGGGTCAGGGGAGGTGAGAGGATTCACCAGAGACAGAGTGGGGAGCAGAACGGGCAGACTGACTGAAATACACTGCTAATGGGAAGAGCAGACCAGACAGAAGAGATCTGCTGTGCCATATGTGGGTTAGTTCCCTGGCTGGGGATCAAACTGAGACTTAACCCCTAGGCCACCAGGGAGACCCAGGACCCTAGAAATTTGACTCTTCTGTGCTTTGGTGCCATGTGTTGAATAAAATTCTACAGGTTTGCCACTCATCCTGGGGTTTTGTAAAGGAGCAGAGATAAATAGGCAGGTAGGTAGGTAGGTAGGTAGGTAGATAGATAGATAGATAGATAGATAGATAGATAGATAGATCTTCACCCCTCAAAACAGACACAGACTCACATACATTTCCGCAAAGGGACTCCAGGAGAACTAGCATAATATATCTGATGAATATAGACTTTCATAAAGATTCTCTTTGGGTACATTTTGTTTCTGACTCTCTAAATCTCTGTAAGACCATTGGATTTCAGCAGAGGTAAGAAATAGAACTTGGCCTCTGTTTATTTCTGAATCAGAAGAAAAGCAGAAGATAAACACATAAATACAAGGCTACAAATGTAGGTGAGCTCCTTATTGTCACCCTTGTATCTGACAGATGAACTCCATCTCTGGGGTCTGGGAAGTACCTAAAAAGGGAAAAAGCCACAAGATTTGAGGTAAGCTCAGTGGCTTTTGTCTTTCTAACCACATTAACACCCAGAAATAACATAAATGGCAATATTTCAGTTTCTCCAGGAAGACTTCCCAACCAGATCAAAAAAAACCTGGGTTCCAGACCTTGAAATTATCTTGCCGGCACAGAGACTTTCTTGGCTTGTCTGAGTTTTCCATTTAAGTTTCCTTAGGGCCTTTCTGTGGGTAGACTTGGAAGTGGCCACCACACAGAGGGAAGGATATTACCCACTTAGAAAGGTGGAAGAAGAATTAAAGAAGAAAAACACATTAATATAGTAATAACTTCTGCCAAACACATGTAAGCATCCTTTATTATGAAGTGGGAGCAAATGAAAGTAGGTATGTGGGAATGTTCTCATAAATGGACTGTTGCCCTCAAACACATTAGATTTCTGTTTTTCAAATATCCTGAGTAAATTTTATCACAAAGACATAACTACCCTTTACACAGTTGGATTTGTGATAGTTTATATGCACTGTCCATTTTAGGATTTCATTTCTGGCATAGTGAATAAGATAATGTCTATTATGAGCCTTAGTTTTGATCACTGAGAGAGAAATATTGTGAAAAAAAAAACATAGTTAACTAGCAATTGTTAACTAGAATTATATACTGGAATATTTTTTTAAAAAGATTTATTTATTTATACATACAAGCTGGGGTACAGGCCAGAGGCGTGGGGCGGTGAGAGGGTTCACCAGAGACAGAGCAGGGAGCAGAACAGGCAGATCAGAAATACACTGCTGAGGGCCTCCCTGGCTGGGCGTCGAATTCACATCGCGTGCTGCCGACAGCTCCACAGCCCAGCGCTTAACCGCTGCGCCACCAGGGAGGCCCTATATACTGGAATATTGATTACAATTAATCGTCCATGTTTTCATTGACATTCAGTAGCACTTTACTTTGGAAATAATAAAAATGCATTGCAAACTCAAATATGTATCAGCAGACTAAGTAATTATTTCTAGTCCTATTTTATTACCTAAAACAACACTAAACATCACTAAAAACAATACCAGAATAAGGCAATTTGCTGAGCTGAGTAGAAATTAATCCCTTTCCCCATTCCCTTTTACCATTGCCAAAAGGGCAGAGAAGAAAGAATGGTAAAGAAGTAATATGTTAAAAGATAATGGTTGATGAAATACATAAATTTAAAAATCCAATAATTATAGCAAATACCAATCATACTTGAATACCTTGTAGTGGGATTGCAGAAGTCGCAAAATAAAGAAAAATTTAAAAACTGAGCGGACAGACACTATGAAAAATTGACAATTAGATTATAACTGATTCAACAATAAAAACAGATCCAAGAAATGGGGGAGTAACTTATTTAAACTATTGAGAAAAATAAATGACAATTATTTAGAGTTATAACATTTGCTAAAATTTTAAGAATAAATACAGTCCACCCAAAATTCATTTATACCTGCAACTTCAGGTATGACCGTATTTGGAAATAGGGTCTTTGTGAAACTGGGGCCCTGCAGCATAGACCCATGGTGTTCCCACCATGCCTAAGTGGCTCGAGCCATTGGGGAAAGGTGGCATTTCCTGCAGGGCCAGAAGTTGCTGCACTAGCTGGGTTTTGAGCTCAAAGCCCCAGAGGGAGTTTCCAGCCAGCTGGGTGCCCTGCAGCAGAAGGCTGCTGATGGCTACTCAGAGGTCGGGCACTGGCAGGCTTGATGGCAGGCCCCAGGGCAATATTTGGCACTTGAGTCATAAAATGAACCAAGGAGGTGTGAGCTTAATGAACCAATCATGTTCATCAGCTCATTAGTTACTTATTCAGTGCCAGATGGGCTGATTGATCCTGAGATGATCCAATGAGACACTTAGAATTGAAAATGGTCCAATCAGGCAGGTATCGACTAGGGTGGGGGACTTTGAAAGAGGATATAAGGCAGGGCAGGACCCCTTTTGGGACCCTCAGACTCCTCCTGATGTTCCTAGCCTCTGAGGAAAGAAGCTGCATGCAGCGGCCAACCCGGCAGCATCGCCCGACTTTGGTCTTGCCGCTGCTGCCTGAAAAGAGCACCAAGTCCCCGGGACCTGGTGACTCAAATAGCTGTTTGTTGTTGGTGTGGGCCAACAACTCACAGACTGACTCGCACCACCTCCCAGTGCTGTTTCCTCCTTTGCTGTCTGGCCCAGCATCTGGTGCTGTTTATTCTGATCTTCAGGCTGTTGCTGTGGCGTCTTTGCAGGAGCCCCACCTGTGAGCACCTCCAGCTATGATGAGTTGGACCCTGGCCCACTGCTTGCCCTCATTGGCTGGACGGTGCCATGTTCAGCAAGTGACCTTTTGTTTGGGACTTCTGGACACTGTGGACACTATATGGGATGAGATAGCCAGGCATCTGTGGCCTTGGAAGCTCTTTGTTTCCCATGCTTGTTAAATCAACCTCATTGTTGTTTCCCAAACCCGAGTGGTCTTGCAATTGTGTGCACAGGTGAAACCCACCTGTCCTCTACCCAACCACTGCTCTGGCATGGCTATCCGCTGCCATAGTCCAGTTTCATTTGCAGGTAGAATTAGATGAAAATTTCAAATGAAATTACCCTGGATTTAAGGTGGGCCCCCCAATTCAATGACTGGTGTTCTTATCAGAAGAGGAGATGATGCAGAGAGCCAGAGAGAGAGAGTGAATAAAGCATTTAAGATGGAAGTAGAGAATGCTGCCACAAGCTAAGGAATTCCAGAAACCATAAGAAACTGGAAAAGTCAAACAAGGATTCTCCCACAGAGCCTGTGGAGGGAGCATGGCCCTTCCAATGCTTTGATTTCACATTAGTGGCCTCTGTAATTGTGATAGAATATATATGCTATATATACACATATTCTGCATATATCAATAATTTATACATGTTTTATCTAAGGTGAAAACTATCAACTTGATGCTCAGTAATGTGCATTTTACACTAACATCTTAAACTTGGAGAAACACTGACCTCCGTTGTTTGTTTCTTTTTTTAGGAGTCCAGACCTGGGGTGATAGGAAGGCTACTGTGGTGAGTTGAGGGGTGTTCTTAGTTGCATCTCTGTAGATTATGCCTTGACAGGGTTCCTTCAGTCTAGGTAGCCAATTCCTACACTTGCACACTTGGTTGCTTATTTAATTATCTGTTACTGAGATAACACGGTGCACCACACTGAACATGGTTCAGAGGTACAGGTTCACACCTCTTCACACATGTTACCACACTGCACCCACCACCGGGGCACCCATTTCTTTCACTATTTTCTTTTGGTTCCTGTCCCTTCTTTGTTCTCTACCCTACCCCTCCCCATCTGGGAGCCTCAATTCTACAGTCAGATTTCAAGGGCTTGTTTTGTTTTAGTTTTGTCTGCTGCTTTGTTTTGTTTTTCTAAATCCCACGTGTAAGTGAAATCATGCTGTATTTGTCTTTCTCTGTTTGAAAAAAGTTTCTGACTTATTCATTCGCATTGTCGCAAATGGTAAGATTTCATCTTTTATTTTTTAAATAGCTAATGCTATTCCATTGTTTATATATATCACATTTCTTAATTCAATTCACTCATTCATCCTTGAGCACTTAGGTTATTCCTATAACTTAGCTATTGTAGATAGTGCTGCAGTGAATATAAATAAAAGTGCATATATCCCTTCAAATTAGTATTTTTACATTTTTCAGGTAGACACCCAGGAGGGAATTTCTGTATCATATAGTGGGTCTATTTTTAATGTTTAGAGAAACCACCATATTGTTTTCCACAGGGGCTGGACCGATGTGTATCCTCACCAGCAGTATATGAGGGTTCCTTTTTCTCTATACCTTTGCCAATATTTAGTTTCTGGATTTTTTTATATGAGCCATTCTCATGGGAGTGAGGTGGTATTTCACAGTGATTTTCATTCACATTCCCTGACAATAAGTGATGATGAACATTTTTTCACGTGTCTATTGCCATGAGGTGACTATTTAACTTTTCTGCCCATTTTTGGACTGGGTTCTTTGTTTTCTTTTTGTTGAGTTGTATGAGTTCTTTGTAGATATTGGATAACAGTCCCCTGTCAGATGTATGATGTTCAAATATTTTCTCCCATTTAGTAGGGTGTCTTTTTGTTTTAATGAGTTTCTTTCACTGTGTAGGAGCTTTGTAGTCTGATGTAGTCAGACTTATATTTATTTTTATTTTTGTTTCCCTTTCTTTTGGAGTCAAATCCCCAAAGACATCCCTGAGCTAATGTTGTGGAGTATTTTGCCTGTTTTTTTTCTGTCTATTTTGTGGTTTTAGGTTTTACATCCAAGTCTTTAATCTGTGTTGAGTTGACTTTTGTGTGTGATGTGAGATAGTGGTCTAGGTTCATTCTTTTACATATAGCTGCATACCACCATTTGTTAAAGAGACTTTCCTTTCTCTCATGAATATTAATGGATCTTCTAGACGCATGAACTGTCCATATTAGTGTGAGTTTATATCTGGGCTCTCAATTGTATTCCATTTGTCTATGAGTCTGTTTTTATTTCAATACCATATGTTTGGATTACTATAACTTTCCAATATAGTTTGAATTATAGGAGTGTGATACCTGTAACATTTTTTTGTTAGGATTTGTTTGGCTGTTTGGGGTCTTTTGTGGTTCCCTTATAAATTACTTCAAAAAAAGTGAAGTGACTTTAAAGTCAAGTGATTTTAAAGGAAATCAAGTTTATAAAGGGGCAGTGCTTATCTTGACTAGATCTTATGGTTCAGACTGATCAGGTTTGCATTGTGGAGGGACTATAAGACCTTCAATGGCCTTGAAGGAGCCTCTGCAACATGGTTCAGGGAAAGGATCTCGAATATAAAGGGTCTCCTAATATAAAGAATAGCAACTTGCTTCTTGAAGCATGGGAATGAGTAGTTAGTAGCTTAGTTTGTAAAAACATTTCCCTGTTGACCATTCTGATTGCACTGAAAAGCACATATCCCCAGCAACCAGATTCTAACCTATAGCAGTTTGCTTAAATTCCAAGAAAAAACTTAACTTCTTCATGCTTCAGTTTCCTCTCTGAAAATCAGCTGTGGGCTAATCCACAGTATTTCACATTTCCAAAATGAAGAAAGTGCATTCTTGGGGTGGAACTGAATACATTAAAACATTTGATTATAAATAGAGATTACACTGAAGAGTTCATGGGAGCATGCCTCATTCTTTTGAACTTGCAATATTAAAATGCTCACCAGCTGTGTCCAATCAATATTCATTTCTTTTTACATTTGACTGTAGCCCCAAGTTGGAGACAAAGGACTAAGAAACATATTCTAAAACTGATCAGAGATAGAAAATAACTACCTAAACTCATACCTTCTTTCCCTTGACCCGTTTTTCTTCAGGTTCCATTTCAGTAATCCACAAATTATTGCTACCACCTGATACCTAAAAATAAAGCATTAAAGTGTTGATTGCAAAGTTTTTGTTTGTAGGGTCAGGGAAGGGTTAGGAAATCCTTGGTCTGGATTTCATTCTATTCTAGACTTCTTTTGTAATTTTATGCTGCTCCATATGGACTCAAGATTCTGTGAAAATAAAAGAGAGATTTCAGTCTTCTTCTTTCACTGATATGTAACTGCATTTCTAATAGCACCTTGCCCATAGAGGTATAAGTGCTTATGTGAAGAAAGATCATTCTTACATCTTGAATTTGGAATGATTCATTTAGGAAAATGGGCTTTCCACTTTCCATCTATTCCATTGTCTTATTTTCAAATTTGGAATAAGAAAGTCGTCCTTTAAAGCTGTTGTGAAATTTTCTCTACTGATCCATTGGACTGAAGCATCTACTTTTTAAAGATCTATGATGATGGTGGCATAGTTCTGTGGTTGCTTGTTTTCAGCCATACAGTAAGTTTTCCCATGTACCCGTCTCAACTTCATATAATAGATACCTCTGTGTCTGCTCCTGTGTTAGTAGGTAGGAATGAGAATTGGTCTTGTTCAATAGGGCATTCATTCCTCTGGCTACACAGACTGGCTCAGTGTAGCTTAATGACATCAGTCACAGTCAGACTCATTGCTATATTTCTTTTTGGACAAGAGTAGAAAATTCTTTCTTTCCTTTGTGGTTTCTTCACTGGGAAGACAGGAATCTTAGATCACTGACAACTACTCTCATCTTGTACATGGATTCTGCCAACAATAGGAGAGGAAGGACACACTGAGAGGGGGCAGAGTTGACTCTGATGGAAAGGAACTTGGATATAGTTATGCTAGGTGCTGGGATCAATCTTTTCTTTCCCAGTTACATAAGTTAATGAATTAATTTTTATTTTAAGCTAGTTGAATTGATTTCTGTTATTTGCAACTGAAATTGTCCAGACTAAAATAAGCAACAATGACAACAAGGATCTGTTACAGGCCTAGGAATTTCCTTCATGACTTGGTTTGTGCTAGATTTCTTTATTCTGCATGTCCCCCCACATTGATATATTGTCATTTCTTGACTAAAGAATAGAGAACTCTTAGAATATTAAATTTAGGCAGATCCTAGAAAAAAACCCTGTCATAACCTGGCTACACTGTTACCTTAGTTTAAGAAGCCAAAAATCACCATAGAGATGGAAATGTCTCTTTCTTTCTTTTCTTTAAAGATTTATTTTTATTAGGACACAAGGGAACATGGAGATGGATCATGGTGAATTGGTGGTGGGTTATCCAAGGGTAATACAAAATGTAAAAGACATAAATAACTATATATATATATATATTAGATATATATACAATAAATATATATAAAGATTTATTTTTATTTATATATATTATATATATAAACTATATATATATAAAGATTTATTTTTATTTATTTATGCATAAAATAACTGGGATGTAGGCCAGAAGTTTGTGGGGTGAGATAATTCACTGGAGACAGAGTGGGGAGCACAACAGGCAGAGCAACTGAAATACACTGCTGAGGGGAGCAGCAGCCAAGACAGGAGAGGTCTGCTGCACCATGTGGGTTAGCTCCTGGGCCAGGGATTGAACTCAGGCAGCAGTGGCTAGCAATAGCTTGATAGCGCTGAGACTTTAACCCCTGTGCCACCAGGGAGGCTCCAGAAATGTCTCTTTATAAAGGGAGAATTCCAGAGTAACAGAACAGTTTAATTCCTTTGGGCACCATGGATCCTTGCCCTAGCTATGTAACACTTCAGGAAGATATTTTCATTTGTCATTGAAAATGTTACTTCAGTGCTTATCAATAAGACTGGGTATATCTTGACATATAGACCGGGACACTTTTGAGCATAAAAAGGGTCTCCAAGAACATGCTGAGAAAAGAGGGAAATTCATTCCTATCAAAGTTCATTGATTGTGTTTCTGGACTAGTGATTTTGAAACTGGTTTCATATTGGATTTAATGGGAAGTCTTCTTAAAAATACAGTATCCAGGTTCTCCCTGGTGGTGCAAGGGGTTAAGTCTCAGCACTATAAAGTTGTAGGCAGCCACTGCAGAGTTTGATCCCAGGCCAGGGAGCTGACCCACATGCGCAGCAGACCTCTCCTGCCTCGCCCACTGTTCCCCTCAGTAGCAGATTTCAGCCAGTCTGCCTGTTCTGCTCCCCAATCTGTCTCTGGTGAATCCTCTCACACACACACCCCACCACACCTCTGGCCGACATCCCAGCTCTTGTATGCATAAATAAATAAAATAAATCTTAAGAAAAAATACAGAATCCAGGTCTCTCCAATGGAGATTTTGATTGGATTAATTATCTGGGGTAAAATCAAAGAATTTCACTTTTTAAAGTAATTCCTTTGATAATTTTAATGCATAGCCAGGTTTGAGAAAAGTGACACTTTCCCCTGAACTTAACTATCTTAGTTTTTGTGTAAAAATATGTAAACTTGAAACTCAGATGGGCAGGGCCTGGGTTGTTTTCTTCCATTAGCTGGGTGTGTTATGTTGGACAAGTAATGTTCTGGTTTTCAGAGGTTTCATCTATGAAAAGGGACCTGACTAGAAAAACTCTAAGGTCCATTGAACTCTGATATTCTACAATCCTGCTGAACAATTCATCTTTCAAAAGATTAGACCCTCTTAAAATCAGGACCTTTTTCCACCTGTCTAGATTATGACAGAATATTACTCAGAGGAAGGATAAACCAAACTCATTTTTTAAAAGCCAAGGATTTGTAGTAGAAATACAGTGATACAACATATTCACATATTCATGCCAGTGCTGTTTGACAGTGCTGTTTTTTGCCAGCCAAGGTGATGAAAGCCCTGCAAATCTCAGAGGGATTATGTAATCTTTGCAATCTAATCTAGCACAACATCCAACAACTAACATGTCAAAAGACAAGGCTACTTTTCTTAAAAAGAATTTTTATGATTTTATATATTGAAGAAGCACTACATTGGGTGGGTCTTCGTAATGACCTAATTCAGTGTGTTCGTCTATAAATAGAGACAAACTGAGAGATATATGATTTGTCGAAAACAGAAGGCTGAGTTCAGGGTGTGAAATATGTTTGTAAAAGATTTTGAGATTGAGTTTCTCATTCCCTTTAAGAACACGATCGTTTAAAACCTTAATGCTAGTATTTAATTACTTTAAGAAACATAATCCTATACAAATTCTTTCACCTCTGTCTTCCCCTTTCGCCCTGTCTTGGTTAATGCATCAGGGAGGAAATACTAAATTTGCCCTTTTTTATACACTCCACAGCTTTTCTTTCTCAAATTCACTAAGAATCCTTCCTTCCCTTATATATACTTTCCTTTCTTCTATGAATAGTCCCTAATAAATAAAACATGAGAGGACCATCTTGCCACTTAGTATTTAACTATTGAGTTAATCCTATTTGTCCAAAAACATGTTTGAGTTCCTAGTAGGTCGTAAAGTTGTAAAACTTTACAACTTATACTATTCCACAATTTTTTATATCTCTATCTCAATCTGTAAGCACCCCCAAAATGATCCATGCTGCAAAATAATGTTCTCCCTATGCCTAGATCTCAATTCTAGAGAAAAACTCCCTTTCCTGACATTATCAGCTAAGAATTAAGAGAAAAGCAATCAGATTTAACTAATTTACATTAATTAGTATGATCAAATTCATGCTTTCTATTTAGCAACTTATAATACAAATTTTCTCTTTCTGCATAGTCTCTATAATGCTTCTAAGCATTTCTCAGTACAAGTTGAGTTCACATTTTGGAAAACTTTTTGGTGCGCATTTCTCCATAAAGCAGAGCTGTAAATGATGTTTAGCTGATCAACCTCCCCTCAAATACCTTTTTAATTCTCCTTGTAAAATATGAACAGAGAACTATTATAAATGTTGCAAAGGCAGATAACTGAATAGATGCTAGACAGGAAGAAAAGCGAGTTTACAGCGAGACGCTGAGGTCGTATTCAGCGCAGAGCTGGGAAACAGGCATTCTCTTTAGGGCAAAACGCTGGTCTCAGGCAAAACTATAATGCTCATGATTGTCTTTTGTATCCTGCTTCTTTATTTAGCCTTATATCCAACCTCTTAGAACCTCTGTGCAGTAATTTTCCAGGTTCATAACTATTGTCTTTTACTTTGCTGCAATATGGCCTATTTCTTTATTATTCAGTTTATTCATATATCTCAAATAATTTTTTTCTGAAACTTCCTAATCATATTTAGTAAAGAAAAAAAATCTGATTTAAATACAAACCTCAAGATTGTTCTTTAAAGGATTGTATTAATCTGAAAGTATTTCCAGACGTTGTCGAGCCAATGTGAAGGGCTATATTTTGGTGCAGGGACCAGTCTGTAAGTCTTGCTTGGATCTGTCTAGGACTCTCTCCCTTTTCATATCTTCTTTTCTTTCCTTTAAAAATTAATTATGGGGCCTCCTTGGTGGCACAATGGGTTAAGCGCAGCACTATGAAGTGGTCTGGAGCCCCTACAGCATGAGTTTGATACTTGGCCAGGGAGATTCCCACATGGAGCCATGGACCTCTCGTGTCTCACCCACTGCTCCCCTCAGCAGTGTACTTGAGTCCATCTGCCTGTTCTGCTCCCCACTCTGTCTCTGGTGAATCCTCTCACCACCACACTCTGGCCTATACCCCAGCTTGTATGCATAAATAAATAAATCTTCTAAAAAATAAAATAAAAATTATGGAGTTTATTTAATTAGAACATGTATCTGAGAGGTAAGCATCTAAACAATGGATTTTTTTTAAGTATTTAAAACTTTTTCATTATTTTCTGTTTTTTAGACTCAGTGCAGGAATGCTTCTCTCTGTCATTGTGCAGCAGCAGGGGGTCCAGGAGGCTGAGAGCCAGGCAGTGATGTAGTTGCCCTCAGACTGGCGGCTTGTTTCAGCAGGTCTTCATTGAAAGATCAAAGATACTCTCAGAGGTCCTTTTATGAAATAAAAGCAATTCACCACTGCACAGAGATATCTCATTTGTAGAAGTAGAAGGAGACATTTGTTAAGGAAGGGTAAGAAAGAGCAAATAGCAGTTCAGGTGGGCTTTCCAAGGACACCTGTATCATCATCTCCCTCAGTTTCTGCTTAGCTGCTTCTGTTTTCCTGGAGTAAGTGATTCTGACATTTTTCGCGTGTGCGTCAACACAGATTACCCACAGCACACATTTCATAGAATTTCAGTGACTGCAAGATTTTTTCACTAGTGTCATCTTTTGAGGAAATGAGTGCTCACTGCAAATTCTGATTTTTGTGGCAAGAGTGTTGAGTAAAACACATTTGTTATGTTTTGTGAATAAACGTTATTTTTTTTTTTCTTTTCTAGAGGTAAAATTTGATGACTGTAATTGAAGCAAAACTATTTAGGAATCTTGTAACTCCCAGCTCATGTCCACTCTCCCACCCCATCTGAGGAGGTGGGACAATGGGGAGGGCCCAGCAAAATGCTTTGAATCTCTGCATACCAAAGAGCAGGGAGAGAGAAAAACAAGTCTGGACCAGGGATTGGAAAGAAGTACATATTTTTTGTTTTGTTTTGCGTTTTCCCTTACCTTGTTTTTGACAAATCAAATGCCCTAATGAATATGGAATCTGAGGGAACTGGAGAAGAGAGGGGGAAGAGAGGCACATTAACTTGTGTTGGTTTGCTGAGGACTTAGAAATGGATCTTTGCTGTGTTTATAGAGGTTTTACTAAGGAATGGAACAGCATTTAAATCTCTTTTGCAAGTTTGGACTGTGCATCTTTGACATAAGCCTCCAACATCAGGTCTTACTTGAGTTTCTATCCTACCAGTCAGTTTTACAGACTTTCTAGTCCCTACCATGATCTGAGATAATTCCTTAAAGTCTCTGTCCGTATCTATACCTATATCTATCTGTCTATCTGTATCATCTATAAACAGAGGTCATAGATAGATGATAGATAGATAGATAGATAGATTAGAGATAGATCTATTGGTTCTATTTCCGAGAAATATCTAATACTTGAGAATTATATATAATTTGGCAATTGGATTAGTTCTTTCTTAAAATTTTTTTAAGGCAAGGAATTTCATTCTTCCTAATTGCAAAAAATTTTTCTTAACCCTACACAGGTTTTCTAAGCACTTCAGCAGTTCAAGTGCTCCAGACCTTTTTCTATCCCTGAGACAATGTCTTTTTTTTTTTTTTTTTTTTTGTGAAGCAGGAGGGCAATCATGAAAGAGAACTATTTAAAATGGATTTGTTTCCATAAAACTATCTTTGCTCTAGTAGTCCATGGAAAGGCTTAGTAGCCTTGGATTACTCTATCATGTTCTGAAAACAACAGAGGTAAATCATCTTGCTAGCTACAATCTTAAATATTTTTTGTTTGTTATTTATGAACAGCATTTTGACTGTGGTAAAAATAAAGTATACTGAAGAATTATTAAGTTCAGAAATAAGAACAACCCAATGATGATCATTTATTTGGAAGCTATGGTAATTTAATGATACGAATGATGTTATTGATATTTATTTAAATATATTTTGATCATTTTGATCGAATTACTTGTGGTTCATTTGTGATTTAATTGTATATTCTAACAGATTTCTGTTTATCAAATTCAACTGATGGTCATTATTTTATTACTGATAGAACATTAAGATTTACTATTTGGAGCAACATCTAAAACTCTTTTTAAGTCATATGCTGGGAGAAAGAATTTGAACAAAATTTCACACCTAAGCCAAGTATTTTTGATACAATAACCCAGGGTTTCTCCCAGATTTAGCGTTTTGTCTGACAAGAGGTAGGGGCTTCACAAACATTCGATGAATTGATTGAAAATGCAAAAACGGATTCTCAAGTATTAAGAACTCAAAATTGTGGTTGTATTTGGTATTGAAGCAATTACTTTCATGAACATAGCATTTTTTTATGGATTAGCATGGAAGATGTTAGAAATTGATGATGAACTTCTTGAATAAAAAGGCTTCCTGATAGCAAAAGATTAACATCCGTTACCTATAAGCTGCTTTATTTTATTAAGTTAGTTAACTTAGTCAATACTGTGAAGCATTATTACAGGTGAAGCATAACCTCAATTAATTAACCATATAAAATACAATTTAGTATTTCTTAAGTGTATTAATATGTGTTAGTGTTCAATCAGGGTTATTTGTCTTTCTGGGTTATTACTCCCTAGTTGCTTTGTTCTTTTCATAGATGGAATACTATCCTATTTGCCATATTTCTGTGGTTGTGTCAGTTGAACTGGTAGTATTGATCAATGTTAATGTATCATCTGAATTCCTCCCTTTTTAAAAATTCTATATTTAAGATATTTTAGTTGGTCAAGGCATTAATGTGAATCAAAAAAATTTCTAATATATATTTGTGTGTGTGTGTTGTTTATTCCATAAGCCTGAAAAGAACAACAGCTACCAAATTTTGGAAAATGATATCTTATTTAAAAAACTTGGAATGTATTTAAATGATATAATAAATTAGGGAAAAAATGAGTTTTCCCAATTAAAAGGAGTCCATTTCTAGGTTGGAAGAAAAATGTCAGTAAGATCATTTCTCCTGTTTGAAAATCTTACAAAAATTTTCAGAGTCACAGAGACCAGAGAGCAGTTGAGTGAGTCTCCATGTTTCTATGAGGACTACCCTCTGCTTTTAAAAGGAAAACATCTCAACATGATTCTAATGTGGCTTTTCTGAAATACAGCTCAAAAGCTCTTATCATGATGAACAGAGCGTGAAGTAATAGTGGTCATCTACCTCACGTTTAAAAAAAGAAGCGTATCACCACAAAGACCCGTTTGTTGTCTTTAGGTTCTGCTTTGAGAGCGCTTGTGGTCCGCTCACGTATTAGTACGTGTTTTTTTGTCACCAGTATCAGGTGGCCACTCACATATTAATACGTGTTCATCTAGTCTCCGGTTTTTCATGCCATGGTGGATTTATTTGGAACTATTAGGAGCTATTTCTTTGATCGTACTCAGTCTAGAAGCTTTACACATTGTTTTGGTGAAAGTGTAAGGTGTTTTATGAGAGATATTACAGTGTTTTTAACCTGTGACATTTATTGTTACCATTATGCAATCATGGCTGCTGAGAACAGAAGGGGAATGAGCAAAAATGAAATTTTAAATGAAGTTTTTGCCGATAATTTGTCTGATGTCCCAAGTTGTGAAGGAACTGATGGAAGTTCTGAGGAAAACGATAATGAAATGCCAAGTGACAGTGATGAAGCTACAGTAACTACCAAGAAAACTGTTCATGCTCCACCTTTGCAGTATTCCAGCGATTCTGAAGTTGATGACAGTAATGTGTGACTAACACAACAAGTGGCGATGTTTTATTTTGGTCGGACAACATTATTCCTGCTTTAGAAACATTTGGTGTGAAAATTACTCCACATGATCCAAAAAATGTGAGTGACGTAGTTAGTTTGTTTATTATGGATGACCTCTTTTCAATGATGGTGGAGGAATCAAATCGTTATCATGAGCAAAATGCCCGTAAATACAAAGAATCACCTAAAAGTTTAAAGTGGCATGATATAACCATTGGAGAAATGAAAAAATTTTTAGGTTTGGTTATCCTATGGGGCAGGTACACAAAGACAGAATAAGTGATTACTGGACACTGGACCCTCTAACAGAAACTCCTATATTTTCAAAGGTAATAAGTAGAAACACGTTCTGCCAAATATGGCAGGCATGGCATTTTTCAAATAATGAAGATGTCTCAGAAAATTCAGGGAGGATGTTCAAGGTTTTACCAGTTTTGAACAACCTTCTAAAGGAATTTGCAAGTGTCTACAAACCTAGGCAGAAACTGTCTCTTGACAAGGGCATAATACCATGGTGTGGGCGACTATCTTTTTGTACATACAACCCTGCCAAGCTGACAAAATTTGGAATATTAGTGTGTATGGTATGTGAAGCGATCACTGGATATATTTGCAATTTGCAAATTTATACCGGTGAGGGTAGTAAGTTGGAAGATACAATTCTGTCAGTTTTAGGGCCAAATACAGGTTTGTGGCACCATGTTTACATGGATAACTATTATAATAGTGTAAGCATTGCCGAAAAACTTCTCCAAAACAGAACAAGAATCTGTGGCACAGTCAGAGTAAATAGAGGTCTTCCTGAATGTCTGAAATCTGTTAAACTACAGAAAGGCCAGTCAGCATGCCAAAGATAAAAAGATGTTCTCATGCAAATTTGGAAAGACAAGTGGGAGGTTTGTATGATCTCTACCATTCATTCTTCACGGCTGCTAGAATCTGAGAAGAGGGACAGAAAAACTGGAAAGAGAACAAGGAAGCCGGAGTCCATCTTGGAATACAACAAGTATATGAAGGGAGTAGATCATGTGGACCAATATGTGTTATATTGCACAATAATGAGAAAGACCACGAAGTGGTCAAAGGAGATAGTACTGTGTTTGTTGCACTGTGCCCTATTCAATTCTTCTAGGGTGTATGTAGAGCTCAATGGAAAACAAATTATGTATAAAAAATTCCTGCATGAACTAGAAACTGGGTGAGCCCATCTCAGACACACGAGCCCATCTCATTGCCAGACACGAGCCCAGAAGAGCCCATCTCAGACACATGAGAGAAAAACATTCACATTTCTCCTACAAGGCGTGCACCTAAGATGGACCCACCAGGAAGACTTTCAATGGACATGATAAAGCATAAAGTAGAGAAAATAGTTAGTTCTGGGGGCAAGAAAATTTCTCAGAGACCATGTAGAGTATGTACAGCCAAGAAAAAGAGAAGTGAAACCTGCTTTATTTGTGGATTTTGTTGTGTTCCACTCCATAGAGGGACATGTTTTGAACAATACCACACTCTAATTGATTACTCTGGTATATAATCTCTATGCATTTAAAATTTCATTAAAATATATCCAGTAGTTCAGGAGCTGTGTATGTTTTATTGAATGCTTATACCATTCATGTGGTGGCACAGAAAATGGCCGGCCCCAAGGACTGGTAAATTTAAAGGGCACTGGTGCACAAAGTGTTAAAACATTTCTTTAGACTCTACTTTTATTCTTCATTTACCTACTACTTTTTTCTTATAATGGTATAGTCAGCCATTTTTCTTTGAGGTCTGATGGTATACAAGGATGATATTGTGTGGTAGAATTTTTGTCTAAGTAAGAATAAAATTGAGAAGAACATGATGATTACATTTTCCATAAGTAATATAACACCAAAATGATATACTCAGAGTAGTAAGATACACATTCTACCATCGATCCAATTTTGATGATTTGAGAGCATTTTCTCCCTCTGGTGAGCTGAGACTGGCCCCTTACTGGCTGGTAAGCCTGATTGTTACATTTTCAGGGAATATACTGGCAACCTAAAATCAGTCATGGACAAAGTATTTATTCCACAGAAACCAACAAACATTACAAAAACAGAGCTTTATCCCCCCTCTCACCAGAGAACCAGTTCTTAAACATTAACTAGCATACCACTACCTGTGTAACTCACTACATACTCAGTGAAGTTTGTATGGTTAAGAGTGAAACATTCAATTGCTAATATACAATTGACTGCTAAAATTCTTTGCAAATTTGTGAATCAAATATACTCTGTTCTTGGGAGAAAACAACAAAGGTTTGAACAAAGGACAAATATTTTGTAGAAAATTATTAAATTGGTTTTTAGAGCATACTATTCTAGATTTTCTCTCCAACTGAAAATATGTCTGTGAAAATGAATAACTTTTATTATCTCAGTAAACAAGGACTTCATTTATAACCGAGCAACTCTTTTTTTTTTAATGGGGAAATTTCTTAGAAGATTCTTCCTCTTGCCTCAAAAATAGTCCAAACTTAGACTCAATTCCTATTTAACGTGAATCAATGTTTCTTGGCAAAGCAAGAGAATTATTGTGCTGTTCTGCCAGTATAGAACTGGCCTCAGGGAACACTGCTCAAATACTGTTACTTACATTGTTCCTAGTTGCAGAGGCCTTTATTATTCCTAAAGTAATAGGCACACACAGCAAAGTAAGGATCAGTATTGGTGGTGGGACTATGAGTTACATTTTGTGCTTGAGCCGTTAATGTGCAGCAAGATTGGATAATGTATGAATTTGATAACATTAGCATGTATTGTGCTTAAACAGATTTTTAAATGTCTACTGAGAGTTCACCTATTAAATTTATTGACTCTGGATTTCTAAAATTGAATACATTAGTGTAGTCCAAGATTCTCTTACAAGTCTACTTATTAATAAAGCTTATAAGACTTAGGTCATATTTCTAGTCATTCACATTATTTTTTTTAAACACAGACTTTCCTGTGCAATAAGAGTTTTATTACACTCATATATAAGTTTACTCTTTATTAAACCAGGCTATAGATATGACAGAAAAAGCTTTTACAAAACTACAAAAACATAATTATTATGGTAATGAATTATAAAGACACATATAACTATATAATTAACTTTTTATCTTTAACAAAGAATTTGTAATTTCATTTTTATAGGACAAAATTATGTAGTATGTGACTACATTATGTAAATGTTCCATGTTTTTAAAAAGAATGTATATTTTTTGTTTGAGAGAACTCATATTAAATTTTTCTCACATGATTATGGTCTTGTTAATTTCTCTAATAATTCATATATTTTGAAGATATACTTGAAACTGTTTTTCCTTCATGGTAAATTATTTAATAAACCTGAAATCTCTCTTTTTCCTTTTTAATGTCTTGACATCTGTTTTTTTTTGCCATTAAAAAAATTTGCAGATTTCTTTTTAATTAATGTTTGCTTGTTACTTTTTCATCTATATCTTAAATATTTTTGGGTCATTTTGTTTAAATGATCTTTTTTAAATCATAGAAACTGGATTTAAAATTGAAATTCATCTGAGTTTGAAGAGGTAATTTTAAACCATTCTTTTTTTTTCTTAATTCCTGGTAAGTTTGGATTTATATTTACCACATTATGCTTTATTCTCTATTTACCATGCTTCTTAGTCCCTGGTGCTTCCTTTTCTAGTTTTCTTTTTGATCAGTGATTCTGTTTTTACCTCAGCCATAGTTTGGAAGTTCTACATTTTTAATAAGTCCTATTTTTCTCTAGGGGCTCCCTAAATTTTTGAAAATTTTTATTTTTTCAAGAAGTCATAAATATACAACTTAATGTTCTTTTAAAGACCTTATTTTTTCTATAGTAGTTTTGAGTTTACACAAAATTGAGAGGACAATACAGAAATTTCCCATGTGTGGTCTACTCTCTACTCTCACAATATATAGACTCCCCCATTATTAACATCATTCACAGAATGGGGCGATTATTGCCAAGGATGAACTTACACATCATAATCAACCATAGTTTACTGAAGACATTGCTCTTAATGTACATTTTATGGGTTTGGACCAAATTATGAGATTATACTACAGTGCATCTGAAATATAAGGATATCATACAGAATCATACAGAATATTTTCAGTGTCATAAAAATTCTTTTTATTTTGCCATCCTCCCTCTTAACAATCGGCAAGCACTGATCTTTTTATTGTCTCCAGTTTTGTCTTTTTCAGAATGTCATGCAATTGGAATCATACAGTTTGCAGCATTTTAAGACAGGTTTCTTTCCATAGTAATATGCATTCACGTTTCCTCTACATTTTTGCAAGACTTCATCACTCATTCTTTTTCAGTATTATTTACTTATTCACCTACTGAGGAGGGTGTTAATTGATTTCAAATTTTAGCAATTATGATTCAAACTGCCATGAACATCCATACATAGTTTTTGTGTGGACATAACATTACCCAACTCTTTTGGGTAAATGTCAACAAACATGATTGTTGAATTAAGTGGTAATAATATGTTTAGTTTTGTATAAAACTACCAAATTTTTCCAAAGTTGACATGGTATATTGTTCTGAATTTTGGCCATTCAAGTAGTTGTGTAATCGTATCTCATTATTATTTTAATCTGCAATACCATGATGGCATATTATGTAGATTTCGTATGCCTGTTTGCCATGTATCTTCTTTGATTGTTTCATTCTGAGTGAAATATTAAAGCTGCATACATATGTACATGTGTGGTGTGTTCTTGCATGTTTATAATGATACCCCGCGCACTGATATTTAATATCAAGAACTATTGACATTTTCTGTTTTGTTTGATCTATTCCTATGCATGTTTCATGTATATGTATGTGTGTATGTGATTTTTTGCTGAAGTATTTGAAAATAAATTCCACATCATATCATCATATCACTTCATGGTTAAGTGTTTAAATATTTTTAATTGAAAAAGACTTTTCTACTTGATTATGGTACCATTACCACTCTTAAGGGAATTGATAATGATTCCTTAATATCATTTAATACCTGGTTTATAAATAGTTTTCTCTGAGTACCTGTGTCAGTTGGTTTGTTCAAATACTACTTATTGCATTTGGTTGATTTATTCTGTAAGTTCTTTTATTCTATCACACCACTATTCATTAAAAAAATAGCTTGTTGCAGAAACGAATTCTTTTGTCCTGTAGAACTTTGCATATTTTGGCTTTATCGATTGTATCTTTATGACTTCATTTGACATGTTTTTCTGTCACTTGAATTTCCTGTAAATTTACCTTTTGATGTAGCAGGCTTGTTGAGATTAGATTTAATTTTTGGTAACATAGGTGGTAGTAGGTGTATTACAAAGATAGTTCTTTCTCTCAGTGATGTTAAGATAAATTAATGGGTTCAGGTATTATCTTTCTGCTCTATCCATTATACAGATCCTTATTAATATTTAATTTAGTATTTTTAACAGTCTTTAATGAATGTTGCATTGACCATTATTAGTGGTAGAAAAAAGTTGATTTTTCTCATAAAAGAAATGATTATTCTACACAAGAGAGTTTTTTCTAAGCAATCTTTTAATTACCTGAGTAGTTTATATAGAAAAGATACGACATTAATTTTTTCACTAATTACAGCTTTCAGAATAACATATTAATGTCCTAACAACTGTAAAAAATTGTTAGTGATAAGATTCTGGAGTTTATTATGAACACATGGAATTGTATATATTTGATGTGCTTCTAAAAATCATGGTCATGATTATTGAAGTCAATATTTCTATCCTATTTAAAGTAATTTTTATTGAAGTAACACTGCATTATAATAATGCATATGCTTAATACATATATTAATAATATATGATGCATGATTATTAATCAGTGACTGTATATACTACATTAAATTCCCCACACTAATAGTTAAATTCTATTCTTCACCATACAACTGACCCCCTTTACCTAATTTACTGTTATTCTCCTCTTTCTGGCAGCCCCTATTGGATCTTGTATTCTAGAAGTTTATTGTTTTATTTATTTATTCATTCATTTGCTTTTTTTCTTTATGTACCACATATGAATGAAATCATACAGTATTTGCCTTTCTCCTTCTGACTTATTTCATAGTCATTATACCCTCTAGGTCCATATATGTCCTTGCAAATGGAAGAATTTCATCTTTTTCATCACTGTATAGTTTTCCATTACGTGTGTGTGTGTGTGTGTGTGTGTGTGTGTGTGTGTGTGTGTGTGTGTGTGTGTAGCGTATCTTCTCTATCTAATTACTTATTGTTGGGCACTTAGGTTGTTTCCAACTCTTGGTTATTGTAAATAACGTGGCAATAATTATATGTAATTTCTATTTTTAATATTTTTAGGAATCTTCATACTGCTTTCCATAATGGCTGCACCGATTTACATTCCCACCAATGGCTACAAGCGTTCCGTTCTCTTCACATCCTCTCTGACGCTTGTTTCTTGTCTTTTGAATAGCAGCCTTTCTCACAGGGGTGAGGTGATATTTTACTGTTGTTTAAGTTGCATATTCCTTATAATAAGAGATAATGAATTTCTTCTCATATGACTGTGATGTATGTTTTCTTTGAAGAAGTGTCTGTTTAGATGCTCTGCCAATTATTTAAGTTTCTGTCTGCAAATAACAAAATAGCAGAAAGAGAAATTAAGAAAATAATCCCACTTATAATTGCATCAAAATGATTAAATATCTAGCAAAATATTTAACCAAGGAAGGAAAAGACTTGTACGCTGAAAACTATAAAATGCTGTTGAAAGAAAGAGAAGATACAAGAAAGTGGAAAGATGTTCTTTGTTCATGGATTAGCATTTAATATTGTTAAAATGGCTAAATTAATATACAGAATCAATGCTGTTCCTTGATACCGGACTTGCATTTGGTAAATCCATTTGCTAAATTTAAGTCATCAGTTGGGGCAGGAGATGGGGTAATCCCTCCAGGAACATATTAAGAGAGATATGCTTTAGTTATGGCCAAGGTACCCTTCAAACCGAATGTTTTATGCTGGGTACCGTGGTGAATGGGTATACACCCCACCCCTTTAGTGAAATCTCCATTTCCCAAAGTTGTGTAGTTCTCTTTAAGGCAAGTCCTTTTGCTTTCCTCATTTAGATATTTTAGGTGCTGATTTAGATATTTTAGGTGCAGATGTCAGGGATTGTTGTACCTGATGTGGGGCACAAAGTTCTTTGCTCTGTGTTTATGATTTCTCTCCCTGTGGTGGGGCCATAAATCGGTGGGGGAGTTATACGGGGCTACTACTGTATACCCTTTTGCATGGGGATCTTCTGTTACTCACTGTGGGGATTCTAGTCCATTAATTTTCAGTTCTATTTAATAGGAAGTTGCTTTGCATATAGTTGTAGAATTGTTTTGTTCCTGGAAGTAGGTGAAATGAGGATCTTCATACTCTAACATCTTGAGCTGCTTCCTATAAGAGCAGAACTTACAGCACCTGGTTCTCCAGGACCCCCAGCTGAGCTGCATCAGCCTGAACTATACTATGGTAGCCATGTTTGATGAGCAATCCCAGCAGTTTTAGAAAAAAAGAGAAAGACCCACTGCAGATTTGGAGATACACAGGTCAGGTTTGAACCTGGCCAGTGCCAATCAGAAACAGCAGAGCTTACTTGCCCAGATCCTGCATGAGACAGTACAGGGCAGGTTGGATGCACTACCTGGGTTTTGATTTTAAAAATTGGATCAAACAGGTCAGAGCCTCACTGACACCCATTAGGTTTAAGCTTGTACCAGCACCAATCAAGCATGAGAAACAGCTGCTTTGGCAAATCAGGTTTAAAAGGTGTGGGTACCCTGAAGGGGGATTTAAGTAGAAGCTTCAGAAGAGATTGGTCACTTAGTTTGATGGAGGCCCCTCAGCTTGGTGGGAAGACTGCTTGGAAAAGCTTTGGTAATTCAAGAAGGTATGACGCAGCTTGGAAGAGGCTTCACGAGGAAAGAGACTTTGGCTTCAGGAGACTCGCTGCTGTGGTGCTGCCTCAGCCCCACCTGTGACAACCCCAGCTACCACAGGTTAGTTGGGTCCTGGTCCACTGCTTACCAGTGTGCCCAGTTCCAGGATTTATTTTTTTTTTTGTCAGAGGTACAACACTGTCTTGCATGAGCAGCTTTAGATTTAGACTACTGGATATTGTGGACATTCTCTGGGGTAGGACAGGCACCATTTGTGGCCTCAGGAATGCTTCCCATATCCCAGTATCCCTTTGTAAATAAACCCTGTTGTTGCACACTGGGCCTGTGTGGTGTCTTCCACTGTGAGCACACAGGTGAGAACCCCACAGCCCATGACCCTAACTTTGCTCGATTTCACCTCTATTCTACAGTTTTTGGATTGTTCATTTTAATAGTGTTGGTTTTCTTTAAGAATAACTGCTTATCTTTGGTGTTTTTTTCCTACGTTGGTAGTATAAGTGCAACATTCCTTACTTCAGTCCATCTTGAGTGATTATGGGGTAAAAGCAGTGCATATTGCAAGGTGTATTTTCTTGAAAATTAGATTTCCCTCTTCCTCCCGGCTGCTGATAGTCATCTGGGTTTCCCTTTTTCTTCCCTCACACCTCCAGGCACTGTTCTTGTGCTCTGTAGTTCACTGTTCCAGGAAGAAAAGAAAGAAGGAGGGTGAGGACATGGGTGGCATGGAGTCAACAGACTGGCTATTGCCTCAGTAGCCTGAGCTCGTCCACAATGGGAAGTTTGGAGAAACTCTTAATCCCTCCCACTATATCTGTAACCGGTCTTTTCCCCTGTTTTGGGTTACATTTTTTTCTTGCAATTCAGTCATATTTACTCTATTTTTCATAAGCGTATTATTTCTGGTCCTGTGGTATTTCTTACTGCTTTTTCTTTGGAAACTCTAAATACATATTACTTGTCATTTGACATGTATTTAAACATATATGTTATCATAAGGGAATGTCATATGTTATATGGAAATGCTAAACATATGTTCAACAATTATCAAATTTGTGGTATCTTATTTCACCCCTTTTTGTTCTGGATTATTTTAGAGGAAATTACATGCAGTTCACATTTTTTGTCTAAATATGGAACCCTATCTGGGTCATATAACGTGGACTTCAGCTATCTTATTGAAAATAACCTCTTCTCCACAGGACTCAGGAGGCAGTTGTGATTCTTCTTCTTTTTTTTTTAAATATTTATTTATTTATGCATACAAACTGGGGTACAGGTCAGAGGCGTGGGGCGGTGAGAGGGTTCACCAAAGACAGAATGGGGAGCAGAACAGGCAGATAGATGGAAACACAATGCCTAGGGGAGCAGCAGACAAGGCAGGAGAGGTCTGCCGCGCCATGTGGGTATCTCCCTGGCCGGGTGTTGAACTCGCGTCACAGCTGCTGACAGCACCACAGTGCAGCGCCCAATAGCTGCGC
This sequence comes from Scalopus aquaticus, assembly GCA_004024925.1. NCBI lineage: Eukaryota > Metazoa > Chordata > Mammalia > Eulipotyphla > Talpidae > Scalopus > Scalopus aquaticus. The sequence goes on from PVIJ01000247.1 coordinate 316,612, forward strand.
CAGCAGGGAGGCCCAGTTGTGATTCTTCTTGATTTAAAACAGCAACAACAACAAAAACACTCATCTTAGGTCTCTAGATAAATTTCTATTGCCACATCATAAACTGTGGCAATTTAATAATTTAAAACACCACTCACTTGTTGTTTCTAGAATGTAAATTAGGTAGTCTTGAGTAGATGTCTGTGTAGGTCTCACTGGGTGAAAGTGTCATGCAAACTATGCTCTTCTCTGGAAGTCTTGAGGGAGAAACTACTTCCAAGATCATTCTGGTTACTGGAAGAATTAATTCCTTGTGACTGTAGGATTGAGATCCATGTTTCCTCGGTAACTATCAGTTGGAGCTCATTTTTACTCTTAAAGGTCTCTCTGCAGACCTTGAGCACAGTCTCTTCTATCTTTATAAGGGTAGTGCTGTAAATCCTTCTTGTTCTTTGAAACTCTCTGATTGCCTCTTCTAGCATCAGCCAGATAAACTCCTCTATCTTTAAAGGGTTCATGTGACTATATTAGGGCCAGGTGGACATCTTAGCTTTGATGAACTCAGCCAACTGATCAGTAACTTTACTTCTGCAAAACCCTTTGCCTAGTAAAATAATGTCACGGATTATGCGCTAGCTTATATTCATAGATTTGAAGATTAGTGAAGGATGTCTCCAGGAGCTGTCTTAGAGTCATGTCTGCCACAGTCCTGCTCAGTTCTACTTCATTTTTGCCTCCTTCAGGATGATTTAGTTTTCAACAATTTCTTGAAAAATAGGCTTCTGGTAGACTGTCTCTGTTTTGAAAGTTAATCTGTATGTATCAGTTTCAGATTATGCTATAGTTGAGACACATCCCTCATATACAAAAAATTAAGTACATATTTAGAAGAGCTTTTGAGTGTTAATATGATTTTTTCACTTGGGAAAATGCTTAGATCTTCCTCTTTACATATGTACCTCTTTTTCTAATATTTCTTTGAGGTGAAGGCTATCATTGAAAGATAAATTCAAATAGTTACTGAGAGCTTGAAGTATGCACAGAAAGATATTTTCTATATTGTTTTCCAAAATGCCAACAGTTCTTTATAAATGAAAGGTCATGTTAATTCTTTTGGCATTTAAATCAGCACCTTCAACATAATTAATTAACTTGGTATTTAATACATGATTATACTTGAGTTCTACTGTTATTATATGGAAATACTTGGATCCAGAAGAATATTAAACAACCATTAATTGATTCTAATTGTGCTCAACCAACCCTGTAGTTGCTCCCATTTAGTTTAATGAAATGAAATAATTTTGTTTTTGTAAAATGTAACCCCTTTTACATTTTGGTTTATATTTATGAAAAATAAAGAATCAGAAATAGTCTTAAAATAGATTAGTAATAATAAAACTAATGATTTTCAAAGTGAAAGTTATATGACCACCTATGTCCAAAGGTCAAAAATTCTAAAAAATAGTATTTTACTTTCAAGGTAGAGCAATTGCAAAAAAATGTGATTTTTTTCAATCCCTTGTTCACTAGGGATCGCTTATGCTAACTAGGTAGCAGAAATTTTATCTACTTTACCCCCTGTCCTTTATTAGGAGGAATGAAATAGAAAAGTCTTGAATTAGAATGCGAATTCTTTGATCCTGGACCTCTTTGTACCACTTAAATCCTCCTATTAGTTCCTTGTTTTTCTCACAGAAATGAAACCAGAAACTTTGTAGTTTTATGATTAAGGTGAAGATTTCTTGACATCTCCAACATTTACAACCTGTTCCTTTCACAAGATTCCTTAAATTTCCTTTGGGCGACTCCCTCACACCCTTTGCTAGTAACTTATTTTTCTCCTAGGGATAAGAAGTCTCTTTCTGGACAAAAACGGGTTGGGACTGATTTATTACTCAAGAACTAGCTTTTAATTATTGCTACTATGACCCTTGTAGTTTCCCAGGCTTAAGTCCTTCCTGAAGTCTTCTTGTTCTATAGTTTTCCCCTTCAATTCTTTGAACTAAGAATCCCTAAGGACTCCCCCTCCCTACCCAAGTTAGCAAGTCACTTTCCTTTGCCTGCAGCCAACGAAACTTAATCAATACATTCATTTAAATGTATACAAAGTAAAATTCAATTTAGTTAGCCTTTATATGTCCTGTTTCTATCCTTAAAGATCCCAGTGCCCTAAGGCAGAATTCTGTTGAACTTTTGCCAAGTTTCTTTTCCTGCTATTTTGATTTAATTGATCAGTGACCCAGACACTAACACATAGAGAATATTCAACAAATTTATCCCAATACTAGGTTTGAACAGCAACAAAAGGATATGCATGTCAAGCCTATATTTTCTTATATATGAACTTTATTTTGAAGGCATACTATTAAATCATCTGGCAGACTGAAGAGCTAGCATAGCATCTAGAAGCATAGCATCTAGAAGCATAGCATCTAGAAGCATAGCATCTAGAAGCATAGCATCTAGAAGCATAGCATCTAGAAGCATAGCATCTAGAAGCATAGCATCTAGAAGCATGGCATGGCATGGCATGGCATGGCATGGCATGGCATGGCATGGCATAGCATCTAGAAGTCAGAGTTAATTTTTCAGTAGCTAATGACAAGCCAGTTTCAGAAAATATGTTGGTAAAGGCACCAGGCAGAGCTTTATATTGTGAAGTTTCTCAGTTAATTCTACTCACTGGACTTGTGTTTTCAAACATTCATACCACATAGGTGCGTTTTCAAGATTGTTTTAGGGGGACCTCTCTGATGGCACAAAGGGTTGAGTCTCGGCAATATGAAGCTATCCACAGCCACTGCAGCACGAGTTCAATCCCCAGCTAGGGAGCTTCCCACATGGCACAGCAGACCTCTCCTGTCTCACCCACTGCTCCCCTCAGCAGTGTATTTCAGTCAGTCTGCCTGTTCTCCCCACTTTGTCTCTGGTGAATCCTCTCACACCTCTGGCTTATGCCCCAGCTCTTGTATGCGTAAATAAATAAATCTTTATGAAAAAAAAAAGGGTTGCTTTAAGGAACTCCTAATTATTTTTTTGTGCTATAAATTGAAGAAAGATTTTATGTGAATATTTGTCTGGTTTTCGAAATAAAATCTATCTTTTCTTTGGTTACTATATGTTATACCCTTTTTACAATTTATCGTAAAAACATCCTGAGCCATTTCTGTGTTACTTTCAAAAATAAATCCCATTTGTAAATGAATATAATTCATAGTACAAAGGGATGTGTTTGATGGATGTCAGGACTGGTAGCTACAAAAGGAGTGTCAGGAAAGCACTGCCAATTTAAAGAGGTAAAATAGCAAAAAAAGTAGGGAAAGGAAGAATATTAGAAATAAAAGAGCAATATTTTCTTTAAAGGAAACGTAAAGTTTGAAACTTTTTGAAACAAAAATCCAGGTGCCTAGAACACGTGACCAGTGAGTCAAATTAACCTAATAATGTCAGTGTAACTGACAGTTTGAGTCTTTGTGTAGGATTCTAAACAACCTCACTCAACCTCTTTCTTTCTTTAATGCAGTTTTTCCACAGACAGAACTATGCCACACAACCGCCACGCTATAAGGGAGCTAGGCAATAAAAGCATTTCTCTAGCGACATTGACATTAAAATTACACCTTTCTTTCTTTTTTTCCCTTTCTCCTTTTTCCCTTCCTCTTCTTTCCTTCTCTTACTGACCCCCCCCCCCATTTTATAATTTTCAAGTAAAGAGAGGTGCAAAAGGATTTTGAGAGGTGCAAAAGGATTTTGAGTAGGTTTATGTTGCCCTCCTCTCTATATGTTTGGTGTAATTACTACCAGATCTCCCTAGGGCCTGGCTTTCTCGATTTCTGCCTATTCTATTTCCTGCTTCTGAACCCTGATACTGAAATTTATTTCCTAGCCAAATTTCCCATTAGTTGTCTCCTACCATGCTCCTCTGCTTTTGTTTCTTGTTCTATGCCTGCCCCAGTTGCTGGCCCTTGAGTCAAGGTGTCTATATCCCAATTGTCTCCAATACCCCCACTTAATTGGACTAGTATTAAGTAAAAGAAATGTGTAATGGTATATTTGTGGATGTTATAGATCAAAATTATAATCATCTGACTGATAATCAAGAAATAAGGTTAGATAAAATCTGAAAGAATAGACCAAGACTAAATTTTTTTTTATTATTTAGAGGATATTGGTTTAGGGGAGATAGGTTCACAGCTCCTCAGATGTATGTCACCACACCACGGACCCACCACCAGAGCACCCACAAGCCTTCATAGATGATGGGTCCTGCTCCCCCTTTGACTAGCTTCTCTTTATCCCCCTCCTATAACCTTTATCCTAGAATCAAATCTTTTAATTTTTTGGAGGGGGGGCGGTTAGTTTTTTTTTTTTTTTTTTTTTTTTAGTTCCTTTGTTTTGTTTCTCTATATTCCACATATGAGTGAAATCATCAGTTGTTTGTCTTTTCCCCTCTGGCCTAAGAAATGAGAATCTTGAATCAATAGCTATTACTGAAAACCTGCTACAGTCAGAGTTCCTTGAATGCAATGGTTATTGGCTGAAATCAGTGTAGGAAGTAGGATGATAGTATGACAGTGGGAAAGTTGATGTGGCCCAGGAAGAACAAGACAAGAGAAAATGATGCAAACTTCCAGCTGAATGCCACGGCAAATAAGCTAAACTTGTTTCTAATGTTTTAGAGACAATTTTAGAAGCAACTTGAAAAATATTTTAGTGACCTTGGCTTTGAATCATTATTTCTGCTTTTCTTATAAAATCAAAGCTGTCTATTAAATATTATGTTTCTGTAATACTGGTTCTATGCATTTCCCATTACTTTGGACTATCTATAGGATTCAGTGTAGACTGGTAGTCTAGGGATTAATTCTCAGAGCTATCACCTCTAAGGCCTGAGCTTGATATTCAGCCAGAGAGCTTCCCACATGGTACAGCAGACCTCTCCTGTTTTGCCTGCTGCTCCCCTCAGCAGTGTATTTCAGTGAACCTGCCTGTTCTGCTCCCCACTCTGTCTCTGATGAATCCTCTCACTCCCCATACCTCTTGCCTACACCCCGGTTCTTCTATGCAAAAATAAATAAAATTTTTAAAAAAGAATTCAGATATAAATGTGATTAATGAAACCAAAGCAGATGTGTGGTTCTCAAATAGAGATTATGAAAATATAGCTTAAAACCATCTTATAAAATTTATAAATCAAGTAGTTTCTTCCACTAACTCTTGAAATTTAAATACACTTTCTTGCAATCCTGGCCACCTCCAACTGAGTATGCTATATTTATAGAATAGGTCTTGATCAGAAGGTATAGCATAAAACAAAGCCAAATCACTTCTTGAAACACAGATCTAAATTTTACCATTGGTCTTAGCAATAATATGTCACATTAATTTGTATAAGTCACTAAATGTTTCTGGGCCTCAGTTTACACATTTATAAACTGATTATAGAATAATAATTCTCATGCTTTATTTTAAATTACATAATCCTAAATTAATATTAAAGGTAACGTAACCATATAGTAATAAATCAGTGGTGCCAAAATTGCAAAGGTAAAATACTTGATTCTTTTCTCTAATCCTTAATTCTTACTCTTGGTTAACCACGAATAATCTCTTACCATTAGCTTGCAGACTTTGAATAATTTTAATGGTATAGACAAGTATAGGCTTTCTTAGGTCCAGATGGAAAGAGAGCAGGTCCTTATGTCCAGACCCCTGGCACACAGTGGGCCTTCAGGAAAGTACAGTAGGACAACAGACTAATGTCCCTGCATGCCTGGATTCCTGGTTTCCATGTCCTACCTTGCAAACTGTCAGGGCTCAGTTTCTTCTTCCCCTGCCTCCTTGTCACCTTAATTGCTAGGAATTTGAGTTTGCCTCTGAATCTCAGTCTGTGGCTGGGACTCTGCTAACTCCTAACAAGTTTTTTTTTCTGAAACCAAGGACAACTTCCCATCTGGTAGCAGCCTGGAACTGCTGGGCACACCCGTTCTTGACGCAACCCAAGCAGTCTCCTCTTGGCAATATGGTTGACTCTTGCAGTGGTGACTGTGTCGTAAGAAAACATGTAACAGATTGACTATTTTTAGGTTTGTGGTATTTTCTCATGTGTCTGCTGTACAGTTGGGCCATAAATGGGCACTTTAGTCCAGTGCAATCATCTGGAGACCATGACATAAGTACAGTGGGACTGTAATTAATTGGCTCCGAGTTTTCCCAACATGACCTCAAACTATTACTTAGGTTTTTATAAAAGCAAACAGACTGTTGGCTGCTTATAGGTTCTTGTACAGATGCCTAAAGGAGGCACATAAAATATGTTGTAGACTAACTGGGGACTACATGTGCAATTTGAAACCATCAAAGATATCCATGGGCTTTCTCAAAATAACTTTTCTGGAAGTCATGTTTCTATGTCAGCTAATCTGTTTGTCTGACAGGCTATTGTAATAAACACACAGCATCATGAAATTTTTTTTTTGCTATATTTGGCTTGAAATAAAAATTTCATTAAATGTAAATGTTATTATACAAAATGTCACATTTTGTAACTTGTCTTTCCCTTCACACTATATGTTGGACATTTGTTTATGTTGATACATATACTTTTAGTTGATTCATTGAACTGCCACATAGGAAACCGTTATGTTCTCATGCTGTAACGTTCTTCCATTCTCGCATTGAACTGTGAGTTGGAGAATAAGGAATGCTTTACCCCATTGGCTACTGGGTTGATGTGTTGTACAGCTTTGTTATGGTAATAGCTGGTTAATTCACTGGCATGTTGCCAATTTTATTAGCTATTGCCATATTGCTCCCCAAGGTGTTTGTACCCATATTGCAGTTCTATGATTGCTTCTCAACATACTTGCCAAAGCTTGGTACTGTCTATGTTAACATTTTAATTTCATGGGTGGGAAGTGGTATTCTACTGTCTTAATTTGTGTTCTTCTGATTGTTGGTCACTTTGATCAGCTTTTTACATGTTTTTTGAACCTTTCGCGTTCCTATTTTTTAGATTTCCTACTTTGTGATTTACATCTGTCCCAAATATTTGCCTATTTTAAAATTTGGTTAGTAATACTATTTCTATTAGTTTTTTTTTTTTAAAGATTTATTTATTTATACATACAGCTGGGGTACAGGCCAGAGCTGTGGAGCGGCGAGAGGCTTCACCAGAGACAGAGTAGGGAGCAGAACAGGCAGATCAGAAATACACTGCTGAGGGGAGCAGTGGGCGAGGCAGGAGAGGTCTGCTGCACCATGTGGGATTCTCCCTGGCCCGGCGTCGATATTTCTATTAGTTATGAGGAAATCTTGTGTTTATTCTGGGTGCTGCTTCTTTTTCAGTTATATATGCAAATATCTTCTCTTGGTTCTTAGCCTTTGCTGTGTTGCAGTTTCTGTGAATGTCAGATGTACTAATTTGCTTTCTGATTTGCATTGTATCTGTCAGTTTGTTGAATAAAATTTTATCCAGTGTAGGTTAATGCTCTGATTGTACATTTTGTTGATTGTCTTTCCGAGCATCCGATTTTGTTATAGGTTTCCAACCTCATTTTGAATGGTGGTTCCTTCTATCCCTTCTTTTCTTCTTTTGTGTTCACACCTTTCCGATGAGTATTTTTGTTGTATTGTCTTTAGCTATGCCCCAGGTCTTGCACAGTGAGAATGTGATATTTGAAGATATTTTGCTGCCTCTATGCTGACATAACTTGGGTGATATTGCAGATCACATCTCCAAGTCAACTGTTGGCTTTATTCCATTCTAATCTTGAGCTTGTGTTTGTGTTCTGAAGCCAGTCCAGCCATTCCCCTGCAGAGAAGGCTATGAGTAACGTTCCGGGGTGGGAGGGGTTGCCCTTTCTGGCTGTAGTGGGGGACGTGTTGGAGATCATGATGGCGGCGGGTGGGCTCTTCTCTTGACTTTCTAACTCAGTCACAAAATACCCGGATAACCTTGCCCTGCATGCTGTGTTCATTGGGTTACTCACAGTGTCTGGTTATACCTGCCAGGCACTGGCCAGGAGGTCATATTGGAGTAGGGGCAGGTGGAGCCTCTGGCCTTCAGAAGCTAGTCCAGTCACCTCTCTCCTGCAGAGAAAACTTCTAGGAATGTGCCCAGGCGGGGGAGAAGGGGGTTTCACTTCCCTGCTATAGTGATGAATTTCTAGAGATGATGTGGAGAGCAGATGGATTCTTCTCTGGATTCTGCAGACCAGGCTCAGACAACTCTGGAAGTCTAGAGATTGCATGGAGGATGGATAAGTGGTGCTCCCCACTGCTAAAACCAGTTACCAGCTGCCAAGGTGCCCTTTGCTGTGCAGGCTCTGCTCTCTCTAGGAGACACACACTCTGGTTATGGCCTGGGCTGTGGGAAAGACCGGGGACCCAGTAGGGAAGGGCACATGTCTCTCCTGGTGTACAAGCACAGACAGATCCTGACCTATTATTTCTAGTCTCTTACCCACTCCTTGTCTCTGTGTCTCCCTATGTAGATGCCAGGCCTCACTCTCCCAGTTTTGCTCCAGACGTGGCTATTCTACCCAGAAGTCAGTCTTCTGTGTCTCTGAAAGAAGCAATTTTCTTTGGATTAATTTAGACTGGGTTTCAGGAATCCAATCACTGTGAAATTGTGCAGGAGTATGTTGCCAGACCTTTCTCCACTGCTATGATTGATGAAAGAAACATGAATTTTGGTAATAACTTACTCTCTAGTTTTTAGCTTCTCTCGCTGGCCCACAATGTATTCAAAATGCTTGGCTAATTTCTCCTCTCTCCTGTAAAATTCTCCCCTGTAAAATGCTACTTATTTTCCAGTCCCTAAACCAAGTAACCATTCCCTGGTATGAATGTTGCCATAATCTCTGTTTCCTAAGGAGTTTGGCTGAAATTCCTTTCATCATAAAACAAATAAACCACGAGTTGTTTGGAGCTCTAATTATTTTAATTGGGATTTAAGTTTTGTCCATGTAGATTGTCTTTCTCAAAAGAGTGGATTTTATCCTTCTTACGTAGTTAACATGTTCTTCTGCCAGTCTCTCAGTTGTTAGACGACTAGATGTTGTACCCATATTGTCACTTGAAAATGGAGATATTTCTTTAATTGGACCAAAGGGATTTATTTAGGTAGGAAATTTAGAATGCCTCTTTCATTCAGTTTTCATAACACTCATAGTATTACATGAAGGCTATAAGGAAAGTGATAGTGTAATTTATTCTTACTTCTTTTAATATCCTGAATATATGTATTAAAATAGAGTGGGAGTTCTTTTCTAGAGCTGTCACTAAACTATCAAAGCTGAAAACAATTGGTTGATTTCTACTGCTTCCTATGGGCACATATCAAGTGCCTTTGTAAGATGGCTGTTTTCTGGATCTTCCTGTTTCACTGCTCTATTTGTCTTTACACCAGATGTGGATCCATTTTTTATTTATATGCCTCAAAAGTCACTGTTCACATAATATATGAGGAGTACAATTGTCTGTAATTCAGCAAGCCATCAGCGTTGTATTTTCATCTATTGTTTGTTACTTATTATCACTGTTTTTCATGTGTGGAACTCTGATTAGTCTCAGGTTAGAACATTTCAGTCTATCTTCTGGGACTCTTAACTTTTTTGCATATTAAAAAAACTTTCTTTGTGCATATTCTAGTTCAATTTTTCGGTATCCTCTTCCAGTTTATAAATCTCTTTGGCAATGACATATTTCATCAATTAAATTTATAAAAATAATGCTTAAATTTTTCAAAAATTTTTGAGAACTTTAAGATCTTTTTTTTCCCCTAGAAGTCTCATTTTTGCATTCACTTCGAATTAAGTTTTCCAATTTGTTAGATGTTGTAAATTATTTTGGTCATTTTCATTTTATTATCTTTATGTACCATAGAATTTTAGTTTTCAAGTTCACGTGTAAATGTTTCTTGTGTTCCCTCTCACCTCCCACCCACGCTGAACATTTTCCCACCTTAGTGTATGGTAGATTTAAAATTGGGTTCAGCAGTGTCCTTCATTAAAAAATAGCCTAACTTTGGAGAATGAGGACTTTCGTTTAAAAAGATATAGCAGATCAATTTCCTGAGCAGTAAGAAATTTGGTCCAGGATTTTTGGCTACTTCCTGGCCACTGTAGGTAATAATTCCCTAAAGGTTCCATAGAGATAGTAGCACTGAATTTGCTGAATGGGATACTTCATGAAAGAGAATCAAGATTGACACATAGATATGTTGACTCTCTTTCTCTACAATGACTGGGCAATGTCCAGCCCAGCTACCAAACTGGAGGCAAAAATTTTCTAACTGATTGTACATTTGAGAGCCACAGCTTACATCCTTGCATTTTTGTATGATTCCCTCCATCTCAGCGTGGAGTCATTTAATTGTGAGGATGATAATATGTTTACATATTTTCTTGTATTATATCTTTGCTATTTTGGAGTGGGAAGTGGGAGGGTGGTCTATGTGAAATCATACCATTTTGACCAAAAGTTCAGATTTGTATTTTTAAAAAAGTCTGAAATAAGCATGAAGTAGATTAGAGGGCATTGATCATTAAGATACAAGTTTCTTTCTGAAATTATTTTAGGAAAAAAGCTAAAAAATGGCTCATGACAGGAATAATAGAGGAAAGAGAGATCATAGCTACTTAGAAGGCACTATCCAAATAAGGATGAACAGTGACTCTCCATAGAGTTATTCTGCCCCCTAGGGGACATTCTGGCATTTATAATAGTAATTTTCTTTGTCATAGATAGGAGGGAGTTTCTAATATTTAGTAGGTGGGAGCCAGCCATAGTTAATGTCCTCAAGTATGGAGAATGGACTTACGCAATGAAAGACTATCCTCTTTTAAATGACTCTAAAATATTCCAGAGAGACGGTCAAATGGATTTAACATTGATTTAAAATTATGTAACTGAAAAATCTATTTCACACTTACCACTAACTTTTGTTCACAAAACTTTAGTTTGCAGTTCTAAGAGTTTTCCAAGTATACAACTACCATATTAATTCAGTGATGAGTATACTTTGTTTTGGAATGTCAAGAATTATTCATCATTTTGGGAAATTGATTCACTGATAGAAACCAGCCTCTTGGTATTCAAATTTCCAAAATCAGAAATCTGGAACATTTAGTATTTGTGACTCCTATGTGTAATTGAGAAAACGAGAGATTGTTTTGAACAGACTTAGAACCAAATATTTAACTGGAAATGGAATCCTTCATTTGATTCACTGAATTTTATTAATAAGGTGTTTCTCTAGTGTTTCATATTATAGCATTCAAGTATTGTATAGTGTATTTTGTGTGTAGCAAAATGATAAATACATATTTTGAAAATTTCACACAGGAATGAGCTATTGTTTTGGAATGCCTGGTGGTGGTCAATATCACTTGATACTGTCTCAAAGATATAGGATACTTGTTCTTTTAATCTTTTGCACTTAGATTATTTAAAAAACAAACAAAACTACAATCTTATCTCCTTCACCTGTCAATTATTATTTCTAAGAACTTTACAAATTCGAAGATTAAATATGTGCTTCATTATGTCAGGGGGGTTTCAGGAGAGATAATTTTTCTTGTGCTACTTCATTCCACATCCTAACAAAAGTGTTATTTTAACACTACATTTCTAAATATGGTCTAGCTCATTTGTGATAATATTTTACCTATTTTTTCCACTTTGACAGTATGTAATTAATCTTGGCATTTATCCTTACTTCATACAAAGCTATTTTCCTCTTATATAAATCATTCTCATCTGTTATTACTTATCCTAATAGGTTTAATTCCAGTGCTATTCATGTCCATGCTCTTCTCTTCCCTCTAACTACTTTACAGAGGTAGTTTGTGATCATCTTATTTTTCTTAAAATGTTTTCATTATAAGTGGATGTAAGCATATGATTACTTACACCCAAACATTTAAATAGACACATTGTAGTGACACTCAAGAATTCACACTGAAAAACATGAACTCATCATAAATTGACTTTCTTTTATTTTCCTTTCAAATGATAGGACACTATACTGGTATTGCTGTGGACTGAATTGTGTTCCCCTAAAATTCATGTTATAGTTCTAACCCCCACTATGCCTCCAATATGACTTTATTTGGTGTTAGATCTTTAAAGAGGTGATTAGGGTTAAATGAGGTAAAAAGGCTGGGGCCCTAATTAGACTAGCATCCCTCTGAGAAGAGGAAGGGACATCAGGAGGTACATGCACAGAGGAGAGGTCATATGAGGACACAGCGTGAAGGTGACTGTCTCCAAGCCAGGGTCAAAGGCCTCAGGAAAAAACAAACTTGCTGACACATTGATCTTGAACTTTCAGCCTTCTGCACTGTCAGAAAATTAGTTTCTGCTGTTCAAATCACTCAGCCTATGATACTTTGTTATGACAGCCCTAGCGAACAAATATAATAGATGCTATATGTGTAGATGTTGATCTGTGGTCCTCTTTTGGGTGATTTAGCAGAGTATGCTAAAGCATTAGCTGTAAGAGGCTTGGGACCTCATGATGCCCCTCCTATTTCCTGGCCCCCATGCAAATGGTGGGACCGTGAAACTGGTTCTGACCTTTGTCCTGTGAGAAGAAAAGACCTACTTTGCTATGAGTCAGGGTGTGGCTTCTAGCTTCGCCTCTTTACCTGTTGTAGCTCTCAACAGGACTCTGTTCAGGTAATAGGTCCCAGGAGGCTAGATAACTGAGAATGTTGACCTTGAGAGTTGTGAAAGTCACACCCCATAGTGTGAGACTGTATCATTCATTGTTATTCTGACTATGCAAAACTTGGTATTGGAAGAAGGATGATGCTATACAAAGCCTAAAATATGTGTCACTGGTTGTGCAGGTAGTGAGTGGCAAGGAAATCTTGATTGGAGGTTAACAAAATAATGATCTATGTTCTGCCATGTCAGAATATATTAAGTCTATTATCTTTGGTCACAGAGAAGGCTAACAATTGTTAAGGTGTGTTTGAAAACATGTTATATGTTCTGGGTGTTACTGGCTTCATTTTGCAAGGTATAAAAACCATGAGCTAAGAGAAGCATGCGAATGAAAGGCAAGTGTACGTTGCCTTGAATTCTAAGAAAGGACAACTACTTTGAGATCTTAACTTGTAAGAGATAGTGAAGGCATTCAGAAAACCTCTCAGGTAACTAAAAACTTCAGTGAAAAGAGTAGATTAAGAAGATGGCCTTTCCCAGATTAGCCTGGCCACTTTAGGGTAGGAGTCATTAAGTTAAAAACAAACAAAATAGAGGGAGGGAAGGAAAAACAAACAAAACACTTCATATGGGAAAGAGTAAATAATGATGAACTTGCAACAAGAAATAAAAGTTGAGCATGTATTTACCTTTATGGATCATTTGGATTTCTTGTTCTATATATCAGCTATTTAAATATTCATTTTCCTCTTGGATGTTTGACACTTTGTAACAGATGTGTATATTGTGGATATAACTATATTAATCTTTTGTCTCTACATAGGATCCAAATATTTCCTTATCTCCCACTCATTTGCTAACTTTGTGTTGTCATTTTTAATACAAAAATTTTACTTTTTCATGTGGTTCAAATCTGTCAGTCTTTCACATTATGGAACTTAAAAACTATTTTCTAGGTTTTCCTTTTTCATATTATTAAAAAAAAAACTATTTTGTGTCCTACCGACTTGGCTAGGCCTTTAGCAATGTCAATGTGGCAAGAATGTAGGCATCATTTCCTTGTTTCTAGCTTTAATTGAAATATTTCTAAATTTTCACCAAAAAATTGTGTGCTTTATATAAAATAGATTTGCTCTGAGTATTCAATTCTTCATTAAAGAAGCTAAATAATAGTTATTATGTATTTACCAGATCAGTAAATTCCTGTGTCTAGTCTTCCAACTTATAAAATAAGGAATTGGGGCTGGATAATCGCTAAGGTTCTGTTCAGCACAGTTAGTCTTAAAATTCCAAGATGAATTTTCAAAAAGTCTGAAGTAATTTCATCCACCTAAATAAATAGAATTCTTATATATATATATATATATATATATATATATATATATATGAATATATATAATTTATTTACTTTTGTTATTCATATATTTTACACTATTGTGTGTTCCCCATAGGTTACCCACCACCTGTTCACCCATGGAGCCATCAGCATACTCCCCCCGTGCTCCTCTCTTCCCCCCTCTTGAGCCCTTACCCTCCCCTTCTCCCCTGCTGAATGTTGCATTCTTATTTGGTTCCCCTATATTCCTGTTATAAGTGAAACCATTCAATACTTTTCTCTTTCTTTCTGGATTATTTCACTGATCATGACCCCTTCTAGTTCCATCCATGTTGCTGCGAATTGCATGTGTTTGTCTTTTTTGAATGCTGAATAGTATTCCATTGTGTATATGTACCACATCTTCTTGATGCAGTCATCTATTTTTGGGCATCTGGGTTGTTTCCATACCTTAGCTTTTCTTCTTTGGAGAAGTGTCTTTTTAGCTCTTCTGCCCATTTTTTGACTGGATTGTTGACTTTATTTTTGTTGAGTTGTGTGAGCTCTTTGTAGATTTTTGTTATCAGTCCTTTATCGGTTGTATTGTGTGCAAAGATCTTCTCCCAATTAGTAGGGTGTCTGTTTGTTTTGATTATTGTGTCTTTTGCTGTACAGAAGCTTTTTAGTTTGATGTAGTTCCAGCTGTTTATCTTTTCTTTTACTTCCTTTGCTATGAGGGCAGTGTTTTTAAAGATTTTGCTGAGATGTATGTCATGTAGAGTTTTGCCTATATTTTCTTCTATAAACTTTATGGTTTGAAGTCTTATCTCCAGGTCTTTTATCCATTTTGAGTTGGTTTTTGTGCATGGTGTGAGGTAGTAGTCTAGCTTCAGTTTTTTGCATGTAGCAGTCCAGTTTTCCCAACACCATTTATTGAACAAGCTAACCTTGTTCTATTCCATATTCTTTGATCCTTTGTCAAAGATTAGTTGTCCATAAATATGTGGATTTATTTCTGAGTTTTCTATTCGATTCCATTGGTCTGTGTGTCTGTTTTTGTTCCAGTACCATGCTGTTTTAATTATTATGGCTTTGTAGTATAGTTTGAAATCAGGGCATGTAATCCCTCCATTCATATTCTTTTTTAGTCAGGAGAGCTTTAGCTATTCAAGGTTTTTTGTTGTTCCATATGAATTTCATCAATATCCGTTCTATTTCTTTAAAGAATGTCATTGAGATTTTTATTGGAATAGCATTGAATCTGTAGATTGCTTTTGGTAGGATGGCCATTTTGATAATGTTGATTCTTCCAATCCATGAGCAGGGGATGTCTTTCCATTTTTTTGTGTCCTCCTCTATTTCTGTTAAATAGAATTCTTATCTGTAAAATAAACACATGGACACAAAGTACAAGGGAGTCCCTTTGTCATTTCAGGAACATGTATTTAGATATGCAAATAAGCCTGAGGCAAACAGTGATCTTAATTTGGTATATTTGAGTTATTTTATAAAGTTGTTTGGCAACTTGCATTAAAGAAGGAAAAAAAAAAACATGATATTGAAAGGAAATGAAAGCAAAGCAATGATTGGAAAATCACTGGCAAATATGGCAATTCTCCAGTTTCAAAAGCCAGTAGTAAACTACTCTGTCTTGGAGTGCAAGCAAGTTTATTGTAATTGTAATTTTCCCTTTCAATGGATTGGAGCATCAATATCTGGGAGGCAAGAGGAGGGAGGATGCCAAAATTGGGGGGGGGGATTTCCTATTTCTTGTAAACATATAAGAAGCAAAGGGAGGAGGGAAATGATCGCTAGGAAAAGCAATTGAAATTGCTGAAGAATGAGAATGAAGAAGCAGCCAGAAAGTGTGTGGAGCAGGGGAGCAGATGAAGATTGCAAGAAATTGGCAAGGAGTCACAATAGATGAAGCCAGAAAAAACAAAGGGCCTGGAATTAGCCATTCTGAAAGGCGTTACAGGGGAGGGGGCTGTCTGTGGCTATCACAGACAGAGGAGGGTGAGAAAAGTGAGGAAGGGCTCAGAGCCCATCAGTTTCAGAAGCACAAGTTCAAAACTAGCTGGAGAAGCTCTATGGACAAAGAACTGCTTAGCAGATTTTCAGAGAACGGATTGTGGATGAAATATGCCCAGTAAGTTGGAATACATGTCATCTAACCTCCGAGAGGCAGAGAAACAATTGAGATAGGGTGGAGTTAAGAGTGACACTACCTCCATTGGACTGGATTAGGTTGAAGCTATAGAAGGGAGAGGAGAGGGGTGAGTAGAATGGTCAAAACAACTCTTGTTGTATCAGAATGGTAGCAAGGGGTGAAATAGATGCTGCCATATGAAATACAATATTTCCATCATTTCAAATCAATAAATATTCTCTCTGTCCTCCTTTACAAATGATCTCCTTAGGACCTTGAAGGTTAGGCTCTCATTTGGAATTCTTAGACTTCATGTGGTGGTATTTGGAGAGCTGACCTACCGGCCTTGGCTTACACCCCTCTTACCTGCCTCCTGACCTGCTCCTCCTCTCTTGTTCTGTCTACACAATGAGAGCCTGGCTTGCTGGGTGTGAGCACCCTTACTTGAATGTCCAAACTCTTTCCCTACCCCCCTCTCAAATAAGTCTCTTGTGCTCCATTGTCAGCCCTAAGTTCTCCTTGGGAAGAAAGAGCAGATCTGAGGAAAGGCTTATGTAGTCCTTGTATCTGGAGCTGTTCAAGCAAAGAATTCCAGGTCCTGAGCCTTGTCTGTGGCAGAGGGGCAGAACTTATCACCCATCGTGGTGGTGGAGGGGGGGGCGGTGTTACCAGAGGAGGGCAAAAATGGATACTGCTAGATAAGGAGCTCAGGACAGAACCTGTTGTCCAAATCAAGTCTAAGGAAAGCTCCTGTCTTTCAGTCCTGTAAAATGAAATGAGTGCTTAGCACAGAGAGAGGAGAAAAAAAAAGCTGCTGTCAGAGCAAGTCTCTTATTGACTCAATTTTTCCTGACCATTTTGGGATTCTATTGGCTCCTTTCTTAGTTTTTACCTGTTGACCATCTGGTCAAATGTTTGTGGCGTTCAAACATAGACACCTTGACCAGGCTTTTAGAAAGAAAATTGCCCACATCTAGATGTGCATATAGCTAGGGTGCAGCTCTGCTTAGTATATAAAGATTAAACTCTACCATTTGTCATTTTTTATTGGGTAAGTACCTATTTGCTGAATTTCCATTAAGACCTGTCTCAGTCTTAATAGTTTCCGCATATCTTTCCAAACAGTTTCTCAGCTCACATCTCAATCATGTGGGCTTTGAACACTGCACAAAATGGGAAAGATGCCAGTAGCTGATCAAAATGCCGAGCTGGGAGAACAGGGGAGCACAAAGAGCAATGTCAGGGTGGCTTTGCAGAGTAATACACTCTGAAGTCTATCCTTCAGCAGCCATGCAGCCATATTGGAGACTGTCACATCCCTCTTTCTACCTGAAGGCGAAGACCATTATTTAAATTTCCTAAAGAGAGACAAAAAGTAACCAAGGACATTAAAGCTCTAAATAAGGGCCTAGACCACATGGGATTAACAGATATCTATCGATCACTTCACCCCCGAAAAATTGAATACACATTTTTCTCAAGTGTGCACGGAACATACTTCAGGATCGATCACATATTAGGCCACAAAACAAACCTCAACAGATACACTAAGATAAAAATCTTACCAGCCTTCTTCTCTGATCATAAAGGAGTCAAACTGGAAATAAATCATAAAAAGGAAAAAGGGAACCTCCTTACCTCATGGAGGCTGAAATCCACATTACTGGAAAACCAATGGATCAACGAAGAGATCAAAGAAGAAATTAAAAAATATCTAGAGCTGAATGACAATGAGGACACAACTTTCCAGAACGTCTGGGACACAGCAAAAGCAGTAATAAGAGGAAAATATATAGCATTACAAGCTCACATCAAGAAACAAGAAACAACCCAAAGAAACAATTTAATCTCACATCTCAAAGAGCTAGAAAATGAACAACAAAAAAACCCCAAAAGACAGTTTAAGAAAGGAAATAATAAAAATCAAAGCAGAACTAAATGAAATGGAAATAAAAAAAAACAAT
>PVIJ01000248.1:0-147879 GCA_004024925.1 Scalopus aquaticus
TTTTTTTTTTTTTTTTTTTTTTTTTTTTTTTTTTGCAAGCTGGGGTATAGGCCAGAGGTGTGGGATGGTGAGAGGATTCATCAGAGACAGAGTGAGGAGCAGAACAGGCAGACAGACTGAAGTACACTGCTGAGGGGAGCAGCAGGTGAGGCAGGAGAGGTCTGCTGCACCATGTGGGAATCTCCCTGGCCGGGGATAGAACTCATGCTGCAGTGGCTCTGGATAGCTTCATAGTGCTGTGCTTAATCCGGGAGCTACCAGGGAGGCCCCGTATTTTGTTTCTTGTGTCATAACACCAGTTATGCTAAAAGAATACCATATGTCAACATTACCAACCTAAGTATACTAAAAAATGTTCCCCATTTATAGGAAAGCAATGGTCATTAAAAAACAGAAGATGTAAAATACAGTACAATCTGAAGTAGAATCTGTTAAGATGTATTATAACAGATGATGGTAAAAATGTACCTAAAATGCTTAGTCTGACAAATTCATAAAGCTAGTGAAATTTAAAGTGCCTAAAGGCTATGATTACTTAATATATTATTCGTCCCCAGGTACCTTGGGAAAATATTCAAATATATCATGTTCTTAAACAAGAGCATCATGGGTGAAATTCATTTGTTTTCATAAACTTAACCAGGCTTAGTTCTGTGAATTTTGTCACAAGTAATGCTAAATTTTAACTGTAATATTTTGAATTCAGGGTCAGGATGAAATATTTCTAATGAAAACTGCTTTCAATCACCTTTGGAAATCCTCATTTGCTTAAATTTTTAAGTTTATTGGTGATTTCAACCTCAGATCACAGGAACTACAGCACTTACATGCAAAAACTACAATGCTATTGAAATCTTTCTGACAACTAACATTTGTGACACAAGTCAGAATGCTTTGTAAAATTTTCATACTCAGAAATTAAAACAAGAGGAAAGATCTCCATTGCCACACAAATTTGCAGCACATATAGTTTCTGAGCTCAAACTAAAATTTCAACATTCATCATTTCAGCAGTTTTTGGACTTTGATACAATACAATGGAACTTTCTGTATTTCAAAATGTATTTAAATCACTCACAAAAGACCACATATTATATGATTCTACTTGCATAATATATCCAGAATTAGCAAATCTACTAAAAAAATATATTAATAGTTTCTTAGAACTGGGAGTGGGGGCCAGGGAGAGAACCAAAAGTGTCTATTAATGGACATGAACTTTATTTAGGAGGAAACTAAAATGTTCGATCTAAGACAGACAGACAGATAGTATACTCTGCAATTTCACAGTGGTAATGGTTTCATATTAAATTACATTTAATTGTGCATTTTAAATAGGTGAACTATATGCAACGTAAAATATGTTTCAATAAAGATATCTTTAAAAAACATTTAAGTGCTGAATTAGAGTTAATTAATGTATAATGTGTGTAATTTTAAAAGATAAATACTAAGAGAAACATCTAATATAAATTTATAAAGTACTTCCAAATGATGACTATGTATATATGCTAGTTAGCTGATATCAGTGCTTGGCAATATTTACCTATGTGAAAAGACATTTTAAGGAAAAAATACATAAGATCTTAATACAGTTCAGCATTGACACATGAATATTTATAATTAATATTGATAGGAAACATCTAATTTTGAACCCCATTAAGCAAAACATTAACCCAAAAGAACAATCCTATTCTTCTTATTAGTAGAGCTGCATTACAAATAAAAATTACTATTAGTATTTTGTTTTCAATAGTGGTTAATACAGCTGTACTGAAATTTATATTTCCTGTAGTAAATTCTGACATAATAGTCTTGATTTTGCCTGTTGGCCTGCAAAACCTAAAATATTTACCATCTGGCCCTATAATGAAAATATTTGCAAACCCTTTTATTAATACCCATGAAGAGGCAGATACTGGAAAATTGGTTTTTTATAAGAAAAAAGAAAGTTGTTGTACCAGTGGAGAGATTGACTTAACCTGGATTTTTTAAAAATCCATTTAAAATGATTACCCACAATTACTAGCATGGAGATAAGACATAAAAGTAATAAAATAGATTAAAGGCTGAAGAAAACTGGGGGATGGAATCAATGATAGACGACACACATGCAGTATCTTTGTGAAAATCCAGAGGATAGTTGAAATCAGCATTTGAAAATAATATCAAAGGGAAGTCTGTCACCTCTTGACTGTCCTCTTCTTTCTCCAACCCCAAAATTGCATCTTTCTCAATGTGGAAAAAAAAAATGCCATCACACAGATAACTAAAAACAAGGTCACAAAAAATAAGGTGTTTATAGAAAATAGTACCTTTTACTCTTGTAGATATAAGCTTAAGATTAATACTAGTTTGGCAGTAAAGCTAGATGCATAGTTGCACTTGGAAGAGAAATTGAGAAATATAATTTGAATTGTGCTTCTTTAATGGGATATCATTTCTACCTTTATAACTGATCTGGAACTCATTTCAAAAGGCAGTAATAGAATTGAAAACAGAGGTGCATATTCTTAATCCACTCATATGTCCTTGAACAATTAGTTTGTCTCCATACATTGGTAATGAATATAGGAGTGCACATATCTCTTTGAATTAGTGTTCTTGCATTCTTGTAATAGATATCTAGGAGTAGAATTGCTGGTTAATATGGCGGATCTCTTTTTAATAGTTTGAGAAAGCTCCATACTGCTTTCCAGAGAAGCTACACCAGACTACATTCCAATCAACAGTGTAGGTTTCCTTTTTCCCCACATCCTCACCATGACTTGTTTCTGGTCTTTTTGATATGAGCCATTCTCACAGGTGAAAGGTGGTATCTCATTGTGTGTCTGACAAAAATTTCCCTGATAAGTGACTATGAGCATTTTTATGTGCCTGTTGGCTGTCTGTATGTTATCTCTGGAGAAGTATCTATTCAGTTCTTCCATCCATGTTTTTGATTGGGTCCTTTTTCTTTTTGTTGAGTTGTATGAGTTCAGTAATGCGGTGTGCAAATAATTTTCTTCCACTCAGTAGAGTGTCATTTTGTTTTAATGGTAGTTTCTTTTGCTGTGTAGAAGCTTTTAATTTGATATAGTCACATTTGCTTATATTTCCTTTTGTTTCCCTTGCTGTTAGAGACAAATTCACAAAGGGGGCTGCTGGGAAGGGGGTGGAGCTAAGTGGTCATTGTGAGGAGCCTTTAATAGGGAATGATGCTTATGGAGTCTCTCTTGTTCATCAGAACTGCTGTGACAGGCAGCCACACTACTGGGCAGCAGGCCTTCACATCCCCTCTCACAGGGCTGGGGAAGACCCTGACCTCAGCAGTGGCAGGCCTCTGCCACACCCTGCTGTCTCCTATAGCTGAACTCCACCTCTCATCATTGCCCTGTTGATTAGTAGCATCAATCAGTAACTGATGACTGAAACTTGTGACAAGTTTTTGGGCCTCAATGGCCCCACTTTGGGTCAACTATCTTTGGTTGGGCATTTAACCACAAGGGGATGGGTAACTGGGTGATCCACTGGAAAACTATTCACCTTTCTTCTCTCTCTATGCATACTAATAGTATTAAAATTATTTTCTATTAAAGATCTTACACACCACAAATATGCTTTATCTTTATGCAGCAGATGGCAGAACCCATTTAGAGCATGCAAATTTAGGGGTCCCAGTGTGCCCCTTACGTCAGTCTACATGCTAACAATCTCTTTACACAAATTTGTGACTAGAAAGACAGCTTTGATAGGTAGATATGTACTTCAAATTAGATGACCTCTAAGGTCCTGTCCAGAATTGAGAAGTTCAGACACATACATCTCCATCAAAATACCACTCAGACTCAAATTTATACTCGTTCTGCCCATACTTTATCCACCACCCCAGTCTCCTAATTTTTGTGTCTTCCTCTATGTTAAGTAGACTGAAAATTCAGAGCTCTAGCACATACCTTGGGTTATAATGAAAAACAAACACCAGAATTTGATATCCCTACATCCAGAGTGACTGAGTAGCTCATCCACATGGATTTAGACAACATCTTACACAGTTTAGCAAAAACAAGGCAGGTTGAGGGAAGAAAGAGAAAGTTCTGTTAAGGGGATTATCAAGAAAGCAAAGATACAGAGATTTAAGTTCTACCCTCTTAGCTGAGCAAAGATAAGATTAGGTCTTCCTAGGAGAGGATCTTTCAGAGAGTTTACATATAAATATCAAAACAATGTCCAATCAATCTTCAGAGCCCCTCCCATGAATTAAAACTCTAGCCAAAATGACATGGGGGGGGGCAAAGTTTTGCTCCCGACATTTACCTTCATGGTGTTTCTATCTTATTCAAATAAACATTTGAATAATGCAAACTCATTTCCATTCTTCTTACCAGAAAATTACTTTCTGGTAATACCATTACATACCATAAAGTCATCAATTTTTAATATTTCTTTTGTAAATTTATCAATGATATACCGAAGGTGACTTAGGGAACAGGCGTTTGCATATCATAGAGAATTTTTGGGAAATAATTTGAGGATAGGTATATAGGTAAAACAACTCTTTGCTTTCTGACAGATAAATTTACAGATAAACTTGGTGTATAGAAGGGGCACCATTTTCTCCTGCCCCCACTCACAAGCAGCTCCCTTGGCTTATAAAACCCAGAATCCTATGAACTGGATTTATTTTTTTTCTTTTTTTTTAAAGATTTATTTAATTATGCATACAAGAGCTGAGGTGTAGGCCAGAGGTGTGGGGGTGGTGAGAGGATTCACCAGAGACAGAGTGGGGAGCAGAATAGTCAGACTGACTGAAACACACTGCTGAGGGGAGCAGAGGGCAAAGCAGGAGAGGTCTGCTGTGCCATGTGGGAAGTTCCCTGGCCAGGTATCGAACTTGTGCTGTAGTGGCTCTGGATAGCTTCATAGCATAGTTACTTAACCTGTTGAGCCACCAGGGAGGCCCTGAACTGGATTTCTTGAGTGGGGGCGCTACTGGGAACTAGGGGTGGGGCTGAGTGACAAGGTGGAACTACATAATGCAGAAGGCAAGCAATTCAGCTTTCTTTGCCTTTTCAGTTTTGACTTGTACCCAGGGATATGGAGGAAAAACATTTAGAGACACTTGGAAGAGATATATGGGTTTGATACATGAGGAAGCTGTTCCTGGTCCTTGCCAGAGACAATGGCTGCTGTTATCTTTATGTGGTCTATTTTGCACTTTCTCTCTCTTCATCTGTCCTGTGTATCTGGGATCTGTCTAACCACTTTTTGGGGGTTCCTTGCTAGAAGGTTCCTTAGACTTGTGGCAAGCTTTTGGGCCAAGTCTGTTTGGCTGGGGATCTGCCCACAGAGGGAGGTGTAATTTTCAGTTTTATTAGAATATCCTTTCTAAGCACACCAATTCTATAAAAAAGCTTTTTCACTGAATTTGCTTCCTTTGCTTTTTTGTTTGTGGATGATGGAATCCTTTTTAGAGCATGCACCCCTTAAATAGTTTGGGGTTCACGGGCACCCCCAGTCACATGCTAACAACTCCACCAAAGTATCACATAAATATATCATTAATGATAGTCTACAAGATCGCAATTGCTATAAATTGATATGTAAAATGTGTTATTTATACAAAATACAAGGCAGGAAGTTTTTTTCATAGTTGAATGTGGAGTTTAAATATACTATACGTATAATACGAGGTATCATCACACATTTGCTATGGAAAATATCAGAGCATCTATAAAATGAGACAAACATTGAAAATATCTTGCATTACCTTATTAACTAGCTTTTATTTTTCAATAAAATGAGTACTTCTGAGGGAAAATGTTAAAGTGTTGTGATTCAAAAATTCAGTCCAATTCATACTTATAAGGAAAAATACTGAAATAACCTTCAAATGAGTTAATTCTTGACAGGAAGTTAATACGGGGGGAGAATTCCTTGCAAATAATTGAAATGAAATTTTACGAACAGTAAATGTCCCAAACATAAAATATAACATTTAATTTTTAATTTCTTTACTTTTTTTCCCCACCACTATCCATTGTACTTTGACCATTTGACCCTTCTCCCTCTTTCTGAACCTCAGAGACGTCATTTCATTTATTACTGTCCAATCATTTGCTTTGTCAAGTGGTCTGCTATATAAATGCTCAATATTCATGTCTTCATCCTGACCTGCTTTACTGGCCACAATTCCCTCAAACTCCTTTCATTTAAAGCCCAACTTTTTAATGACTTTAACTTTTCTCAAGCTGTTTTAAAATTATAAAAATACTCCTAGTTACTACTCAGTGTTAGAGACTGATCACTATCCAATTTGACATATTCTAAAGTAATTAAATATGAATGCTCCTTTACAGTTATTAGACACTGCTGGATAATTTATTTTTATCCAGTAGTGTAATACGGTGAGACAACTGAAAACCTGTGGTGATACAAATGTATAGGATTTATAGTCTAAATAAAAAACCAATGATAGTTGAGGTTTTCTTATAAGTTAAAGAAATGATAGTGACATTTTGTTATTGCAACTGAAATATTGCTAGCTTTATTATCGATAACAGAGTGTAATTAGAGGAAACACTTCAGGATTCTATAAAATAAACAAATGAAAATATGGGAGGGAGGGGGAAACTCAGTTACTTCACAGTAAAATCAACAAAGTAAATCTTTGTTTAAGTAGTTACTTTATCAGTGTAGTCTTACTAAAAACAAAGAAAAGGATAGCTACAATCAAAATAAAACAGCCTTTGTATAGTTAAGCAATGACCCCAGGCCTTTCCCATTAAAGGTAGAGGAAGTGGAATTGACACCAAAAGAGAACACTGTTACAAAAACAAGAATTAGATGAATATGAGTAATTAGATAGGAATTAACTGAGGAAGCTAATGACAATCGAACAAAACAAGTTTAGTAACTTCCTTTCAGAAGTGAAGGCTAACCAGTAAGACTTTTGTTATTTGTGAGAAGGGGAGGATGTGAGTTTCTTATTTGTTTCAAATAATGATGAAAGCAAACTGATGAACAGAAATTGAGCAAAGATAAAAATAGCAAATGACAATTAAAAAAAATCAGGTAGCAGAGGCTAGCTTAACATCTTGGAATAAAGTGATTCTGATAATTAATAAAGGAACAACTATGGGCATCTATTCTAAAGATGTTTACATATTTTTCAAACAGTGTCTCTGGAAACAATTAAAATCAAGCAAACAAACCCATCCCAGGCAGGTAAAATATGAGAGGGAATAAAGTTTAAAATAGGTAAATCCTATGCTGCTTGAAAGACAAAGACTGCAGCTGGAATGTGTAGTTATACGCAGAACACGAAGTCTGTGAGCGCTCAATGACAAAACCCTAGTAAATGAATGGACAGAACCACCTGCACTGCTTGCACACTAGTGCAAACCACTGTCATCTCTGCTCCGACTCCTGCACTTGCCTCCTAATCCACTGACCTGCTTGATTTCTTGCCAATCTACCCTTCAGATTATTCTCTATGCTGAAACCTGAATCATTTTAAAGCATTGTCTTCTTACAGTTTTACTAAACTTTCCGATGACTTCCACCACAGTTGGAATAAAGTATCCATTCCATAGAGAGGCCACACTGCTGTACCTGATCTGGCCCACTCTACTTCTGTGAGCCATCCCCAAATAGGCATTCTTCTCTTACTGTTCTTGAAACACACTTAACTGTGGTCCCTCTGCCTAGGTGCTATACTTTGTGTTGAGGTCTTTGTTCTGTTGATTCTAGTTCACCATCCATCTCTCACCCTTCTACCTGTATTTGCCATACTATCTTTGCCTCTCTCTAGCTGTCACCTGCATACCCTTTCTCCTTATTTCCATGAGTGTGTGTGCTTGCTCATGCCACCTCACTTAAAGAAATGCCCCATTCCTGTCTCTATTTTAATCTATGCATCAGCCACTTTTTGATAGCAGCCAAGTTCCAACTTGCTCTACTCCCATAAACAAACAGTGCCAGTTAATCAATAATTAGCATCATATAATTTAGTCACAAGCATTCACTAATCTTTGTCTGGAGAGTTTATCTTTTACCTACTGAACTTCTAAACTTGCTAAGAGGATGGATCATGGACTACTTTGTCGGAAAACACTGCCTCTTCTTACACTGATTAGCAGAGTACTAAATCAAATATTCTGTGCTCAGTTTTTAAAAACAGAGTAAGTAACTAACTCTTCCCATTCTTTTTGATTTTCTTAAACCAACTGAATATCAGAAAACAAAATTCTATAGTTTCATCACAGTAAAAGAAAAGAAAGTCTTGGTAGGTGCAAGAGTTCTCTACACAAAAATCTCTGCAACCACTATTTTCCACTAAATTTTCTATTGTAACATGAGTTTCAATTTGTTTTTTCAGAAGTAGTAATGAAATTAACAGTAATTCCTCTATTTTGTCTCACATCCTTCTTATGATCAGAAGCAGACACTTTCTGATATGACTGTGCAATATTAAGGATAGTTGATGACCACTGACCAGCTTGGCATTAACCAGCTTTTTAAAAGACTGCCTACTTGACCTTGGCCTCATTAGCACTCTGAGCAAACCAAGAGGACTCTGTCCAACCCATCCAGATTATACCAAGTCAAAAGGTTATTAGAAGTAAACAACCCACTAATTCCAGGGATTGTTTTTTACCATTTAAACTTTATTAATGATAGAGAGATATCTTAATAAATTAATAAAATGATTAATAATCATGACAACAAAGTATTAGAACTGGCTTTTAAAAATCTTAGCTCAGCATTTAGTATGGGCCTCTATGGTCTATGTCTGATTTATTTTGATACATTGTTTATACAACTATCATAGTGAGAGAGAAAACCCTTCACACAGAGATAGATGCAAAAAATACATTGTTGCTCAGGCTTACTAAATCATTATACCTATTCCTCCTATCAATTATTCTGAAACTGTTGCTGAATTCAATTAGATTACTTATATCTTCCTAATGTCCATCACCTATTCCTGCAACTAAAGAGATGCTAAATCTTTAGCAAATAATGTAAAAACTCTCTGAAGAAATTCATCTGATTTTTAAGTGGAACAGATTTCTGTTTCCTGAATTTTTAAATTTTAAACTTGTAAACATGCTAGATTTTTAAAAAGTGAAAACATATTTGAACAAACAGAACTTTTCAGAAACCCTGAAATCTTAAAAAAAAAAAAAAAGCAGCAGCAGCAAAGTATTAGGGCAAATACTATCCTTTCAAGTATTTTTCTTTCAAGTATTCCTTCTATGATTCACAAAGTCACAATGCAAACTACCAAAGAAGAAAAGTAAACTCCAGAGATATTTATTTTGGTTCAGTCAATCTATACCTGAATACATAAATAAATGAATTTACCTAGAAATGACTGTACTTAGATTTTTACAAATCAAGAGCAGCATATACCCTCTTGTGATGCACAAGTAGTAACCATGGGACCTGCATAAGTGCATACACATACACACACACAATTTTAACATAAATGCCAACACACTGGACACACAGAATATTTCTTAGGGAGACTATTATTTTCAATGTTTCTTTTACAAACATTCATAAGGAGAAAAATAATAACATAAGGCTTGGGAAAAACAGGAAGGTTAAAAGTTAATCTAGTTAAAAGTAAGATTAAATGACAACTCTTGGAACTGCACCTATCATTTTCCAAAAAGGGCATATCTAGCAGGAGAATAAACCCCTACTCTCTAAACAACTATAGAAAGAAAGTCACTTTCCACATCAAGATCATATGTTCCTACAAAAAAGCTACACTAAGATCAGACCATATCTTAGTTAGACCTGATTTCATCAAACAGTTCTACTTAAACTAATAATAAACTAAACTATAAACATTAGAAAAATGACATTGTGAAAGGCAACAAAATGCTTGTGAGATATTATAAACAACTGTTTTATTTTATCTGCTGTTTTAAATTGTTAAGCAACCAGAGGAAAAAGTTGTGGCAACCTAACTTGTCCATACACAACTCAGCATTAATGAGCTTCAGGAACAGTGGGTATGGCCAATAATCATGTGAGGAAATAAGGCAAGAATCTATACCACAAAAAGGGAAGTAATTTACTAGGTAGCCTATAATTAGCCTTTGAATCTTGCAGAGGAGAATATTATTGAGGCAAATAGTTTAGGAAGATTTAAAAAGGGCATTCATTCACATGAATGACTAAGCCCAGAATTCAGTCACCTGAGCTAAGGAGAGGAGGGAGTGGGAGGGAAGCACATCTTAAAAGCAATATACCCCTCTACTTCAGGGTACACAGATCTTCAACCAGGAAGAGATTTCTAAATACAACATATGGAAATTTAATGGTTAATATTTGAGAGGGCATTAATCAAATAACATCACCCAGTCAAACTAGAACACCATAAATAACAAATATCCAACAGTAGGCCAACTTAACAAAGATTAACTAGGGGGTTAAGTCTAAGGTGTCATTAGATATAATTCTACATAAAATATGCCTTGGGTACAAGGGATGTGTCTGTTATATCAACTCTTTTTATACAGAAAAATACTCAACTTTTTCAAAGACTATTTTAACCACTAAGGTTAATTTTTTAATATGATATAATTATAAAATTTTAAGTCATGCTAATAATAATAACAATTAGAAGATAATCCTGACTTTGAGATATCAATTACAATGGAATTATCTCAAATAGTTCACTTTAAAAGAGAACAGCTTTTATGTAAATTTTAATTAAAATTAAGTGAATTAATTAATTAATTTTAATTAAAATTAAGTTAATTAAAATTAAGTGAAGAGTAAATTAATCAATGATAAAGCATAAAAAACAACACTAAACTATATTAACCAATATGGTGAGTTCGAAATACTGGGTTGTCAGAAAAGTCATGCTTGAAGAACAGGAAAAATATGTCATGACTTTTCCAACAACCCAGCTAATTTTTAAAAAATTAACATTCAGGCTCAAAAGCTTGACTATTTAAATTCCCAACATTCCTGATTTTTGTGTGAAGTGATAGTATTAAAAGATGGCCCCCAATGTTTTGACACTTTCACCAAAAAATGCTGGCATCTAAGTCTGTTCCTTGAATCTGGACACACTTGTGACTGCTTTGCACAAGTAATGCTGGAGTGACTTTCGAAGTTAGGGCAGAAAAGATCAGGTGGCGTCTGCATGGCTTCCTTGAGACTGGCTCTGCGGGAGGCCAGCCTCCCTCTAAGAAGCCCACTGCCCAGACTATCAGTGCTGGCAGGCACACGTACGCAGTCCTATAGACAGTGGCAGCTGAGCTCCTTGACAACAGTCAACCTCAGCTGCCAACCAAGTGAGCTGACTTCTGACAACAACTGCTTGAGAACCACCAAGTGTGAACTGACCAGCTGAGCCCTTCCCAAATTCCTGACCAACATGGCATGATCAAAACGAAATAGCTGTCTTAAGGCTCTCAGTTTTGGAGGAATTTGTTGTGCAGGAGACATAGTAACCAGAATAGGCTTTATAATTTAAAAAAGCACTTCAGTGACAGAGTGGGTGCCAGGATAAAGAATTAGATCACAGCATTCCATTCCACTGCATTCAAAAATTTAAATATATTGCGGAATAAGATGTAAAAAATTCAGGTTCAAATATTTACATTACTTTTCTACCAAACTAAACATAATCTACTTTCAGTCATTACACACAGTCTTTTAATAAATATTTATCGAGTACCTATGATTTTCTGGGCTCTGCTAGGAGTTAGGAAAGCTCTGAAAATGGGAGAAGGCATATGATTAATCAAATATCAAATAGTCACATAAACATACAATTGCATAAGGGGGAAAATACAATGCTGGCAGATAAAAAGGTCATCTAAAAGCATGAACAGCAGGACTGATTCAGTCTGGAGACCTAAGGAAGGCTGTGATCTGATGGATGAGGAGAAATAACAGAGGGGAGATAAAGAAGTGAGCTGGAGTGACAGAGAAGGGAGTGAAGAGAACAGTGGAAACCAAACTTTATCAGCAGTATTATGAACTGGGATTTTTATGTACAAGGAACAGGAAGTTCTAACATGTTTTTAGCAAAATAATGAAACATCATGTTGGCTATTTCAATACTTTACATATTGACAACATCAACCTCTAAGGAGATCTGGGCTAGAAATGAAGATTTGGAAGTCAAGAGCATATAAGTGTTAACTAAAAACAAGGAGGTGGATAAAAGGGCCCCACTAGTAGTGAGAAGAGAGCAGGTTTAGGATAAGGTCATGAGACACTAACATTAAGAGATGGTAATATGAGAAAGCTCAAATGGAAACAAAAGGGGTGGTCGGAGTTATGAAACAAATGGGAGGTATGCTACCATTGAAATGGATAAATCAAATCACAGCTATTCTAAACTCTGAATTCTTCATCTTTTCTTACATGCAAATGAGTTTAGTTTGGTAGAAATCTTTGTATTTGACAAGAACTTTCCACTTTCTCAAAACATGTAATTAAGTTTCATCTCCTTTTAGAATTGAAAGTATTGTGATCTTATAAAACACAAATACAAACTTAAAGGATAAATAAATACATTTACTGTATTTATATAATGCTTTTAAAGACTATAAAGAGGTCATAAGGTTTAGAGTTAAACGGATCTGAATTTAAATCTCACTTTTGCAATTTCTTTACTATGTGACTTAGGACAAGTCATTTTAATCTCTCTACCCTTGCGGTTCTTCATATAACATTCTATCACCTAAAGCACAGAAATGCAGCTGTTCCTGTTTTCTTGAACCCACTCTAGTCAAAAAGCCAACCCCACCTGTGCCAATGAAAACAACACTGTTCATTGCTACAAATAAACTCCTTGTTAGGAAATTCAATGATCATTTTTAACATTCATGCTGCCGAAAGTATCAGAAGCATTAGACAAAGATAATTACGCCTTTCTTTTAAAAACATTCTTGGTTTGGCTTCTGGGTAATCACTCTCCCCTGGGCCTGACTGATTCATTCTTTTTCAGACTCCTTGCTGGTTATTTCATATTTCTCAGCCTCCATATTTGTATGCACTGGTGTCCTATACTCATACCTCAAATCTTCCTTCCTATCTATTATTGCTTCCAAAGTGAACTCATCTAGTCTCACGGTTTTAAATAATATCTAGATGCTGCAAATGCTCAAATACATTTCTGAAAGCCATACAACAATTGCTTACCCAGGATTCCTTCATGAATGTCTAAACAGCTTTTACCTTTGCATGATCTCCTGACTTTACTCTAAACCTAGTCCTCCTATGGCGCCCCTCTTCTTATTAAATAGAATCCTCTAAATTGCTTGGATTCAAATCCTGAGTCATCCTAGATTCTCTTATTTCTTACCCAGTCATCAGCAAATTCTGTCAGCTAAATCATCACAATATATTTAAAATTCCACCAGTTCAAACCATATCCACCTCTAATATCTAGTCTCAACTATATCATCCCTGCTCTGGATTACTGCCATGGTCTTCTAACTGATCGTTTAACATCCACACTTGACTTCTACAGTGCATTTTCCACAAAGAGCCAGAATAATCTCTTTTAAAGGTTAAGTCACAACTGGCTAGCTTAATATCTTCTTATAGCTTTTCGTCTTACTCAGAGGAAACGTAAATTCACTATGGCCTTAAAACCCTATCTGACCAGCTTTCTGCACTCCTGTGGTGTACTAGCTATTGCTCCCAACCTCATTCCCTATGCTTCAGTCACATGGATTTCCTTGCCATTCCAGGAACACCCCCAAGCATGCTGCTGTCTCTGGAACTTTATATGTGCTACTCCCTAAAGATATCCTCATGGTTGCTCTCTCACTGTCATCATGAACATCTCTGCTCAAAAGTTACCTTGAAAAACAAACCCTCCCTAACAATTCTCCCCAAACTATAAAGACCCCTCAGAACAGCATTTCTTATCACCCTTCTCTAAGTCTCCATAACCCTTATTATCTATTAGTATCCTAAACAATTTGCTATTTTATTGCCTTGTCTTTCTCCCTCCTTCCCTAATCTAACATATAAACTCCATAAAGCCAATTAAACTGCTTTTATTCTCTGTTTCCTACACCTACAAACACTGCATGGAAAGTAACAGGTATTATAATTAAATAGTAAAACATGAAAAAATTCTTAGAATATAGATATTCAACAAATGGTTGTTATTATTACTTGCAGAAACTTATTCAAGTGTAGTTATCCCAAAATTGATGGAATAATTGGTATTGATAAAGATGAAAAAGAATTCGGGGCCTCCCCGGTGGCGCAGTGGTCAGGCGCTGGGCTGTGGAGCTGTGGGCAGCGGCGATGCGGGTTCGACGCCCCGCCGGGGAGAATCCCACATGGTGTGGCAGGCCTCTCCTGCCTCGCCCACTGCTCCCCTCAGCAGTGTATTTCTGATCTGCCTGTTCTTCTCCCCACTCTGTCTCTGGTGAACCCTCTCGCCGCCCCGCGCCTCTGGCCTGTACACCAGCTTGTATGTATAAATAAATAAATCTTTAAAAAAAAAAAAGATGAAAAAGAAGTCTATATTCTAGGAATTATTTTCCTAGACATTGATTTTTTATGTTAAGATAGGATTTGATTTAGGAAGTTTTATTTAATCATATAAAAATTTTTCTGACAAAGTGAATTTAAAAAAATAAGTGATTTTCAAAAAATTTAAAAGATTTATCCTGTTGTGAATGATTGTTTTCTTTAGTAAACAGATTTTGAAAGGAACAAGTTATTTACTAATATTTCATTTCCAACAATTAAACACAGCTCTGAGAAATATGGGTACGAAGAAATAAATAATAAATTTATTACTCTGGGTAAAGAATAATAGGAGAAATTGTAATGTGCTTCCCAAAAGGTTAGATGGTATTCCAGAATTGGTTTAATAATATCCTCCCAGAAAGGAAGGAGAGAGAGGAGACCTACCTCTCTGGCAACTTAAAGAAAAGTTTATTTATAATACAGATAAAGCTGGGACTAAAACCAAGCCCTAAGGTGACTCCTTGAGGGCACTCACACATGAATAGAATATCTCATGGTACGTGACTAACAGGTATGTTTGAACGTATGTTACAAATGAATGCATCGTGGTACATTAGTAAATGAAAAAGTTAATTACAAGAAATTACTACTCAGGTGATCTGTCTACACTGCCCATCACAAACTATGAATAAAAAGCTGGGAGTTAAAATGCTAGATGTCTTCATTTTTCTGTTTCTCAGATTAGGGAAAAAGGAAGAGACTTCAGCCCTAAAAGCTGAGCTCTGCTCTAGGAGAAAAAAATCACCACTTTAAAGGTGTCAGTTGTCTCATTCAGTTAGTATTCATTATGTTATTTGAGATCTTTCACAGAGCACAGTACACAGAAGAGGGTTCCTCTATGCAGCCTCTCTTTGTAGGAAAAGACAGGAAGGAAGGAAAATACCCAAGGGCAGCACACAGACCAGGTTCTGCTGGCCCAGAGCTCAACCCTCCACAGGAGATTGCTCTTCAGAAATTAAAATTCAGTTAAAACCAGGTTTTGAATAGTGGGAGTTAAAGAGATTGTTAAAGAGAAATGAAGAAATTAAGGAGACAGAAGTGGACTATGAAGACATTAGCCAGTAAGGTGTAAAAGCAAATGTTACCACCACCCCCCAGATATACACACAGGTGCGTGCACGCACACACGCACGCACACATGCACACACACACACACGTGGGCACGCAAATTCTAAACACAAAAGAATAAGCTACATATGATTAAATTCTCACTTTCTAAATTTGTGGAGTGATTTAACAGATTTCAGTCTCATATTCTTCTTCACATTTTCAGGACTACCAAAATCACGCCTGGCATGACAATCTGTAAATTCACCTGTGTGAAGCAACTGTGTTCAAACTCGATACTGAATGTGATAGTTTCTAAAAATACACAGGTTGCTTTAAGGTTTAAAGGATAAAAAGTAGGTTTACACTTTTATCCATAAAAGTCTGGATGACTCAGAGTTTAATAATAGGATGTGCAAGCTTTCACCCCTAGGTCACTGATTCTAGGATAACTATAGTAGATAGTCATTTTAGGACATTAGCATCCAGCAGCTGTCTTGTTCACAATCTGTAGAAGAAATGCGTTGCTTGTCTCTATTAATACTTATTTGACAGGTGTATACATCCTAACTCATATGCATCTGCCAATCGCTAGCACTTTGAAGTAGAGTGATGAAAGCCACCCCAGTTGCTACCTTTAGAAAGCCCCTAGTATGCCCAATTTTCTCCTTTCTTTATCTGAAGCACTAAATATTAACACTTCACATTACCATATATTTTACTGGCTAGAACCAACATCATAAAGGAAATCTACTGTGAGGATTTCTGAAATGAGTGCAACCTCATTTTATAAAACAAAGAAAGCAACAGATAATCTTTGCTCCTAGGAAAACAAGGTAAAGGCCAAACTATCTGAGAAGGTTAACATTTGAAATGGCTCAGCGACCTGCGGGAGACCACAGACAACCCGGGGGCTGTGCTTTACCATAGTCATATGTGCATACTACAGGTCACTGGGAAACAGACTTGAAAATGCATGTACCAGAGATTTACATACTCAAGCAACATAAACCAATGTGACTCCTGCTACCTCTGTCATGGTGCTCTATAGCCTTTAAGCTAACACTATGTCATGACAAAGATTTATAACCTATCAATTTAATCCTTCACCATGGCAACTTGAAACTGCATGGCACCTAATGCACTTTAAGGTCACTCCATTAAGAAAGTTCCCCATAGCCCCAGTAACAGCAATCACTGGAAAAGAATTATGTTTATAAAAATAAAACTACTATTTTTAAACCACAGTATGGAGGCTTTTAAGTCACCACCTAATCTATACTGAAATAATGATAACATCTAGTCACCATGCTTTGGCACATATTCAGAGCATGTCACTTGTGCTCTGAAATAAGATTTATCAACTAAAACTCAGTCTTCCTACCTTCCAGGTTCACAATGACCTTCTTTCAAAGAATTCAGCATGTTCTTCTTTCAGAAAATTATTAATTTAACTAGGCAATATCCCAAACTCACATTTAATATGCATTTTAATATGTGTATAAAATGCTTAATAGCTCTGCTTTTAGAATTTTTATTGTATAAATAAGTTCACATGAAATACTTATTAGACTGCTTTATTTTCCTAGGTGTTATTAAATAATGCAGTGTTTGGCACAAACTCAAAATAATGGTGAAAAAAGCCACTATTTCAAATTTATCATTTTATTTCAAAATATCTTAAAAGCACAAGCTCAGGTTTGACAGATTTGCTTCTGTCAAACTCATGAATTCTGGTTTTTTTAAGATTTATTTATTTATACATACAAGCTGGGGTGTAGGTCAGAGGTGTGGGGTGGTGAGAAGATTCACCTGAGACCGAGTGGGGAGCAGAACAGGCAGATCTACTGAAATACTCTGCTGAGGGGAGCAGCAGGTAAGGTAGGAGAGGTCTGCTGCGCCAAACCCATGAATTCTTATAAAATGAGGGAATAAAGCACTTCCTATATCTTTTTAGATCTAGTTCAGACAGGCATAAACACAAATAGGAAGACTGATTTTGTTTTGCTTTACAACTGTGGGTCATTGTAGATAATAGTCTGCAATTCCATTTCGATGCTGAGGAAATTAAGACACAAGAGAGGTTAAGTGACAGGGAAACACAGACCCTCCCAGTGTAAGGCACCTTAGAATTAAGTAATATTTGAAATTTTATGATCATTAGTCTGTACTTGTATCAAATTGAAAGAACTGTCATTTTTGTATAAGCTAAAAGTCTGCCTAAAATCTCTTTAGTTCTAATTTTGATAACAAAGAGCAAACCTATCATTTCTGTCTGCTTTAAAGCGTTATCTTTGTTTTAAGTATCAAGAAGTTCAAGGTCGAATTTAGAGCCCAAGCAGAACACCACTTCCTAGCCAGGGTTCCTGGCAGTAGTCTCTTTCTGTCTGTCACGCAGCCCTTCATAAATTTGATTTCTATTAGTTGAATGTGTTATATGCTAGACAGTGTTCTGGCTATTAAAGATACAGCAGTGACCAAATCATGTAAAAATTCCGGTCTTCATGGAAAGTATTTGTATATGAGACAGAGTATGTTAGTGCTATGGAGAAAATAAAAGTAGGACAGGACAGGGAGGGTGGGGGTGTGGTTTAGCCCTAAAAAGGGTGGTCAGAGACTTATAGGTGATATTTGCATAAGGAGGAAAGGGAGGAGTCAGCAAGGAAAGAAACTGGCATCAGGTGGTGATCCCAGGCAAAAGGAGCAAGTACAAAAACCCTGAGGTAGAAACATGCCCGGCCTGCATGACTCATCTTTTTGTTGTTGTTTATTATTTTAGTAAAATTTTTTTTAATGAATGGTTCTGTCAAATACTTTGGAAGAAGATCAGGAATATTCATACAATCATAAAAACTACAAATGAGCTTCAGATACTATGTCACTTCAGAGGAGTTTTGGGGGAAGTTATGCTTTACAATGACACTTGACTCACCTTGCCACCCTCCCACTCCCCGTTCTTCCTCTTCTCCACTAGAAATCAAAACACTGACTTCCTAAAACTAATTCATGGAGGTAAAAAAAAAAAAAAAAAAAGAATCTGCTTTGGGGAAGAGGCCAGGATTAAGGAAATCAAAAGGCAAAGCAGAATACCCCAAACCATAATGACCACCTCCCTTGAATTTCTAAGCTCATTTTATTTATATCCAACATTATAGTGTTACCTGTCTCTGCAACTCTCTTTACCTCATTATAAGCTACCTCTTGTCTACACATCTGCTCTCACAGTGACTCCTCTATAGCAAGGCCCTTATCTTGGGAATGTCTGAATCCCACCACCCGGCTCTGCACATGCATCAATATCTGTTTGATGGTGATGTCACAGACACAACCACAGACATTCCTCCTGTTTTAAGTATCTGTGGATTAAGCATGAATGAGCTATCATAGACTCTCACAGGCCTTTGGATTATCTCAACTGTCCTGGCCAAATTACTGTTTGTGTAACATTCCTTTCTGTTTAAGTTTCCCTTGCATTTTCAGTTGGGTACAGCGCATACTTTCAGTCTAGACACAAACATGGATTAGCAACAAAATAGAGAGAACCACACCGTGTGGTGTCTAGCTCAGTTCACTTCAGCTACTGTTACTAAACACTATCATGGTAAAGGGACTCAACTTGAAACTACTAGATACAGGGATTTAAGGCATTGTCTACAGCAAGACAGAGAAATGTAGGAACAATTTCAGTGCAGCGCACGTCAGACGCACAAAAGCATTTTGAAAGTATATAGGCAGTGGCCTGAAGGGTGAGTAAGGCTTTGGGGAAGAGTTGGCACCTGAACAGCCAGGGTTCTGAAAGCTGAATAGGCCTGGAACAATCAGACACAGGATCAAAGGGCATTCGGGATTGTGCAAAACACTGGCTGAAACATAACAGATTGCAAACTGCTGGGAGAAGACATGCACCACCAGTGAGTGAGAGCTGGTCCACTGCATTCAAGCTTTCCAAGAAGAAAAACAAGATTTCAAATAAGGAGCTGAGGAAGAAAGTTTCACCAGTGCTTGTTTTGCAAAACCTCTCAGCCTTTGTTTTGCTCTTTCTGATTTGTTCCCTCTGAAAGTACTGTGCTGGCTGAAAACTTCTGTGGGAAAAAGTACATCAATTTTCCCTTAGAAAAAGAAAACTGAAAAGTAGATGAGGGTGAAGGAATATATACCTTTTAAATTTACCCTCCCCTTAATACATGAATGGGGCAAAATTCAAAATCAGGTGTGAGGGATCTGATTTCGCCTCACCTACTCAATACATAATTGTTTTATGCCCACTAGTTGTTAGTTTTTGGGATACCAGGCCACGAGACACTCTCATTGCCCCCCTCTTGGAGCAAGCTCCTGTGTGCAAGCTAGTGAAAGAAATAAGCAGAGGGCAATTGATCGTGCCTGTTCCTTCCAGGCTTCCAAAGCCTGAGGCTCATGCAGTTAAATTCCACTCCAGTTAACCAGTAAGGACAAATATACTGCAATGACAATAACAATAACCGAGATGCGAGGAACTGACAGAATTCTCCGGGTGGGTGTCTCGTCACCTCTTCCGGTGAGTAGGGAGCTGGCGCGCCGATTAGCCCGCCAGGGATCTGGAAGGCTGAATGGGGAGCAGAGGGGGGTACAGAGGGGGTGAAGTTACCTGGGAGCTCAGGTAGACTTTGAGGCACTCCTCGCACACGGCCTTCTTGCAGCAGGGCAAGGGCTTGATGGGCTTGTCTTCCAGGCACACCCGGCACATCAGCACCATGAGGGGCGCGTAGGGATCCCCTACCCCACCCAGGCCAGAGTAGGGTGGAGCTCCCAACAGGCTGGGCACGGAGAACGGCTCGGGGGCCAGGTAGAACTCCAGCTCGATGCTGCCGCCGTCGGGGGCGAGGGGGTCCGTGGGGAGGGACAGCCGGGGGCTGGGGAAGGAGGTGGGGGTGTCCGGTGGGTTCGTCACCGGCGGAACCCGAGGTGGCGATACAGGCGGCGGGAGCTGCTCCGCCGGGGGGCCCTCAGGCAGGTCGTTCTCCACGCAGTACACTGAGCAGAAAACTTGTCTCTGGGCGGGGGGCAGGCGCCGCTGACCCAGCACGTCCAGGACCAGTCCGTCCGGGGCCCCGACGCGGACTCTTGGCCCCGGCTCGCCGCCGGCGGGCGCCTCCGGGAGTTCATCCCTTCCCTCGCTTCGGTCCCCAGCTTCCTCCTCTTCCGCTTCCAGCTGCTCTTGCAAAGTCTGAGGGTTCAGGGGTCCGGCGAGTGCCAGTCCCGCGGGCTGTCTCCAGCCCGAGTCCCCCGGGGTCCTCGGGGGCTCCGGGGACCTCGTGTCCGCGCAGCCCGAGTCGCTTCCGTGGCCACCGCCGCTCGGTTCCACCGAGGCGGCGCTCAGCCCTGGAGCCCCGGCGCTGTCCCCCGGCGGCCTCGGGGGCTCGGGGTGGCCCGTGGCGCCGCCAGCTGGGGCCCGCGCCTCCTGGGGGCCGCCGCCGCCGCTCACTGTGCTCTGCTCCTCGCCCATCGCCGCCCGCGGCCCGCGCCGCCGCTGCCCATCCAGCCGCCGGGACCCCCACCCGGCGCCGGCGGGCAGCGGGGGCAGCGGCTCGGCTCGACTCGCGCCTCCGCTTCTGCTTCCGGGTCCCTCCTCCGGGGCTGGGACTCCCCGAGCTCCCTCCGGGGAGCCCGTGCTCCCGGGCCGCGGCGCGCGGGCAGCCCGGCCCGGCCTGCTGCTCCGCCTCCTCGTCCTCCGGGGCGGCCGGGCACGGCCTCCGGGGCGCCGAGGGCCGCTCGTTCCGGGCGCGGGCACGCCCGCACCACATGCAGGTCGGGGCGGCGCCGCGGTCCCGCGAGCCCCGGGAGGGGCAGAGGGGTCCAGGGGGAGGCGGCCGTCAGTCCCGCGCCATCGCCGGTCCCCGCTGCGGGCCGCTCGGGACAGGCGGCCGGAGGGCGGTGGTCAAAGGGTCGAGGGGCCTGTGGCGCCGCCGCGGCGCGCAGCGGGAGGGGCCGCCGGAGCGTGAGCGAGCCGCCGCGGCCCCTGCGGGAGAGGCCGGAGCGGGGGACCTCCTCCTCCGCGTGCCTCACCTGGAGAGCCCTCCCCGCCGCCCCTCACCCCACCCCTCTGGCGCACACCTCCCCGCACGTACACACGCGCGCGGGCACCCGCGCTCACCACTCGCACCCCGGAGTGGGTGTGATCTGCGACCCGAGATGCGCTCTCGCGCCGAGTTCCCACTCGGCCTCCACGAAACCCTCGGAGCAGGCAGGCTGCCCTTCGGGCTACGCAATAAGTAGAACTTCCTACAAAACTACTGTAGACTGAGCTGGAACTAGAAAACTCTGGCTACTTTAGGCTTTGGGTTTCTCCTGTTTCTCTTGGATCCAGCCAATTGCAAATCCTCCGAGGAGGATTTGACGCTAGGAACGATTACTTCAAAATGCAACTAGGAATTGCTAGTTCAAAAATAACTGTTTGTTTTCTCTCTAACGGGCTAGAAAGTGGGTCTTGAAAGCCACCAAGAAGACATAAACCACTTTTAACCTACTCCCTCTTTATGAGAGCTGATAAATAACTAATGCAAGATTGATTCCTCTTTTCTTCTCTTCACTGTTCTCTTAGGAACTTTTTTTTAACCCTTTAGATATACCAAACTCAGCAGCACATGGGAGTAAGATGCCCTGGCCTAATTAATAAACTGGATCATTGGTGGAAATTATGAGGAGTTTCATTAGCATATCCTTTTTTATCCCCAAAACTGTTTCCAAGACAACAATTATGTTTGAGCCAGAATTTAATTCTGTGTTGATCTATCTTTATTTTACAGGAAGTATTAGTCACAGAGACTGGTGTGTTTTAGTTCCCTAAAGCCAATGAAAACATTTTTGGGAAGCCAATCCTTGTTTTTTCATCTTGAGAGGGAATTTAATTTACACATTCATGTAATAGGAAGGAGCTGTGAAGTGTGTAGAATTTTTTTATCATGAAGTTGTTATTGGGTTGTTCTAAAATATTTTCCAAATCAGATACAAATGCTAGAAAGGTGACTGCAGTACTAAGAAAGCACCAATGAACATTTCCATCGTGTGTGCGTGTCTGTCTGTCTGTCTGCTGTTCAGTTGCACCCCAAAGGGGTGAGCCAATCAATCAGTCTAAATGCCACCTCATTTATCACTCTGACCTGAGAATAAAGAATTCTTACTTGGAAGATTAATTACTATTCATGGATTTTTCTTTTTATCTTGGCTAATTGACTTCCTGGTACTGCCCTTTTCTCCAAATGATACTGCTAATGTTTATTGTTTTAAAGGCAGGGACAAGAAGCCCACAGGGATGTGTCTTTTGTGTCTGCCATCTGATAACTATTCTGCTATTCTTTCAGGAAGAATGTAAACATAATCTCCGTTTACCAGGTGGTGTGCTGAGAGTATAGGCAGAGTAACAGTAATGAATACTAAGAAGTATACTTTCAGTGGCTTCTATAGAAATCAAGCCCCTCAATATCCTCAAGTAGGTTTGGGACACCCTCCCCTGAACATGTTTGTGGTAGGTGTCTGGAGTACTTGTTCTTCCAGTACCCACCATTTTGTTCCTTATTCCCCAGGCCCAGTTCTCTGCTGTTGACTTTCCTTGATATGCGACTAGAAGTCACTGCTGGAATTCCTAAAGGCTTATCCATAACTCTGCAACTCTTCTCCTCCCAATGACTTCCTCCTTGTGGGATTCATCAGCCTTTGTGAAAACAGAACTCTGGCATTCCATGTCTC
Source organism: Scalopus aquaticus (assembly GCA_004024925.1). Taxonomy (NCBI): domain Eukaryota; kingdom Metazoa; phylum Chordata; class Mammalia; order Eulipotyphla; family Talpidae; genus Scalopus; species Scalopus aquaticus. The sequence continues at coordinate 23,287 of PVIJ01000248.1, forward strand.
TACCTTCCAGACAGACTCAGACTTGCTGACTGCTGGGTCTAGCATCCCTTGTTTTCAATCTGGGGCCCATGGGATACCAGCAGTAAGGATATAAATTAAAACGCCACGTTAAGAGGGTGTTCCTACCATCAATTTCCTCTGAACTGAAATGTGTGAAGCACCTGTGATGATCGTGCTAAGAGGATTCATTGTGTTTAAAGAATAGGTTGAAAATACAGTTACCTTAGCAAAAATCTTACTTATTTACCACAAAGTGAATATTCTTGAAATTCAGACCATCTGTTCCATGTCAGATTGTATAGTCATTAGTACCACATAAGCACTATATGCTACTACCAGTTTCAACTCTCAGTACTTCCTAGTCTGCATCAAGCAGATCTTTTCTAAAACCAAGACCTAAATATCAGGAGACAATGTCAAGTTTGAGAACTGCTATAGTCAACTGCTATTGATCATTCTTGAATATCATTTTCTTTGTTACCACATTTCTTTAAACATGACTTGTTTTTATTTCCCTAATATTTTTATTCAGGCAATAATTAGAAAATTAAAGAGGATAGACTTATTAGAAAAGCTGTGAATCATTTTATTTTTACATGTTAAAGATAAAACTAGTGTAGAAGAAATATATAACATTAAATACTGTGAAATAATTGTACAGCAAATACCTGACTTGCTTTTCTACCAGTTCTTCAACTGTAAAAAGAGGTAAAAAGAGATAGAAATCACCAAACTTCTTAAAAATCCATATCCTGACGATCAGGGAACAGAATGGAATGGTTTTCTGGGCCGGCTTTGGAAGGACGGAGTTTGCTGTTGGTCTTCTTCCTAGTTTTTCTCCTCCACCCCATGGAGGAAGAGAACTTGGAATCACTAAGGAAAAGGAGCTCAGGGGGGAAAGAGAAACACAGCTGTTTCAGTTTATTTTTTTCCACCTAAGTTCCCTATAGAAAATCCAAATGGGGGCCTCCCTGGTGGCGCAGCGGTTAAGCGCTGCGCTGTGGAGCTGTGGGCAGCGGGGACGCGAGTTTGAACGCCCGGCCAGGGAGAGTCCCATATGGCGCGGCAGACCTCTCCTGCCTCGCCCACTGCTCCCCTCAGCAGTGTATTTCTGATCTGCCTGTTCTGCTCCCCACTCTGTCTCTGGTGAGGCCTCTCGCCACTCCACACCTCTGGCCTATACCCCAGCTTGTATGTATAAATAAATCTTTAAAAAAAAAAAAAAAGAAAATCCAAATGGTAACTTTTATGTGATAACATTAAAAATACAACTATACATTGTATTTTTTTAATCATAAAATAAGTCCAAAATCGTGGAAAGCAGAAGAAACCAAGAATAAGAAGGAAGAGGAGGAAGTATATAATATATACCTTGAATGGTACCTGCTCTTTTTCCCTATTCTTGAAGTTATAGACTGACAGCTTCCCTTCCTTCCACGGACAAAAATGCTCTAAAAATGCTCAGAAGTACACTCAGTCATAATTAATACTTCTAAACCCTCAAAGTTAATCCCTCATTGGCAACATAAAGATGCAGTAATGTGAGTGCCCCAAACTTATTCCCAGATGCCTAGTTTGCCAAAGAAATCCCATCTCCCAACCCACACTGAAGAAATTCTTATAAAACTTCTTTTAAGTTATTTTAAAAGTTAAAACTATGAAAAAAGTTATGAAACATACCGCATGATTACAAATATGGAAACCCAGTTTTTAGCATTCTTCAGTACTTAGATCTCAATTTATAAGGAAAGCAACTATGGTTCTCAAACTATGTGCCAAGGTACCCTGAGGCACAACACCAAAAAACCTGGGGATGCAAAGGAATATTTAAAATTCTTCGGGTAATCACAGCATCACTTGTGGAAACCATGTAAACTAACACTGTTTTGTGATCTGGATCAAATTGCTATTAGTAATTTCTTTTGGCATCATTTAAACTGAGACGCAAAGGCTCCATAAACCGGGAGTATAAGATCTTAAATTAGAAACTTCAGATAAAGGACAGAAGTAGCAGGACAGAGACCCTCATCTTAGATATTTGTATCTAAAAGTTACAGGAAACATTGTGTAGTAGGCAAGGGTTAACCTTGTGTGGTGCCAACAAGACATGCAGGAGGTTTCTTATAAACACAGCAGAAGGGTAAAGGAGGAGTCCTGGAGTCCTCAGTGACTTTTTCAGGCTTTTAATGTTTTCTACAGCATTTGTAGTAAGGCAACCATGTACAGGACAGGCAGAGGAGCTGGGGGGCCAGGAGGCTGCCAGTCCTTCTAGCTCCCTGCAAATCTTTACTCTCTGTGGGCTCTCTGGCTTGCTCTATGATCTCCTTGCTACACCGCGCCACACAGTCCTCTGTCGCCAAGCTCTGTTCTCTGCTCTCACTGCTGACTCTGATCTTATATGTGCAGCCTCCAGGCCCAGGTGCACCCACTCATGCATGCCCCCACCCCACTTTAGGTGCCGGCCATCAGACATGCATGTAGTACCGCAGGGGTCTATCATTAATACTAGCGGTGTGGGAGGGCAGAAAATAACCTGATAACTTCATTTCTCCTACACCTTGCTTAAGGGTTAACCTTGCTTAAGGAAACATTTGGCCCTTAGGCAATGCAGTCTGTGCTAACAATATGATTTATGATGGGGATGCTGGGTCATGGGCCATCAGCTTGACCTCTGGAGAGTCTAGAAACTAAAGTTTAGCCATGCAAGTAGTCAGTCATGTCTATATCACTGACATCCAAGAAAAAGGTTTGGAGAGCTTCCTTGGTTGGCAATAGTCTATGTATATTATCATAAATTTTTGCTAGTAGAATTAGGTGTTGTCCATACAACTCCACTGGGATTAAAAAAAAAAAAAATCCATGCCTATTCTTTCCTGGATCCTGTCCTATATACCTTTGCCTGTCACTGGTATTAATCTGTGTATTTCCCCTGTGATAAACCATAACTGTGAGTAAAGTGTTTTTGAGTTCCAAAAGTCCTTGCAGAAAATTACTGAAGTTGAGGGTTGTCTTGGGACTTCATGAATTATAACATTGCAAAAAAAATAGAAGTTCACTGACATTTCTAAGATTTTATCTTCCTTGTTTCCTCAGGCAGAAAGATGTCATTTGAGAAGGTATGGTATCACTGACATGAGAACCAAACAAGCTCTTATATCCAGTATAAACACAACTTCAATATAATAGAAATCTAAGAGAAAATGTATTACCTTGTTCTTGTCACAAAAGAAAGTTTAATTTCTCAGATCATATAGATAAATAAGTGATCCCTTTGATTTATGGAGCATTTGATGTTAGTTTCTACATTTTGCTTGATAAAATGCTGATTAAATGATTCTGAAATTTTCTAAGTTGACAGCTTATGCCAATCAGTTATATGTATTTTTAAATTATGGCAAATAATTTTATCAATTTATCTCTTACCACATTGCTACTGAACAGGATGGGAAAACCCAGCTGCCTTGGGGGGATGTTAAATACCACAAGCTGTTTCTAAAACATTGTGGAATCAATAAAACTCAAAATATTTTCTCACATACTTTAAAAAAATTTCCCAACATGCAAATATCTTAAAAAGCATTTAATTCACATATCCCTAGATAATTTACATTTTTTCTTATCTCCATTTGACTTTTAGAGCTATTTTTATGAACTTTATGAGAATGAGAATTTACACCATAATTTATAATGAAAAAAGAACCAGACTGGCAAATGAATATCTGTATCCAAATTTTATTTCGCCATTAATTGTCTTTTTTTGGATCACTTAATTGGGTCTCATTTTTTGCTTTAGTAGATGGGAAGACTGAACTGAGTAAATCTAAGGATCATTTCAACACTAAAACTAGTGCTTTCATTGAACTTATAGATATTAATCTTTACTTAGAGCCCAACTCAATCCATGTCCTGATGGCTCTTATAATAAAATAGAGAAGACAGATGCCTAGCTATAATATCAGACAAATTTTGTTAGATCATAGGACCACAAACTCAGGGCGATGGGAGCTGCAATGAGGGGATTTCTGCCTAGGTGGATAGATCACACAAAGTTTCATGGAAAAACAAACAAACAATCAAACAAAAAAAGAATTAGATCTTTCAGATAGAGAAGGTGGTAAGGACAGTAAATATTGTAGTAGGGGGTCTACATGAACAAACACCTGACAGCAGAACACATATGGTGTCTTGAATGGTAGCCAGTGTCCTGGGCTTCTAATGTGACCTAATGTGAGATGTGGTGAAAGAACAGTATATAAAACAGAAGAAAGAACAGGAGATAAGACCAGTTAACATGAAATTATTAGGGACTTTGTACTAGATAAGTTTTATTTGATATTTTAGATCATTTTTCTGCTTTTGTCTATCCTCTTTGTCCTTGGAGGCTGACCCCTAGGGATCTCAATTGCCCTCTATATTACAGTGAAGTTCAACCAAGAGAATGCTTTGGGGACCTTGATAGGTTGGAAATAATTATTTTTTAGGCTCTCAGTTTGCCAGATCCTTATATGCTATCTGTGCCCCTTTCTGAAAAACTACAGGTGCTATCATCTCTGGGTTGTGAGAGTTGTTCCCTTCAGACCAAAGGGAATACATTGTTTCCTAAGGTTATTGTAACAAAATGTTATAAACTGAATGGCTTAAAATGGAAATGTTTTATCATATACATATCATATCTGGAAACCAGGAGTCAAAATCAAGGTGTCATCAGGGTCATGCTCCCTCTAAAATATGTAGGGGAAATCTCTTTCTTGCCTCTTCTAGCTTTTATACTTGCTATCAATCCTTGGAATTGCTTAGCTTGTAAATGCATCAGTCCAATTTTTGCCTCCATTATTGCATGGCCATCTTATGATCTCTGGTCTCTTCCTATAAGAATGTAAGTCATATGGATTAAGAGTACTCCCTGCTCCAGCACAACCTTATCTTAAATATGTCTGTAATGACCCTTTTCCAAAATAAGATGATGTTCTAAAACACTGGGGATAAGGACTTCAAAAATGTTGGAGGGGGAGTGGAGAGGGGCATAATTCAACTCATAATAGGAGATGAGATTCCTCATATTTGTAAATCCTAGAGTATTGTGCTAGTTTATACAAATCTTTATATACAAGTCTTTAAAAAGGCTCTGTTCACACCTTTGTAATTGACCTTGATACTTAATTCTCCTAAATTACCAAGTTTATATGTACCATCTGTTTTCTTCAGCAATTCTGGATAGTATATAGAACTGATTGCTTTGACAATAATTCGACCAGGTGTTTTTAGTTTGCTTGTTTTAGATAGTGGGATATAGTTAATAGGAGAGTAATGATCAGTTCCAAGTTTAAGAAAAATAAATATTATGGCAAAGTAAAATACACATTAGAAGAAAAAGACAAAAAAGGCCAGATTGGAGGCGACAGCCTATTGTTATGTTATGTTGAGACATGACAGTGGTTTCCTGTATCTCAGATTAAAATCCAAAGTCTTCCTTAATGTCTATCATACGATTCTCCCTATCAGCCGTCCCCCATCTTCCTCCAATTACTACACACTCACTGATCTGCTCTCTCAAACACCCCAATCCTGCTTCTACCCCAGGCCTGCATGGCATTCCCTCTGCCTGGAGTGTGCTTACTCCTTGACATATGCATGGCCCACTTTTACTTTCTACTGAATGTTTCTTTGTCATAAAGACCTTCCTTAAACAACTTTGACAAAATACCATCACACCCCAAAACCTCATCTCATTCATCAGTAGCCCTTAATTTTATTTTTACTCCTAGTACTCACCAAGTAACATAGAATAAATGCCTCCCTCCTTTTTTGATTCTAAACTCTGTGAGAACAGAGATTTTTGCTGTTTATCTGTTATTCTCTTCCCAGTGGATAGAACTGTGCCTGCCACAGGATGTCCACTCTCACCATTACTTTTCAAGATAATACTGGAAGTCCTAGCCAGAGCAATTAGACAAGAGAAAGACATTCAAGGGATCCAAATAGGAAAAGAATAAATTAAACTGTCTCTATTTGCAGATGATATGATAATATATATACAAAACCCTAAAAACCCCATAGAAAAACTACTCAAAATAATAGACCAGTTCAGTATAAAGTAGCAGGATACAAAATCAACACACCAATGTCAGTAACATTCCTCTATGCACACACCCAATCTGAAGAAGAAGAAATTAAGAAATCCATCCCCTTCAAAATTGAAACCAAAAAAATCAAATATCTGGGAATAAATCTAACAAAAGACATAAAGGACTTATACAAAGAAAACTACAAAACTCTGTTGAAAGAAATAGAAGACACAAGAAGATGGAAAGTGATCCCTTGCTCATGGATTGGGGGGATTAACATTATCAAAATGGCAATCCTACCAAAAGCAATTTACAGATTCAATGCTATTCCAATAAAAATCTCAATGACATTCTTCAAAGAAGTAGATCGACTACTGATGAAATTCATATGGAGCCACAAAAATCCTCGCATAGCTAAAGCCCTACTAACTAAAAAGAAAGAAAATGGAGGAATTTCACTCCCTATTTCAAACTATACTACAAAGCCATAATAATTAAAACAGCATGGTACTGGAACCAAAACAGACAGAAAGACCAATGGAACTGAATAGAATACCCAGAATTAAAGCCGCATATCTATGAACGACTAATCTTTGACAAAGGAGCAAAGAAATGTAGTAGGAAAAGGACAGTCTATTCAATAAATGGTGCTGGGAAAACTGGACAGCCACATGCAAAAAAATGAAGCTAGACTACTACCTCACACACTGCGCAAAAGTCACCTCAAAATGGATAAAAGACCTGGATATAAGACCTGAAACCATAAAATGTATAGAAGAAAATATAGGCAAAACTCTACACGACATACATCTCAGCAAAATTTTGAAAGACACATCCCTCAAAGCGAAGGAAGTGAAAGACAAGATAAACATGTGGGATTACATCAAAATAAAAAGCTTCTGCACTGCAAAAGAGACATTAACCAAAACTAACAGACACCCTACCAACTGGGAAAAGATCTTTGCACACAATACATCTGATAAAGGACTGATAACAAAAATTTACAAAGAACTCACACAACTCAACAAAAACAAAGCCAATAACCCAATCAAAAAATGGGCAGAAGGGCGAAAAAGGCACTTCTCCACAGAAGAAAAGCAAATGGCCAACAGATACATGAAAAAATGCTCAACATCACTTATAATCAAGGAAATGCAAATCAAAACCACTATGAGATACCACCTCACACCTGTGAGGATGGCACACATTAAAAATACAGGCAACAACAAATGCTCGAAAGGATGTGGAGAAAAAGGAACTCTCCTACACTGCTGGTGGGAATGTGAACTGGTCCAACCACTATGGAAAGCTGTATGGCGATTCCTCAAACTGCTAAACATGGAGCTTCCATACGACCCAGCTATCCCACTTTTGGGAATTTACCCAAAGGACACAAAAACACTAATCCGAAAGGATACATGCACCCGTATGTTCATTGCGGCACTGTTCACAATAGCAAAGGTATGGAAGCAACCCAGATGTCCAAAAATAGATGATTGGATCAAGAAGATGTGGTACATATACACAATAGAATACTATTCAGCATTCAAAGAAGATAAACACATGCAATTTGCAGCGACATGGATGGAATTAGAGGGGTTCATACTCAGTGAAATAAGCCAGAAAGAAAAAGAAAAATATCGAATGATTTCACTTATAACAGGACTATAAGGAAACCAAATAGGAGAGAGACACTCAGCGGTTGGCGAGGGGGAGGGGAGGATAAGGGCACAAAACGGAATAGAAAAGAACACAAGGGACCATGGAGATGGATCACGGGTGAATTGGTGGTGGGTTACTCAAGGGGAATACAAAATGTAAAAGACATAAATAACAATAAAAATATATATTTTAAAAATTATTATGAAATAAAAAAGAACTGTGCCTGCCACATAGTGGGTGCTCAGTAAACATTTATTAAATAACTGTCACCATTAGAGATAGATTCTGTAGGATTTGGCAATAGTTGTAAATGTGTTGAAAAGGATAACAGAAAGGGAATTAAAATGGCTGAAGGGTTTTTTTTTTTTTTTTTTTCTTCCTCTCTTTGGGAGACTACAAAGATATGCTAACCCAGTTTGGTTATTTTTGCATTTTACATTTCAAAAAGAAGTTTCTTTCATTTACAATGTTATTTTAAAAGTACTAATATTAGTCATAGGGTTCAGTAATTCCTATGAGAACTGTGAGTAGGTTGTGACTCATAAATACATTTTTAAGATAGTGCTTCTGAGTTGTACTCTGTTATTCTTTTAGCAGATTCTATTGATACTATTCTGTCTGTGGGTTGTGGCAAGAAGTTCTAGGATACTTTTTCTTTTTCCTTAAATTCATCTAACTGTCTTCTTACGTAGATGCCTCATCAATTGACTCAATTCTTTCCTCCTTACATATAGTTAAGTAGAAGAATTAGTCAATGTGTTTAACATGATTAGCCAGCTTGTTCTGTGATGCACATTTGTTATTTAATTACTTGCTTCCAATTTTAGGCATGACTAAGAGATATTGTGAAATTACAACTCAAACAATCTCTATGGCATAGGCTCTCCCACACCTGAAAAACTGTCCAACATGGTGCCAGCATTTCTCAAAATGGCATCTGTGGAAAAGGCATCTGTGGATGACTGTGGGACACAATTTGCTGATCTCTAATTGTCATAGTAAACTGTGGAGCTGCAAAAGTTCTTAGGTCCCGTGCTTTAGAGATAGTTATATTATTTTATAAATAATGCTTTTAACTTCATAAGGGAAATGAAAAAATAAAATAAGAATTTTTTTTAATGTTACCAGTGAACTGTCTATGAAGTCGAATCAAACAAGAATTGACTCCTGAGGAAAATGCCTTTATTGTTCTCTCCCAGAAAATATTATCATGATTAAAATATTTATTAAGTCTAAACATGTCTTAATTTTTATGTTGATTTAAATGCAGCAGTGATGATTCAGTGCATGATCCTTCTTTTTTTATTTACAACACTTATTTAAAAACTATGAAATAAAAATTAAAAATAGGAACCAAGAGAGAAATTCTATTTTTCTTTAATTTGTTAAATTATAAAAAAAAAAAGATTGAGTTATGGAAGATTCATTTCAGGAGAAGACTATGACTATTGGTTTTTATACCATTTTTCTGTTTCTAGATCATCCAGATTATTTTCCCTAAGGTTAGCTTTGTAAAAAATTGTGAAGTAAACAATGTGTGTGTTGGTAGTTCCTCTGTCTTGTTTCTGGTATCAATGCTGCAAACTCAGTCTGCTACTTTGATGTGTTGCTCACCATATTAATCTAGCAAGACCCAGAATTTTCCTGCATCATTCCCTCCATTAAAACTTAAGTTAACTGTGACCAATTCCCTCAATCCTTTGTGCTGTCCTCCAAATGACAAATATCATTATTAACAATATCATACACACATGCATATATAGTATGATTTAAAATTTGTTTTCAGGGCCTCCCCGGTGGCGCAGCGGTTCAGCACTGTGCTGTGGAGCTGTCGGCAGCGGCGACGCGAGTTCGACGCTGCCCCGGCCGGGGAGAATCCCACATGGTGGGGCAGACCTATCCTGCCTCACCCGCTGCTCCCCTCAGCAATGTATTTCTGATCTGCCTGTTCTGCTCCCTTCTCTGTCTCTGGTGAACCCTCTCGTCGCCACATGCCTCTGGCCTGTACCCCAGCTTGTATGTAAAAAAAAAAAAAATTTTTTTCACATGTATTTCATCTGACTCTCATATACAACAGGAATGTCTAATATATGGAAGCCAGCAAATGAGAGCCCACCACCTGCTTTTTGTACAGTCCTCAATCTAAGAAAGGCATTATAGTTTTAGGGAGTTGTTAAAAACCAGAATAATGGGAATCCGAACGTTGCCCACAAAGTCTAAATATTTACTATATGATCTGCCACTTTTAAAGATAAAGTTTTCCTACCCCTGGATTAGTATTATAATATTCATTTAAAGATGAGTAAACAAAGACAAAACTACCCATAGGTGAAGAGCTAGAAGCCTTTTAATTTCAAAATTATTTTTTAAAATACCAAGAAACTAGGGTGTGCCTTCTCTTTTGCTTAGAAAGAATTATTTGTTTTTCCTTTCTCACTAACCACATTTATCTGTGTCTTTGAAACTATAGTAGGCAGATGACAATGGAATCATAGTGATAAATAGGACAGGGAGAGAAGAAAGGATGGGAGTATGGGAGAGTGGCTTAACTTTAGAAGAACAGAAATAAAATAAAGGATTGCCAAAAAAGGAGTGTTGTTTTCCCTCACTCTCCCTGAATTCAAATGTGTACTGAGAATATTAGCAACTAATAATAACAGGATGAGAAACAGGAAGATAAAGAAGAGTACTTATTGAGTACTTACTTTGTACCAAGAATTCTAGGATTTTCTTTTGTAAATATTAGCTAAATTTAATCCTTAATATACCAGTACTGTCCTAGTATATCAACTACTCAGTAGCCCTACCTGATTCATAGACGTTCATGAAATAATGTGATCCTAAAGACAGTCAACAGAAAGATAAGTCAGATTATAACATATATATTGTCCCTATGATATTATCCTATCACTCTTATTTGACATGAAACATCAGGAAACTTTCACTAATACCCACCTATGTTAATTTTTAAATCATATAATCATTTGATCTTCAATTTATCATCTGCAAAATTAGAAGGTTTACCTGGATTACTTAAGTTTCTTCCATTTATAAGAGCTGTAAATTTGAAATACAACCATTAAGTTAAACTGTAGATAATTTCATCCTTTCAGGTGCAAAATATACCAAGATTTAAGAACATAAAATATTGCAAGGTGATAGTATCATGTTTTGACTGTCCTGAAGGTTGTCAAAGTAAACTGGACTCAAGTTCAATAGAAAATACAACTTTTTGAAATACACGTCTACTTTCCTTGACATCTTAGATAGTAACATTGAACTTTTTCTCCTAGAGACTTAACAGTTTATATGTCTTTAAGATTTCAAAAACAACCAGCCAAGTGCTACTCCTATAGCCATAGAAGTTCCTTCTGGACTGGATCTCTCTTATATGAGTGGTATAAACTCTGAATAAAAACAAATACACAATAAACAATTCCACACATAAAGACCAAAAGAAAAGTGACAAAACAACCCTAAAGCTTCTGGGCAGTGAGAAAAGCAAGCGGACTTTGGAGGAGAGTCAATAACCGAAAGAAGAAACTGGCTTATCATGAATTGTCTATTTCTATGGCTTTAATATGAGGAGAGGTCATAGCCTGTGTTACACATGGAGGCAGAAAACCTGTTATAAAACTCAGAGGTTTGAATGACCAAAGTGTTTAGGGAAATCTCAGCTGCTAGAAAATGGGGGTGGGGATGTAGGGTGTGATCCCATAAAGAGAGAGCCAGAATGAATGGTAAGCCACACATTCTCTGAATTAATTTTGCCCAAATGGACATTTTGCCAAAAACACACATATATGAGCTGACTAGAAGCTGTCCAGCTAGTAATAAAATAAGCAGAATCAAGCTGTCACAAAGAGACAGCATTTATAGTTTGAATCCAGCCAACTAAACTGCCTGTTGAAACAGTCAACACACAATAAATACCCACAGAAAAATACCACCAATTTGGAAAGATATAAAGAATTGAGAATTTCTAAAACATATCACTCCCAATGTCTACGATGCAATCCAAAATTACCTAACATGAACAACAAGGAAAATATGACCCCTATGACCCCTTTTCAGCAGACAAAATAATCCATGGAGACCAAACATAAGAGAGCCCAGAAAACAAGGTATTAGCAGACAACGACTTTAAAATGAATATAAGTATGCTTAGTGAGGTAAGGGAAAGTATCATAATTTACAAAAGTATAGAACCAAATGGAAATTCTTGCTGAAAAACACAGAATCTGAAATTTTAACAGTCACTCTATGGGCATAGCAAATAGTGGAGATGGCAGAGGAAGGAGTCAGACTAAAGATAGACAAATAAAACATATTTATTCTGCAAAAGGAAATCAATTTAACAAAAATTATCAAGTGGTTTAAGTGCCTGTGAGATAATTGCAAAATATCCAATATTTGAAGTATCAGGAAAGGAAAGAGATTGTGAGGTGAAAAATATTTCAGGTAAATATTGCCTAGTTCCCCCAAGTTTCTCCAAGGTAGTAATCACATACTGTAGCAAACCCCAAACAAGATAAACAAGATCCTTCACTCTTCACGGTCAAGTTGCTGAAAACCAAATATCAGAGAAAAATTTAGAGATACTTGGACAAAAAAGACATATTAGAAGAACAATGTTTTAAATGATCAGTGACTTTTCCAAAACTGCTGAGGTAAAAAAGATACAAGAACAGCATCTTAAATGTGATTTGGAAAAGTGTCACCATTGAAAATATCCTTCAATATGTATAAGGGTGAAAACTGAAAGAAATCAATACCAAAAAACAAACAAATAAACAAAAAAACCAACCTGTACTATAATTAGTGCAAAAGAAAATTCTTCAGAATAAAGAGATATATCAGAAAGAAATGTCTGCGCAATTAAGAACATCAGAAATGTGTTCATAATTTAAGAATAAATTTTTTCTTTTAAATTTCTTACAACTGTAAATGAATGTCTAAAGCAAAAGTTATAATGTTGCTTTCTGATTATTTTTTTTATTCTGCGTTATGGTCTCTTTTTTAAAAATTTAAAATTAGCTATTTTAAAATCAGAAGAAGGTAAATAACAGGTTAAATATAGAGAATTCAAACAAAGGGTCAGATAAAGGTGAACTTAAAAGCAAACCCTTCAAAGATGACTATAGAACTGAGCTATCAAGAGGGAGGAGGGAGGATGAAAGAACAGAAAATAGGGAGGGAGCAAAATGGACTATGGTGGTGGACTATGTGTGCTTTGGTAGTGGAATGGAACATGGCAATGACACTTGAATGACACAAATCCTATACTCCCAAAATACAAAACAAACAAACAAACAAACAAACAAAAACAACCAAAAATCACCAAAAAAACCCCGTAAATCAACATTGTCTCATTGCAAAAAAGAATAAAATGACTTACTTTACTTACTTTATCAGGCAATAGTGTCTACCTTAGCCACAATTATTCAGCATTATATTGGAAATCCTAATCAGTACAATAAGAATGGGATATTAAGGGAAAGGAAGAAGTTATTGTGCTTTTAATCACAGTTGACACAATTGTTTACAGAGAAAATCCTTATAATAATTTCATCCTGAATCGGCACAGTCCACTTATTTTTCCTGTCTTCTCTGGCTTGATTTGAACTTATTCTTGAGTTTTATCAATAATCATATTCACCACCCAGAGCTTACCTCTAACACAGCAATCATTTTACTTTCTCCTATTTACATGTTTGTGCATCTCTCTTCCCCATCAGACCATAAACTCCCTGTAGATAGGGCACCATTTAGACATCTTATATTCCCCTTCACATAAGATCAGTCATACAGTCAGCAATGCAATAATTGTTGGTGAGTAAGTCATTCAGATTTAACTGACCTCTTAAATGATGAATTAAAGCTAAGAAAATTTAGGATGGAGTAATACAAAAAGGAAAACAAAATAAATATTAAGTTATAATTTGATCTGAACACCAAGTTCCAGGAGTTCCTATCTCATGAGTCAGTTTTCTTAAGTCCCTCTCTAGGATTCTTCCTTCCTGGTGTCAAGATACCTGGAAAGTTGAAGCTTCAATACAAAAATGGTTTGGATGTATTTTTAACCCAGTCTCTGTTGAAGCATGCTTAGTCTGCAAAAAATACATTTTTCTAGTGTCCACCTTTATATTTCCTAGCCCCTAGATTTTTTGTCTTTGACAATAACCTTAAACAATAATGGTTAAATATTGATAGATATTGTGCTTCTGAATGTGTGCTTTTTGCTGGTTATCCCATTTCCAATGACATAGACAGTCAATGTGTTTTTGTTAAAAAAAAAAAGTATCGGATGGTCTCATAAGGGGAATATAGGGAGACTGAACAAAGGATCAGGATAAAGAACAGGCAGATCTACTGAAATACTCTGCTGAGGGGAGCAGCAGGTGAGACAGGAGAGGTCTGCTGTGCTCTGTGGGAAGCTCCTTAGTTGGGGGTCAAACTCATACTTCAGTGCCTGGTAGTAGCTTGATAGCACAGAGACTTTTACCCCAGCGCCACCAGGGAGGCCCTGGAGTCATTTTCTTTATTGTACTAAACTACCACATGGAATTGTTCTTTAGAATTGATTTTATTTACTTATTTACTTATATACTGTACTTTCTTTTCCATTTGGATACATGTGCCACAAGAACTAGGATCTTATGTATTTTCTCAGTGCTATAAAACCAATCCTAGTGCTTAAAAGAGTACCTGACATACAGTAAGCTTCAGAAAATTTGTATCATAAATGTAAAAATAAAAGCATTCTGCTTTCTCACATTACTTGTTGATATTTAGACTGATTTGGGAGTCTTAAGAACGTTTGAAGCCTACAACTTCCTTATATTACGAGTTTTAACATCCACTGATATCTTTGATTAATTTTCAACCTCTTTCCCCTTTCAATGTGATCTCTGGCTAATTTTAAGCATTTTGAAGGTGGGTTTTTCCTTATTTTTCTTTATGATTCTGCACTACTGTCTTCTTTGAAGTAAATGTGTGATGATTGTTTGGTGATGATGCATGCAAGGGTAGATGATGCATGCTAGACAACTGGAAATGTGAATTTACTCTCCAGTAAAGAAAGGGCATTCACCTTGTTATTCATCAACATAGGGATGAGGCTGGAGGACAAAGCTATCATGATCAGTTGAATTCAAAGGAGAAGAGCACAGAATTCTAGCTAGGGGCTCTGCCCACTTCAGTAATAGTAGTGGAAACCACATGGTGAGGGGAGAAGGTGAGAATAGGGAAGGTACAATTTTGAGTTGTGACTAATAGCAATGAATCTGGCTAGTAGAAGTAGCTTTACCAAAGCTGTGGGATCAAAACATTATCACATAGTGTCCTGGAGGAGGGTGGTTAGCCATATATTTGACATTAAAAAATTCTCCTTTACTTCCTTAGTAAACAAAATATTGAATAAATTACTGGGATTTAAAGGACTTAGTTGCCTGACCTGATTTTCAAGAAGGAACATCCACACAAATGTATTTCTACTGCCTTAGGATTTATTGATTCTAGTAAATAAAATTGTCCCTGGATGTTTTCCATTTATCTGTGTTTTATTCATTTCCTTTTATCTTTTTTGATAACCCAATATTTTCCACTTTTTTCTTTTGCTATAGCCCTGCCTCTACACCACTCCTGAAGTAATTTTAAAAGACTTGTTGGTGTTAGTTCTTTGAGAAATAAGAAAGATATTAGAAAAGACAACTTTCATAGAAAGGGAGGGAGAATAGTAGATAGCATAGTTTCACTCTCACCTTCAGAGGGGAAGAATAATGTGTCTATTGAAGAGATAACCAAACTATCTGGGGCCATTCTTGAGAATGTGACTGTGGGGGAGAGCAAAGCTTTGGAGGATACTTAGATACTTGGAATGAGTGAAAGAACACATAGAATGTACTTCTTTTTTTTTTTTTCTTTCTTAGAATTGTACTTCTTATCCAACAATTAATTCATTAATGTAGTCTGGTTGTGGCTTAGTGAAAGGACCGTTGTGTTCTAGTGCCAAATCTATCATGAATTGATTATATGATTAAACAAGTTATTTAGTGTTTGTCTTAGTTTCATGTTTGAATGAAGTGTTGGACTACATGACCACTAAGATCTCTTCTTATTGAGGGCTTATTAGAGCTTTTATTGAGCTCTAATGTTCAGTGGTTCCTCGAGGAAGGAAGTTTGAATATGACAAAATAAATAATAAAACAAAAAAATAGAAAAATTAACTTGTTAATTTCTCTTTAGCTATAGAATGCACTAGAAAATCTTGTTTAATGTTTCCACATTTCTAACTCTTTTAGTCTTGTCTTAATCTCAATTGTCTTCATTGAGAGATTTTATTTTTCTTCTTTTTACTAACAAATAAATAAAATATATAACACATAAAGAGAAGCCTCAAAAATGAAAGAAGATAAATGCCAAAGAAAATATTTCCAACTCACTTTATATCTATGTTATATTTGTTGTTTAAGACCAAAAATTCAGTCAAAACAAAAGAGTTGAAGGCAATAGTTTTGTTTTTGTCAGGATAGGAGGAAAAGAGATTGCCATGAATAAACCATGAAACCAGTGTAACATGGTTTAGAGAGATATCAGTTCCTTCTGTTTCAGCTTACAGATAATGAAGAATGTACTGCCCTTTAAATTTACTAAGCTCCTTCTCTCTTTCCCAAGTGACTTGTAATTCTTTGATTACTAGTAATGTTGAGTATCTTGGCGTGTGTGTGTGTGTATGTGTGTGTGTGTGTATACAGTCATTATTTGTTGTTTTCCTTTGATTATCTTTGGCAATTATTTCTCTTTATTGACATATGTATTTTAAAGTTATTAACTCATTAGTACAGAAAGATTAATTTGTTTTGTAGATCAGCACTGTTGTGATAGCTATTCTTATTTTATTTTTTCAACACTTTCTTTGTAGGCATTTGTGATTTTATTGGTGCAACAAATCTGATACCAGCCTATAAGTCAGCAATCATTGAAAATAATGTTAAAGGTCATATGCCTTTTCTAATAAGCTATTGTTTTCAAACTCTTACAATACTCACTTGGTCCAGTTGGATTACAGCATAGTGCTTTCACTGACAATCCAGTTAAGTTGGTCTCCATTGCATCTGTTCATCTCATGATCCCATACCACATAATCATATTTGATGTTTTATACTTAGGCTGTTTAGGCTCTTCAGCATGCAGAGCTTTATTTTTTAAGAACTTAAATAGAATTTCCACAGAGACCTGAATAAACTAAGAGAAGAGGAACCATTGTTGGCAACGAAGACCTTCTTAGGCAGAGAAATGATAGGAACTATTGCAGATGGGCTATCTTCATTTTGTGTTGCCACTAAGCAATCCAATAAAATGAGAGTATAGTTTTAGAGTAAGAGTTGTAGATAGTTTTAGAGTAAGAGTTGCAGAATGAGAATGAATAGACTTTGTCTAATTTTATGTTATTTGGAAAAGCTTTTAGAGCAATGTAAAAAAATAATTTAATTTATTGAGAGCTGAAAGCTCATGAGAAGAATCTTCATCCTAAGAACTTTTTTTTTTTGCTTCATAAACAGGGAAACACTGAGCAATAGATTTTTATGTTATATTAAAATTAAGAATTAAATAATTCTTTAGTATTACATGATAAACAGCAGGAGAGAAAAGCTATAACCAAGATACAAATGAACTATAACAAAAATATTAAATTAACCAGCTGCTCATTCTAATATACAAGTGAATGTCAGAATAAATTAAGACTAAGTCACTGTATTATCCAAATTAGATCATGTATAATTCTCAACAGAACAGCTTATCATTTCCCTCTTTTATTTCTTTTTTTCTTGCTTGAAGCCTTATACAATGAACATTTGAAAAAAATTCATTTAAAGTATTAATATTACAAA
The DNA here is from genome assembly GCA_004024925.1 of Scalopus aquaticus. NCBI lineage: Eukaryota > Metazoa > Chordata > Mammalia > Eulipotyphla > Talpidae > Scalopus > Scalopus aquaticus. The sequence continues at coordinate 40,907 of PVIJ01000248.1, forward strand.
ACCCCATTTCATCATTCAGGATATGAGTTTCACAATATTAATAATTTAAAAGTATTCTAGAAGATAATAAAATTAAGCAATTAAATATGATCAGTCTGCATGGGTACATGGCATGGCTCAAAACTGCCATTTAATTACATTTGTCTTCTCCTTCAGGCATACATTTCGGAATGAGATTTAAACAAAAACCTTATATTAGATGAGTAAATGAAATAAAGTTTCCTTAATTACCTGACTTCATATAATCTGATTCCTAAATAAACTCATTTTATTCTGCAAAATTTCTGTTAATTATAGTATGAATCCTCAAATAATGAATTAGCAGTTAAATTCTAATAAATTTAAAATTAATTCCTTATGTGATATAAAGCCAAAAATTAAGTTTTTTGAATGATCAAAAAAATAACTGTAGTTTATGGTCTCATTTGTTTTTATGAATGGTTTAATCTCTTAGACACACATACAGAGTCTACATGTATTTTATATTTTGTTTTTAATGATTTTATGATGTCTTTACAAGCTGTTCAGGTCAAAAGACAAATTACCTGAAATATATTTTTAGAGCAGCTTTTTCTTGGGCTTTATTTTTCCTTCACCACATAGAAAAATTTGGGGGAAGGCCTTGGGGCGATGGCCTACTGGGAAATATATCAGAAACTAGGCCTGCGGTGATGCTTATCTGCTTGTTCTCCAAATTAAAATTGCTTTTCAGGGGTATTGCTTCACAGACTTTGTATTTGAGATACCCTTTTGATACAAAAATGTTAATTAAAATCTGGAACAAATAAAATACTCAAAACAAACCTGCAAAATTTAGAAAAAACAACCTCTTGCATCTAACAAGACCACACGGAATTTAGAAAAGCATCTGTATATACCACATTATTTGAAGACTTTCTGAACTATGGCTTTGAATAAAACTCCTTCCTTACTGCTCTAGTCTATCACTTACAGAGCCAGTTTCATGACAATCCTTGAAAATACAGGATTTTTCTTTAACACTGTTTGGATATTGCAATGCTTTATCTTTTTCTTAAAGCCAACTCTTCCTCATTTTGTCAAACCTGCTCATCTAAGTGTCCACATGATACTATGTAGCTTCATTTCTGACAGAAATGAGTTTTCCACACTATGAAAAATTTTGCAGTACTCCACAAATCACTCTGAAGTTTCCAGTAAAACCATGTGAGAGAGAGCATCATTGTTGAGAAATACTCTTCTGGAATCTAGTTTGCTTATATGCCCATTTCCCTTTCTTCTGATTTATGCTTTTATATTCTATCTAAATTTCCTTTTGTTCTGCATCATTTAATATTTTCCAGGCATGTAGTAAACTTTGCTTCATTTCCTCTTTTTTTTTTTTTGGCGTGGGGTGGGGGGGTGGCTTGCTGTCGAGCAGTCAGTCTTTTAAATTTTTTTTTCCTTTTTCTAAATCCACTCCCAGTGATTGCTTTTCTTTGAACTAACTCCAGCTTTTGTAGTTGGTTTATAATAGAGGTAGGGGGAAATTAATAATCCTTGGATCTTGGCTCTGAGGACAGAGCAGAGAAACACAGCGGCGTTTGGAGTATGCTCTTCTCCAGTGCTTGACATAGTCTAGAATCTGGATCGTTCAAGTAGCTCTGGAGGGAGTACCATCTGGGGTCTGAGAGAGTTGGCAGAAGTCCAAAACCACAGTGTTTAGGATCCTCCTCGGGAGTTAGGAGCATGACTCATCATAACAATGAAACTGCTCCACTGCACAAATACCAGTTTTCAGCGGTATCTGTACGCTCATTCTGCCGCTCAAGCAAGGCAATATTGTACCTCGCTTGCACTGCCTGTCTGGAAATAACAGTGCTACAGCTTGAGGTCTGGATGATGGCCAAACTTCAACCTTTCTCAAACTGTTAAAGAGCTCACTGTTTTTGCAGAATTGTGTCTGTGAATCCACATTTCCATTAGACTGGAGGACCTCCAGGTGTTTGCTTAAGGAAGTCATTGAAATTCAATGCAAATTGAGGCCAGATTTCCAGGAGAAGAAATTCAGCAGTAAGAATTTTCCAGGCATAAGATTTCAAGACACATTATTTAGATGTTCAATATGTGATTATAATGAGTAGTTAGAATTTGTTTTAACTTTTCAAAATACAAGCCCTCTTGCAGTTTGAAATAAGGAACACTTTGATTGGAGGATATAATACAACATATATGGAAACTTTTTAAGTTCAGATAAAATTTATTCATTCAAGGGTGATATCATACCATTTTCCCTGGACTTGTTCAAGGTGTTATTTTCCATAGCAAATTCAAAAGCAATGTATTGTCACATAGAAAAATCAAGAGAGGTTAATTTTAAGAGAACAAAATAAAGACCAGTGAAGAAATAATAATAATTTAAAAAAATTACTTTTTACTTTACTACACATAGCCAAGTGGTATCTCTCAAAGAAGATTCTATATACATGTTAAAAACAAACAAACAAACAAACAAAAAACAACCAGTAAGTCCAGGGACTCCTTGGAAAGCCAGATTGAATGAAAAGACTAAACGAGTAAATGATATGCTACATAAATGCAAAGCTGAATGTTTACAACCTATCTATATATAACATTCATAGGAACAAGTCTATTATTTTTTATTTAGTATCAACATTTAACAGATGAGGAAACCCAGGTGGTAAGTGGGTATGAGATTTGCTTGCTGTCACATAGCTGGGATGCTTGAACTTTCTTCTTGGCTTCTGACCTAATGCTCAGTAAACCAGATAAAAGAAAATTACAAATACAAAATTAAACATTATAAAACAAATTCTTTAACCAATAATGTTTAAAAACAGTTACAACTTTACAGCTTTTTTATTACAGAACATATGTCTCCTCATTAATTGTAATTAGTTCTGAATAACTTCCTAACCATATATTTATGAGTATTTGAGCAACTTTGTAAATATTGATAATAATATGGAGAAAACACATAAAAATCTTTATTGACATAACCAAAATGATGGGTTTCATTTTAAAATGTCAGCATATTTAATTCCAAAAAATACTACTTCATTCCAAGACATACTGAAGCTGAGACTCTTTCCAGTGAGAAATATGAGTTTATTTTCTCTAGAAGGTGTTTCTTGACAGAAACATGTCTTTTTGGAAAAAAAAAAAATAGGTGCTATGGGGAAAGGGATATAAAAGTACAGGAAAGACAGAAGGAGAGACAACCAAAGACATTCACTTATCCTTTGTAATCTAGTAATTCAAGAAAATCACTAGAGTGACTTTTAAAAACAAATCAAATCGAGTCCCACTGTTGCATGAAATTGTCCCTGGCTTTCTGAAGCTAAAACAAAATGTCTTCACCATAGTCTGTAAGGTCATCCTGTCGCCTTGAAGGTGACCCGTCTCTCCATCAACTCAACTCCAATATAGCTCTTTTTCCCCAAGGTGATTTCCTTCCATATATTATACTTTCTTCCCAAATGTTATATACCCTATATACACACACATATAATTAACATATTACCATATATATTATCATGTGTGTAATTATACACATGTTATATATGTTATTATATATTACCATCTATATTATGTAAGGTCTCTTCCTGCTACCTTTCCCTCCTTGCCCCCAGGTGTCAGCATGGCTGACCGTTAGATCTTTACAGATGCTGTCCTTTTAGAGTTGTTTGTTGTTTAGAACATTGTTCCCATACAATTCTGACATCTTTATCCTATTTTTATTTCATTGCCCAGAATTTATATTGATCAACTGCCAGTCTCTCCCATGAGAATATAACCTCATTAAGGCAGAAATTGATACTTTATGAGGACATAGATGTTTTTGTTTATACAAAAATAGTAAGATTTATTTTGCACTTACTATAATCCCTAGAAGTATTTTACATTCATTTCTCATCTTTCTTCATAATAACCATATTAGAAAAATGCTACTATCAGCATGACCTACAGGTAGGGAAACTGAAGTTTGTAAAGATTAAACTATTTGCCTTAAGTCACATAGATATTAAATATTGAAGACAAGATTGAAACTTAGGTCTTCTGGTTTCAGACCTGAGCTGAAAACAGTAAGAGCAATGGGGTTTCAAGACATGTAAGTGAAGTAATTCATATATGCAAAGTGATAGACTAAAAAGAAGAATCTAGGTAAAGTGACCCTCTGGGAATAGAAATACAAAGAGAATTTTTATATCAGATCACTGAAAAAAAAAGTCTAAGATAAGCAGAGCTGTATATATAAACTCTTGAAAATATTTAATGAATAAATTATTCAAACTATTCTCAATTATACCACTATGCTTGAGTATAGAATGTGGATTCATAGAAGTGGACAGAGTTTTAAGATCCCATACCTAGCTTCCTTCCTCAGTGAGAATAATATCAAAAACATCCATGAGCGCCTCCCTTTAAATATTAAGTATTCCTTAGGTGGAGTTTTCTTCTTTTCATCACATAAATTTTTCTCCCCCTTAATATGTACTTAATTATTGTGTCTGAAGTTTTCTTTTGTTCAGTGTTTTTGTGGAGTTTGAGAGAAAAATAGATCAGTATTTCCTCATCATACATAACTCAACTTGGTTGTTGATTTTCTTCTGTCCAGTAGAACTTGTCTCAATTCTACTGGCAGTAAAACGACCCTTTGAGTCCTCCCTTTATACATGTACCATAAAGCTTAAGAGCTGTCTGCAAGGTATGAGTGAAATTTCTCTCATCTCTAAAGCAGCTGGGAAATTGCTAACAAGTTTTGGAGTGAACTTGTTTCTTTTGTTCATCCTTTAGACTCCTTAAGTACCTTGGAGTACATCTTCAGAAGAGTAAGTCCTGGCAACAAAGACTTCAGTATCAGCGACCAAGTTCACCACATTATAGGACTAGGGTGGAAGTTGAATCCATTTCGGTTGAATAAGTCTGGCCAAAGCCAGTTTCTCAAAGTCAGTCTTCTGTTTAAAGCACAGATTATGAGCTAATTACTCTACATGAAACACAACCGACTCATTTGCCTTTTGATGCTTAAATAGAAACCAATAGTGTAGACTGGCTCAAATTAACTTAAGTGAATCAGGCTTCCTATAGAATTAACCAAACAATTATATCTAGTACTGGTTTGAACATGCTTTCAGGGATTTTTGAATAGATGATGTAGTGATTAAAAGTTGGAGTGATGGGGTCGAACCATGCATACACATCTCTTTAACCACAAATATTTCTTTTCGTAGGGCACAAAGTAATTCTTGTCTTTAAAATCCCTAATGAAATCCCTAAAAGCATGGAATATAATTAAATTCAGAGTTTTTCAGGTAATTGAGGTTGTCTGTGTGAATAAACATGTGGTTCAACTGGACCAGCTTAAAAATTCCTTGCTTGGCTTGTCTGTATTTGCTCTTGCTGCTCGCAGTGCTTTCAAATGGTCCAGTTAAATCAGACTGTCAAAATGGTGAGGTTCCCTGTTTGATTTACTCATGCCACATAAACCCACGCAGACTGTTATGAATGCCACATTTGAGAAAATTTCCTATTTGTGAAAACATATTGGGTCACATTAAAAAAGGAGATTAAATGAATCCCTTTTTCAAAAAGTTGTTGGTAGGTAGAAAGGAATGCTGAGGTGACGCCTGTCTAATGGCAGAACTACAGATGTCTCTTTCTCGTGGAAATATGCTCTATGGGCTAAATTTCATCACACTTGGGGGAGGGAGAACTATAAGAAACATGCTTCAAAAATCACTGAAATGGAAGGCTGGCAAATTAGATCCTGACCTTCTGCAGGGTATTTAGAGTACAGAGCAAGAAGCAGCCCACACATTTTCAAAAGAAACCCCATTGTGAGCTTTGCTGTACCTAAATACTGCCAGGAATGGTCTCCTTCACTGTCTGGCATTGCAGAATGCAGGCAGTTTCATGTGTGACCCATTTATTCCACTTCTATAGCATTCACTGCCAGTGCACTTTGCTTTAAAGGTTTCAGTTCTAATGCTTTTCAATGGAGTTTTAAAACCAGTGGATTTAAATATGTGTGTAGATATATTATAAAGATGTATCTTAAGTTAGATAAGATGAAATTTTATAGAAACTGAGTATCCAGAGTGAAGTGTGTGCTAGTGTCCAGCTAGGTGCCTATGAACAGAAAATATTACTGATGACTCCTCCTGGGGATCTCAGTTCATGGGTAGCATGGATAGATGGCCACACTGAGCTATACCCTTCAATTTGCTGACCCTTTACAATAGGCCCACAAGGAACGAACCTCACTGTGACAAGCTCTGCTGTAAGGAAACTATGATTGTTGGAAAAATATAACCAGTTCTTCAGCTATTCACTGAAAACAGGATTTAAAGTTAAATGATGAAAACATTGTGTGAGGTAGGTGGAATTTTACTATTTTATTTCTTTAAAGCAGAACGGTGAGCAAAATTGCCTTATATTTTTGATTATAATTTTACTGCTTTAAGATTTAAATTTCATGAGCAATTAAAAGGTCTAGAGGATGTGCCATTTATTAAGATCACTTATTTGTTCTTTTAACAAGGCACACTTATCAAGTGAGGCCAAATGGAGTCAGATCACAACTATGGGTCTAAACCAACCCCACAACTACTGCATTGTGGAGCCTAATAGGACAGGACATGTTCATGCTGATCTTCAGCTCTGTTCCGTGACACTTCACACTTAATTTTGCTCTTATTCTTTAAGATTACAGAGCAAACCATTTTTAAGCCCAAATACTTAGAGTTTAAAGCCCTAATACCATTTTATAAAGTAAAAAAGGCGTAAGTAAAAAATACAAGTTAACTTTATTTTTTGCTATCTATACATTTTCCCACTCTGGCAGAAAAAATGTGGGAGAGTCTATCTGAATCCAGAAAGGAAAATGTTCTGCTAGCTCCAGTTGTAAAATCCTTTGCAGTGTTAACTAGCTTTAGAACTCAAATAACTTGAAAATCAAATGTTAATGAAGGGAACATTATATTTATTAAGTCTCTGGAATTGAGTCTATAGTACCCTAATCACAGGAATACATGAAACAAAACATGTAGATGAGACTGAAGGTAGTTTATTTGAAGGTGCATTTGGAGGGTGGTCAAACTTGGGGATGGCAACGCATCTAGGCGTGGAATGCTTTCAGTGTAGGGACAGATTCCCTTAGTGGGGCTATAAGCATGGCCAATATAGGGATTGTCTTGAACTCAGTATTGCATTTCTGTAAGAGACATTAGGATCTTGTGATAAAACTCCCTCCTACTGGGTAGACTAGTCTCTGATCAATAGTGGGCCTTATCCAAGAAACTACTATGTAGGTATATCAAAGAGATTAATTTGTTTTTTAAGCAATTTCTCCCAAAAGGCAGAGATATTTCAAGGATTTCAAGGTCAGCATGACAACAAGTATGCCGTTTCATTATCCGAGGGTGTGCAATTTATTTCTATAACCAGCTGCCATCATAAGGCTATATTTTATGGGTTAATTTTACATCCTTGAAAATGGCGAGAACTTCTATGCCAAAAGAAGATCTTGGCATGTAAGGGTAGAAAATGATAATTATTTTATTTTCAAATTCCAGGATCAGAGTGAGATTTTTTTCCCCAAGTAAAAGGGATCTAACACATTGTACCTTAATGGTTATATAATGTTAAAAACAGAATAAGAGCATATCTTGACAATAGAACAAATAGTAGAGGCAGAATTTACTAAATTATTCTTTCATGTTAGCATTACAATAGCTTAAATATATTGAAAAATAAATTTAGTAGAATAAATGTAAAAGTTTCCCTTATCAATTACAAGTCATCTGAAGAACAATAGAAACATTCAATGGAATTTCTACAATTAACACATGCCTCTCATGGTTTATATTCATGACTCAAATTCTTTTTAAGATATCAGAATTCAGTGATTAAAAAAATCCTATCCAATCAGTCTTCTATCTACAGATAGAAAAATCTAAAGATATATAAACTCAGTATAAAAAGTATCAGTGTTTAGAAAAATACACTTAATGATAGATTGTCCTGTGTGGAGATTTTTTAAAAAACAAAAATAACAAATAGTCTGTTTGCATGGATGAACTTTGATAACACTGGTCAACATTGAGATCGTTACTGACTTAAAAAGTCCCCAATCTGTATTATCTTGGTGTGCTGAACATGAATATAACCCTGAAAAATTTTTATTAGCGCTCATTTTGAAGATATTTCATATAATTCATTTTATGTTTCCCCGTGTAAATTTATCCAGTTGGACTGCAACAACATTCCTAAATCAGCCTAGAATGATGTAATATTGCATTGCATTGCATAATACCATCATGCACACATCATCCAGAGTTGATTGCATCATTTTCTGATGCAATGCAATACTACTGCCAGGCGGTTGCTGAAGTAAGCTGACATCAGCAGTGCACATAGAAAGTCCCCTCGGAAAGGTTGAGCATTGAAAATATTTCAGACTTTGTGCAAGACATTTTAAGCTATTGTTCCATAGAACTGTTCTTATTTTGTCCATTTAGGGACAATACAGAACAGTAATGCCTAGAAAGTGCGTTAATAGCGTGGACAAGTTCTGCTTTATTTGTGGGGAAGTGACATTTGCCAACCAGAAGCAAAGTATCACTTCTCAAGTGAAGGAGGTTTATCATCTTTACTTCAGATACAAGACTGGTGACCACAACAGTCCTTGGGCCCCCCTATATATGCAGTGCTACAGGTACAACACAGCTTTCACAGTGGTTAAATGGCAAAAGACCATCAATGCTGTTTGCAGTGCCCATGGTGTGGAGAGAGCCAAGCAACCACATAAAAGACTGTTACTTCTGCTTGGTTCCTCCTCTTTCCGGAGGAATAATGAAGCAAAAGAAGTCAAGAATAGTCTACCCAAACATTCCGTCTGCCTTGAGGCCAGTTCCACATGGTGAGGGACTTCCTATTCCAGAACCTCAGCAGAATATTCTCTTGATTCATCTGATGAGGACAAGGGTGAGCCAACCTGTTCTTCTGTTCCATCAACATGCAATGATCCAGATTTTCATTGTGGGGCATCATGAACCCCACACAGACTAACACAGGAAGAACTGAATGACCTGGTCCATGATTTGTTTTGTTTTGTTTTTTAAGATTTATTTTTTTTTTATTTATACATACAAGCTGGGGTACAGACCAGAGGTGTGGGGCGGCGAGAGGGTTCACCAGAGACAGAGCGGGCAGCAGAACAGGCAGATCAGAAATACACTGCTAAGGGGAGCAGCGGGCGAGGCAGGAGAGGTCTGCCGCGCCATGTGGGATTCTCCCTGGCCGGGCGTCGAACTCGCGTTGCCGCTGCCGACAGCTCCACAGCGCAGCGCTTAACCGCTGCGCCACCAGGGAGGCCCCCATGATTTGGACTTATCCAAGAACAAGGCAGAATTGCTAGGATCAAGACCCCAACAATGGAATCTTCTAGAAGAAGATGTCACAATTACTTTCTATTGAAAGTGCCACCAGCAGTTGGAGCCTTTCTGCAGAAAGGAAAGTACTCTGGTATTCTGTTCCAATATTGAGGGCCTCATGAATGCCTTAGAAATCACTCATGACCCACAAGAATGGAGACTATTTCTAGACTCTTCGAAACTGTGTCTTAAGGCTGTGCTTTTGCACAATGGAAATCATTTTCCGTCTATTCTATTCCTGAACAGCTGTACAAGGGAAGAAATCTAATAAATAGTCTATGACTTGATTTTACAGGTATTAACGATAGGCCTATTACTATCAGCATGCATTTCGTGATGTAAACATCAATTTATTGCAGATGACAAAAAAACCTCGAGCCAAAATTAGAATTTGACTATCATATTCGTGTTGAGCACATACAAATTGATAGGAAATCACTGATTTTATTTCAGTAACATAGTTTTGTAAAAATTTGTTGACCAGTGTAATTCATGATAAGTAGATGTTGTGATTTTTTAAAGGAATGAATGATCTTTAATAAATACGAGACAACATGTAAGTTGTAGATGAGGCAAATATTGTAGGGGATCAGTAGAGAGATGAGTTTAGTTTTAGAATGGCCAGAAAGACCTTCTCAGTGAACTAGGGCCCTGGGGACCATCTGAGAAAAATAATTTAAGTGATGAGACATGGATTAGGAAAGTCAGCAATGGGCTGTAAAAAGAAACAAAGGAAACCGAGATGGTGATTCATTTACATAGAAATGAAAGACTATACACACAGACAAAGATCCCATGAAATATTTAAAAGAGCAATATTTCATAGACAGTACAAATTAATATTGTGGGCTATTTGTCTGCAATGCTAAGGAAGCATTGAAATGACAATGTTATTCGGTAGTAAACTAAGGGGAGGGTTATGGAGGAGCTGGGTTGGAGAGTTGTAGTTTTAAGAGGATCATGGACTTGAATTTTTCAGACTTAATTCAACATTCCCACTAAACTACTGAATTGCTTAGTAAGTATATCTTGGCATCTCATCCTATAGCAGGTTTTCAAAGCCTAATAAACTGAATTTGAAAGGTTTTTCCCCTTTATTGGTCATTATAAATGTAACTTGTAATTGCTATAAAGAACCATAATTAACTAAAACCAGATTAGATGAAATATAAGTGCAATTACTATCTCTCTTAATTAGGGAGGCAAGTTCAGGGAGAAGGAAAATGGACCTGGTGATACTGGCTTTTACTTAAGAAGAACAAGGACACTCAAGGGGAGTTAGACCGCAATATTCTAATTCTCAGCATATTAATGCATTAAAAAGAATACCATTCAAGAACTATAAATACTGATATTTTGGATTCACAGCTTAATTCCCTGAAACCACTAGTTTCACTTTTTGCTATTAAAAAGACTTTTTAATGCATGTGTCCAATGAGAAATTCTTCTGAAAACTAAACATAGAAAGAGAATAACTTTATGGTTAGAGCCAGTAAGTGGGCTTCCCTAACTTAACACTCTTATACTTATTTTTCTCTTGAATTGTTTTGCAACCGTTTCATTTCTCCAGCACTTTGATTTATAGGAGAAGATAATTCTAAACTAATAAAAATGGAGGAAACCAAAGAAATTGCCTTCTGTCTTTGTGCAGAGAAAATACATGTGCAAATGCAAAGAATTATATTTTTGCTTTTTTCCTTTCTAGGTCTTTTTTATTACTGTGGTATTAGTAAATAATTCTCAGAAAATTATATAGATGAACTGATTCCAAATGTCAAGAAAACCAAAGCAAAACAAAAAAAGGATGAAGCAAGCAACAAAAGAATGATGAAGACCTTCTCTTTGCCTCTACCCTCAGAACATAATTTCCTCCCTGGGTCTGTCATGAGACAAGATATTCCCAGGTAAACCAGGACTTCTGAGAAACTGCTAGCACCAGTCTCAAAGACATTTTAATAAAGCCAGGAACTTTTAACTCTTCTCTCAATAGCATAGTTTTGTTATGGTCAAACAGGGCCTCAAGAAATTTTTCTAATGAATTTGGCAAAAGAAGACAGAATAAAGATGTTTCTACATATTTTATTCTGGAGTTGGGATGCAAAGCCATACGATGCCTAAGAGTATAAGATTTGTAGTAAGAGAACTCAGGATTTGAATTACTTTTGCTGTGTGACCTTAGAGAGCTCTTTTTTTCTTATCAAAGCAAAATATTTTGCTACAAAATAATGCATGGCACTTGCAATAAAGAAATATGCAAACCACATCTGACAAACACAGATTGAAAACTTGATAATTTCTTTTTCTCTATTTTACCATTCAGAGAAAGTCATATTTATAGCATGTCTATAGTAACATTTCTCTATACATTTTTTTTCTGTCATGTAAATGCTTTTGATATTTAAACAAAAGAAAGTATTACATTTATTTAACAAATATGCTGCTGAAAATCATGTAATTATGGGGATGAATTGTTTCACCTCTCTAAGCCTTGGTGTCCTCAACTTTAAAATTGGAAATGTCAAATCCTATTTCAAAGCAACTGGATAAAAATTTGATGAGTTGACAAAAGTAGTGTTTTAGCTGAATGACTGAAATATGAACAGAGCTCAATAATGCTGAATGTTAAGCACAGACCTTGTTCATTTTCTCTTCTCTGGTTGCACTTCACTTCAGAAGTACCACGGTTATTCAAGCACTTGCTCCTTATCTATTTCACCTTACAACCTAGAATCAGTCACAGTTCATGGAGAATGTTTAATCAGTGATTACTGAGTAGATGAATAAAGAACATATTTGGATAAAATTTGGATGAAATATCTAATTTCAAAATTTACTACAAAGTCACAATAATTAAAACAGAAGTATTGGCATAAAAAAAAAGACATACAGAACAATGGAGTAAAAGAGAGAAAACAGAAATAAACCTTCATATATATAGTTTAAAGATTTTCAACCAGACTCTCAAATCTACTTAATGAGTAAAGTACAACCTTTGCAACAAATGATGTGAAGAAAACTAGACATAAACATTCAAAAAACTTAGTTTGGGCACTTATGTTACCATATCCAAAATTAGCTCAAAATGGATGATTGAACTAAATATAACTGCTAGCATTATCAAACTCATAGAAAAAAACCTAGGGAAAAGCTTCATGGCATTGGATTTTGTAAGAGGGGGGTCCTCAGGAAAGGAGACTGTCCCAAGTTCCCTGCCCCACCCAAGGAAGGGTGGAGCTGAGCAGGAGATATAAGAAGTTGGAGGAGAGAAATAGGAAGAAGGAAGGAAGCAGGATGGAGAGCCAGAAGAGGCATAAGAGACAGAGAGACTTGTAAAGAAGCTGCACGGCCTGGACTGACTGAAATAGATGAGGGGGAGAGACCTGTGGGGAGGTTGACTATGGCAATGTTGATCTTGGTTTTGATTTTGCTCTTTAACTCCCAGAATTGTCTGGCTGTTTTTGACCCTTTTCTATGGGTCCCTGCCGAAAGGTGTTTTAGCCTTGTGGCAGGCTTTACGGCCTTGTTTTGGGCCAATCCCATTTGGGTGGACTTTTGCCCACGAAGTGATGGGTAACTTTGGGTGCTTAGTTTAGAAACTATATTCTTTGTCTTCTCTGTATTATTACACTAATTGTATTAAAGTTTCATTTCCTCTTAAGGTCTTATATGTTTTGTCCTGATGCAGTGGATGGCAGAACCTATTTCGAGTGGGTAGGTTTGGGGGTTCTGGGGTGCCCCTCTCCCTGCCCTGTAACAATTCGACAATGATTTCTTGACTATGCCTTCAAAAATATAGAAAAAAAAAGAAAAAAGAAAGATACATTGGGCATTATCAAAATTAAAATTGTGGTCGATCAAAAACACTGACAACAGATGAAAACATAACCCACAGAATGGGGGGAATATTGCAAATCTCATAGCTGGCAAAGTATTGATATCCAGAATAGAATAGAAAGAACACCTACAACTCAACAACATAAAACAAACAACCTACTTTTAAAAATGGGCTAAGAACTCTAATACAATATACACAAATAGCCAACAAGCTGTACTCAGATAGGTAATAAGATATATAAATAGCCAGCAGTCCCATGAAAAGATATACTACTTCACTAGTTCCTACAGACATGAAAATCAGAGCCATAATGAGATACCACTTCACTCCCCTTATAGGATAGCTATAATGAAAAATACATTTCAGGTAGAATGTGACCTAGAATGGGTACACTGGAAAAATTAAAAGCTTTATGTATTGCTGGTGGGAATACAAAATGGTGCCACCACTATGGAAAACAAGGATGATAGTTTCTCAACAAATTAAATACAGGATTATCAGATGATCTAGAAATTCCAAGTCTGGGTATATACTCCCCAAAAGTAAGAGCAAGGACTTGAACTGCTACTTTTGTATACTCATATTCCTAACAGCATCATTCACAACAGCTAAAAGGCAGAAGCAACCCACATATTCATCAACAGATGAATGGATAAACAGAATGTATCAACATTTAAATGGGATTATTATTCAATCTGACAATGAGAGGAAATTTTAACACATCCTACAACATGGCCTAATTTTGGAAAAATTGTGATAGGTGATAAAGCCAAACCTAAAAAAACAAATACTGTATGTACTTACATGGGGTTCCTAGGATAGTGTAATTCAGACAGAAAGTAGAATGATGGTTGCCAGGGGCTTGGGTGAGGATGAATGAGGAGTTAGTATTTAATGGGAAGAGAGTTTCAATTGGGGAAGAAGATGAATGGTGGTGACTGCACAACAATCTGAATATACTTAATGCAACAGAACTGTATACTTAAAAGTGATCAAATTGTACATTTTATGTTATGTACATTTTACCACAAAATTAGGATTTTTGCTGCTCAGCCTTATGTTCTTTATTTTCCTACCCATTTAAAAGTAGACTTGCGAAGAAAAGAAAAAAAATTTCCCCTTTGTTTTATATTCATTTTATATTCATCTTGTTCTTGAGCAGAAATGATCTAGTGAAATTTAATCAATTATACTCTGGAAGCATCTGTGATGCCTATAATTTTTCCCAGAATAGAAAATCAACAACAGAATCCTTGAGCTCAAAGATAATTGAATCTAATTCCTGAGAGTTACAAAGATGCTGAGACCTGGGGGGATTTCGTGACTTGAAGAGATAACTCAGCTGCTCTCTGATGCTGTGGGTCCACTGGCTTTACTGCTTTAACAGAAGCCAAGGGGTTTACAGGATATGTACTACTTGGGGTGCAAATCACTTTAGCTAGGACAACAAAGTACTGGCAAATTCAGTAAACAACAAAGTCATTAGAAAAACAGGATTAGAAAAGGGTTCAAAGAAGCTTCAGGTAATATATTTTCAGATTTCAAAGCCTTTGATCCCGAGTCACAGCATTCAGTAGTACCAAGATTGGAGCCACAAAACTGCTCACTTTTTTTTTTTTTAAACAGGGCATCCCCCATAGAGGTCCTATGAGATTAAGTGAGATAGTGCATAAAGAACGTTTGGCACCAATGTTAACCTTGGATATATAAAATTCCAAATTATCTAATCCATAAGGAAAGAATAAGCTCTTTTTTGTTTACTTTTTATAAATTGATCAGAACGTCCAGAAAGTTTTTTATAAAAATCAATTCTTGGAGAGTAAAAATATTTTTCCCTTGGATATCAGACTGTGACCCATTTAAGGGAAATGGGTAGGAGCATAGAAATTAGGTAAAATCCTAGGAGTCTCCTTTAGTTTTCTATTATTTTTTAAATTTTTGTTTGTCGATTTTATTACATTGTTGATCATTTTTGTACAATATTTGATTTCTCCTCTCATGTGTAGTCCCCATAATTCTCCTACCAACACGGCACTTGTGATCATCACCTGGGAGTCTCCGTTAAGCTGATTCCTTACCCTTTTTCCTTCAGGACAACCTCACTGCATCAGCAGCCTCCTTCACCACCATCACCAGCAGCCTTTGGTTCCTCTCTCCCCAGGACCAGGCATGCAGAGGAACTTCATTCCTCAGAACCCCCCTTTCTTAGTGTTCACTAGAGGAATGTGTAGGTGCTTTTGTTTGAAGGGTTTTATTGCTGTTCTCTATTGAAAAGTAACATAACATGTTGAGGAAGAGTAAAAGTTCAGGAAATCTCTAAAAAGGGAGTAGTATCCCTGGGTTATACTAAATGTAAATGAGATTACATTTGCCTAATTATGAGCCAGTTTCCACTGAAAGACCCTTTTATTATTTCTGATTCTTTTATTCTAAAAAATGGTACAAACTAAATTCATAGAATGATTATATCACAATTCAAAAACAATATAATTGTAAGATCGATATACATGTAATTTCTACTTTTTTCTTATTTATTATGGATTTTATTCACCAATTTGCTGTCTCAAGTGTCTGGGAAATTGTACTAAGAAGTATAATTCTTATATATTCCTTAAGGTACTTAAGACTTAATAAGTTTTAAATGGCAAATTTCTTCATAACTATTTATGTTTATTAGAAACCTACTAGCTATGATATTTTGAGGTTTGCAGATAAAAACCAGACAGCAGGCTGTTTGAGCTTTAAGAAAAGAACAATTACCATCTATGCGCACTAGTAGTGGTTGTAGGCACACACTAGATTGTTGGAAAGCTAAATAAATAAAAGAATAGAGAGAAATTAATTGCCTGTTTATTGCTCATTAATATTGATTTTCTCCTGATTATTTTTTCTGTTATAGATTTCCATTCTACAATTAGTACATATATCTATTATTTTGATGAGATCCTGTCATTAAAAAATGAGCTAAGACAATAATGCCATAATGCTAGGCATCCCTTAACCCTTGGCCTGGTATCTGTTAATATGGGAACAAACTAATCCTGTAACTATCCTGTGTTGAACATTCTGGATTATTCCAAGAATTGAAGTTTGGGAAGGAGCAGTTTGGGGGACTTCCCAGAGTGAATTTAAGCAATGAACTCCAAGGAGTAGTTCAACAGAAACAATGAAACAAAAGGACTAGATCCGAAGCTTAACACTTTGTGTGCCGGTGCCCTTTAAATTTACCAGCCCTTGGGGCCAGCCATTTCCTGTGCCACCGCATGAATGGTGTAAGTATTCAAAAAACACACACACAACTCCTGAACTACTGGATATTAAAAAAAACTGTAATATCTTTCATAAAACACCTTACACTTTCACCAAAACAATGTGTAAAGCTTCTAGACTGAGTACGATCTAAGAAATAGCTCCTAATAGTTCCAAATAAATCTACCGTGGCGTGAAAAACTGGAGACTAGATGGACATTTATTAATACGTGAGCAGCCACCAAACACGTACTAATACGTGAGCGGACCACAAAGTGTTAAGATGATCAGTGATTATCAGACTCCCAAAAGGACTGTCTGGAAAAACTGCCAGTTGTTTTTCTTTCTATTGTGAACTTGCTTTCTTTATATCTTTAACTCTCTTAATTGATACATATTTTAACATTAATTTATATTTATTGTCGTTTTTTCTTTTGTCCTTCATGTTCTGTTTTTGATCATTTCTTTTCTCATAAATAGTATTTTTTTGATCCTCAAAACCTCTACGAATTTTTCATAAAGTGCAAATATTTTGTGAAAGAAATGTTTCAGAAATCTGATGTAATTTATAATCATTTTGGAGCAGGAGCATTATCACTAGTTAGCCTTACATAGAAAAAATTTGTTTGCCACTGTCTGGGAAATAATATCTATGTCTACTGTTCTCTATGATTCTTTGGTTACTTTTCCAAAAAAGGAATTACAGTTATCACAGAAATTAAATTTATGGTCATATAATATTCCCAGGAAAAAGAATTATCACTATTTTACAGCAGGATGTATAAACATTCAGAAACCATAAAAGTGTAATTAAATTAAAAATTCTAAAACCTGAGTTGTCAAACAATATAATATCTAAACTCCAATTCACTTTTAAAAAAAAATTATTTTGTTTAATTGAAGACTGCCTGCTACTTCTTTGCTATCTTCTGTTTGATACCCAGCTACACTCATAGTGGAAATATTTTGACTATGGCTTCAACATAAAAACAAAACAACTACAGTAGCTTTTTCTGGTTAATTTTTAGATCTTTCCACAAGCACTCCTTTTAAAGAAATATCATCTTTGAAATAATTTGAATGATTCATTTGCCATTCAAAAATGTATTAATATATTATTATTACCATAATCTCCTAACAATCTCCTGAATATATTCTGTATCAATTTTCTTGATTACAGATTGCCAATAACATGGAAATATTTTTATTACTTTTAATAACTTTACAAAGTTATTAAAATAATAACTTTACTACTTTAATTGATGTGAAGGGAAGGGTCAAGAGTCAGCACCTCTTAGTTGTGTTATGTCTTTTTCTAGCATCACATTATCAATAAACTCACCGCTTTCTCTTAATTCATACATAATTTACTGAAATTATTTCCTTAAAATATTGGTTCACATCTCTGTTTTCCAACTACTACTGTCTATCTGAAATATTTTGCTTTTTATTCCAGAGAATATTTGAGTTATTACTGAATTTCATATTACCTTAGCTAAGCCTCCCTTTTAATCTATATTGACATGTGATTTCTAGGCAATATCTGGATGGCTAGATTACTAATTTCAACTTCTTTCTGCCAATCTCAGTCAACTTTGTCAAAGTGATTGATAAATGTGGACATCACTATTTATTCTGTACTTAGAAGATGAGTGCAATCAGCTATATATGGTACAAGGGGCTAAGTGGAAGAACTAGTGAGGATGTGGGAAAAGTCATGTAGGGACACAGGGGGCAAAAGGCAACTTTGGAAGAGAGTGCTAATTGGTTGTCCTTGATACGGCTGGAGAATCTGAGGGTGGACTCTTTAAGTCCTGATGATAGGGTTGCATGTTCTGGGAACAAGGAGGAAGCCAGGGTAACTGGAAGGAAATTGAGCAATAAGTTGACATCAGAGATAACTAATGTAATCCTAGATTTGTGATAAGATTGAACTGTAGGCAAAAGGTGTTGAATCAAGGATAAATAGGTAGGAGGAAATGACAATATTAATATTATTACATGGAAAATATGGATAATAATTATAATCCAGTATAGAACTGAAGAGTAGAATGGATTAGTGGCAAGTGGTACATAACTGGGTAGATTTTGAAGGCAGAGGCAACAGGATTTGCTAATATATGAAATGTGGAAATTGAGTGAAGAGGAGAAAGAGGTGGATCCATTCTATATTTATTGAGTCAGTATATGTGTTAGACATTGTGTTAAGTATCTTGGCTTAGAAAGATAAAAATGCATAGCTCCTGCTCTTAAGGAGAAGATGACCTAGCACATTTTTTTCCAAATTTTTGACTGCAACAGTAAAAGATAAATCTTATCTTGTGACCCAGTATACACATACAGATATCTGCATAACTGAAACAAAGGTTTCAAGAAATTATATTCAGGAATATAACTTAAAAATTAATATAAAATATTATTAGAAATATAAAAATACAACATTCTTTTATGTTTTATTTCACTACTTAAAATATTGGTCACAATCCATTAAATAAGTGGTTCTCAAATATTTTGGTCTCAGGGACTGTGCAAACTTAGAAATAACTAAGGACCCTAAAATGCCTTTATGTGAGATATATCTATTGATATTTACTAAATTATAAATTAAAATGGATGACCAGAAGTACTTAATTTATATAGAATTGACAATAATAAATCCATTATATGTTAACTTATTTTTAATGAAAAAATCTTAAAAAAACACATGCAAATGTTGGTGAAGAGACATTGTTTTATATTTTGCAAATACCGTTAATGTTTAAGACAGATTCTTATATCTGTTTCTGGGTTCAGTCAGTAGAAATATGCTATTTTACTTGGAGTATATGAAAAATCTTGTTTTATACAGAAATGTATTTGGAAAATGAAGGAGCACTGAAATAGCCTTTTGAAGGAAATTATGGATGTTCTTTGTTACACCAAATTCAATAAGTATATCATAAAATATAAAACTGTCAATCAATTTTTAGTTCATTTAAATCAAAATCTCTTGGCTTATCTTGCACTCTGTATTATTTTATACATGCATGATTTGGGAAGATCACATATTGGTCATTTGGAAAACATTGGTTCACTGAGTTATAAAGATTTTCCAAGTGTTCATGTACTTCATTATATGATATTTTACAAAAGTGTATTTGTTACTGTCATCATCCCTCTCATCAGAAAAGTCATCACATATTGGGAAGTTATCATAGTGGTGGGTACAGCTTTCAAAAATTCTAGTTTTTGTTAGAATTCTTGAATTTCATAATGACAATAATATAGACTAACTTGTTTCATGGTCAAGAAAATATTGGTCAAATACTGTAGTCTGAATAACAATTGCTTTTTCACATAAAAGTGATGTGTCATTTCAAAAATACTTAGTTCATCTTTTAGCTCAATTGCATAGGAATTTTTCTCCAGACAACATCTTCTTTTATTATTCTCCTATTTTGACAGTGAATATTGAAAAGTAGTATACTTAAGATTGAGATTTAGTAAAATGAATGCTTGCGGTGTTTCACCAAGGACATTCCTAAGGAAAATTGGCATTTAAAAAAATTGAGTAAAATGCAGTGAATAAATATAGTATCTACTAGCACAATTTAGTAATACTGCAAAAACAGTTTTGCTGTTTTGTTAAGGGTTTGCAGTTTTACCCACTATTCTCTTTGTACCATCAAGGCAAATATTGACAATGATAAAGGCAAATGACATCCTTGTATTATAATTAAAATAATGTTGATCTTATGGATCCCCTGGAAATATTTTGGGGTCCACCAACCCCCAGAATTCCACAGACTATACTTTGGGAACTATAGTGTTAAATGGATTTGGCAACACAATAAGTGGTGAATTACAGTTTGATACAGAAAGATCAAAAAAGAAAGAAATATGGAGTATATGAAAGAAGCTTCATTGATTTGATTTTACATTTATACCCACCAACCAAGGTCATGGCTAATATTTGAATGAGAGGGAATTCAATTTAAGTTTATCCAATTTCAAAGATTATATTCTTTACAAGTGTCATCATTTTATAGGGAAATGTTGTGAAAAAGTAATTTTTTTCTTCAACAAATATTTATTTAGTATCTTCTGTAAGTGAGATGCTGTTCTAGCATCAGAATCTAGGTATCATAATAGTCAAAGACTGCCTCAATCCAGAAGTCACAAAGTTAAAAAAAAAAAAAGTAGATCTCAAAGTAAGTAAAATTACATCTAGAGAGTGTTAAACTCTATGATGGGAATATTGACATGTAAGAGGAATATTGCCCAGGAATCATACAATAAAGGATTCTACCAAGGACCTCTAGGTATACCTTTACTCACAAAATAGGGAGTCCTTGCAGCCAAGGGTCATAACCATCCCAAATCAGCATTCACCAAATTCCCCTCTCCAAGGATCTCCTAATGGTGTTTGTGTTTTAAAGGGGAGGAATGAGTCACAAGTGTGCACATTGATAGGACTGTTTCTGGAAACAAGAAGGCTGAACTAAGCCATCAAAGGGTAAGCACATAAGGTTGTTTATTGATGCAGGATGACATGGAATAGGAAGCTAAGTGAGCTCAGAGGCTCCATTTATATTCTTGTCTTTTCCTGTAAACTTTATGAATAGCCTGAGTAAAGGGTGGAGAGACTCGGTGAATGGTTTAGTCATACATTCAGCTAGACAGGCCAGTAGGTAACGTGAATATAGACGAGGCTCTCTTATAGAGAGCTTCACATCACACCTGCCTCAGATCATTTTAAACATATCAAAAATATTCACATTAAATCTTTTTTTTTAAAAGATTTATTTATTTATACAAGCTGGGGTATAGGCCAGAGGCGCAGGGCAGCGAGAGGGTTCACCAGAGACAGAGCAGGGAGCAGAACAGGCAGATCAGAAATACAGCTGATATGCATAAATAAATAAATCTTAAAAAAAAAAAAAAGAAATACACTGCTGAGGGGAGCAGCGGGCGA
This sequence comes from Scalopus aquaticus, assembly GCA_004024925.1. Classification (NCBI taxonomy): domain Eukaryota; kingdom Metazoa; phylum Chordata; class Mammalia; order Eulipotyphla; family Talpidae; genus Scalopus; species Scalopus aquaticus. The sequence goes on from PVIJ01000248.1 coordinate 62,361, forward strand.
GGCAGGAGAGGTCTGCCCTGCCATATGATATTCTCCCCGGCTGGGCGTCGAACTCGCATCGCGAGCTGCCAACAGCTCCACAGTGCAGCGCTCAACCGCTGCGCCACCAGGGAGCCCCCTAAATCTTTTCTTTTTTTTGCTATAAAATTTTTAAGGGTTTTTAAAGTTTTGCTTTAATAGAATTTGGTCACGAAAAACTAGTTCACAATTGGCTCTGATTTGATTTTTTGGCCGTTATTACGTATACTTGGAAAATCTTGTGAAGAAATTTCAACCAACAAATTATTTGGAAACAGAATACAATTTTCTTGAGTTCTCAATTTTTAAAGATTTATTTAGTTATGCATACAAGAACTGGGGTGTAGGCCAGAGGTGTGGCAGGGGGCAGCGAGAGGATTCACCAGAGTCAGAGTGGGGAGCCGAACAGGCAGATCTACTGAAATACACTGCTGAGGGGAGCAGTGGGCGAGTCAGGAGAAGTCTGCTGCGCCATGTGGGAAGCTCCCTTGCTGGGGATCGAACTCGTGCTACGGTGGCTGCGGATAGCTTCACAGTGCCGAGACTTAACCCATTGCATCACTTGGGAGGCCCTTGAATTCTCAATTTTTAAAAACAGATAAAATGCATTATGCAACATTTAGAGTTTTATTTTTCATTTTTCATTTTGTTGTGATTTTGTACTCTTTTCAGGGCCCATGTGTTTCCTTAATTCTTTGAAAATCTTATTGTGCTTAATGGGTTGATGTCATAGTATCATTTGATAGCCTAGGGCCTAGATTTACACTATTTTGTCCAATGTAGTATCCACTAGCCATGGGTAGCTATTTAAATTAAAATTAAGATTACACTAAATGAAAAAAAAATCAGTTCCTCAGGTGGTAGCAGTCATATTTGGGGGCCAGTAGTCACATGTGTTTAATGAGTACTGTACTGAATGGAGATAGGAACAATTCTATCACCATTGTAAATTTTAGTTTAAATGTTGGTCTAGGCCAATCATAGGTTTGGAGGTACAGACACTGAGACTGTCTGTACACTACACATCAGGTTAGTTATGAAATATTGAAAATTCTCTCAAGTGGAATATAAGGGGGGAAGAGTATGAAGAAGGCATATGCTTGCAGATTGCTTTGGAGGAATATCTCCAGATGAAGTTCAAATGACAGAGAAATGAGTGAGGAGTGACAAAGAGAGACTAGAGAAAATGTGAACAAATAAATGGGTAGAAAAGGTGATACTGACAGTTTAAACCAGATAAGACTTTGAAAATGAGAAATTGTGGCACATGGGGAAAAGAGGGGCGATTTAATCAAGATAACTTTCAGGTATCTGATTCAAGTGTGTGCTGTGCAGCATTGAGAGGAAAAAAAAAGATCTCCGAGATAATAAGGAGGAAACAGCAGCTGGATCTGGCAACTGATTAAGTGTGTGTGTGGGGGAAAGAACTTCTAAGAGACTGATGAAAATGCAGATAGAGTTCTACAGAATTAGTACAATTGGAAAGGGTCCTGATGGTGAGACTGGATAAACCTTGTGAGGAAACGAGAAAGATTTCAGTGTTTATCTCTTTCAACTGAGAGGGTGATTGTGAGGGTGTCACCATCAGAAAACAGGAAAACTGTGGGACTTGATGGGGTGAGGGGTCAATGGGTAAATCATTCACAAAAAAATAAACGATGGTTGATTCCCTGAAACAGGACTTTCTCAAGGAAGGAAGAAAACAACCAGTGGTTGTTGTCTGGAAGGCAGTGTGCTCAGTGAGAGGAAGGAAAAGCAATGCCAAAAGGAATGCAGAAGAAACAAACATTAGGGTGAAGTGTCCAAAAGAGGAGCAGATGTGAAAGCCAGTGAAGCTCCTAGGGAAAAGGAATGACACAGACCACAGGTAGCAAAACTTTAAGACTGCATCAAAACGTCAAGACGGCTTAGTAAACACATAGACCTGTAACTTCAACTGCATACCTGAAAATCTTTTTCATAGTGCTTAAATTTGAGGGCAAGAAAGTGCCTTGTTCCTCGGGCATGATGAAACACCTAGGAAATTCTGGAATCAGGACTTTTTACTGGAAGGAAGAGATGCACAATGCTTCTTGGAGTGACAGCAGCTTGGATACGGGTTTTTGAGCAGTATTTCAAAGAGCTGAGGGGACATGATTACAGTTATTTGGTAAGAACAACTAAATCTTGTAAAACTATCATTTCTAGAGCTTTTCTTGAGCTTTCTAGCTCATTTAAATTTCAACATGCATCCTGTTAAGAAGGCATGCCTTTTACTCTCATTTCATGCACAGAGAATAAAGTACTTGCACTGAGATGATGAATGTTTGGATCTAACAGTTCCATTGTTTGCGGTCCTTCTAGTTCTTTCCAGATTTCTAAGATACACACAAGGACTTTGTAACTAACTTGTGTTTCCGTCATATTAATAGCCCCATCCCACCTGTTTGTTTTTTTCAACCAACATCAAATTGAGTTGATCCTAACAGCCCTAGAAGTATATAATGTATTAAAATTTCACCCTTGACCAGGAATCAAAAGAATTTCTTTTTTTAAAATACATTTTATTTTTTTATTGTTTAAACTTTTAAAATTTTCTTCCATTATTCATTTTGTACAATATTTGATTTCTCTCCTCACGTGTAGTCCCCATAATTCTCCCGCCACCACAGCGCCTGTGAACTGTCACCACAGTCCCTGTGTGCTTCCCTCCCCTATTCTGATTCCTCTTCTTCCCCCTTCCCTGCTGTACACCCCAGATCTATAGTTTGTCTACAAGTTTTGTCGTTTTTTCTTTTTGACCCTTTGTTCTATTTCCCTATATTTTTCCCATTAGTGAAACGATCAGATATTTTTCTTTTTCCTTCTGACTTATTTCACTGAGCATAATCCCTTTAAGCTCTATTTCTGCTACTGCAAATGGCATAAGTTCATCTTCTTTGGTGGCTGAATAGTATTCCATTGTGTATATATAACACGTCTTCTTGATCCAGTCATCTGGTTTTGGGCATTTAGGTTGTTTCTATGTCTTAGCTATTGTAAATAGCACTGTAATAAACAAAGGAGTACAGGTTTCCTTTTGAACAAAGTTTTTGTGTCCTTTGGGTGAATTCCTAGGAGTCGAATCAGTGGGTCATATGGTAGATCAATTTTTAGTAATTTGAGGAAGCCTCACACAACTTTCCATAGTGGTTGGGCCAGTTTGCATTCCCACCAGCAGTGCAGGAGAGTTCCTTTACTACACATCCGCTACGCAACAGCAGCATGTGTTGTTGCCAGTTATTTTTTAAACAGTCTTTTTTTTTTTTAAGATTTATTTATTTATTTATTTATACATTTAAGCTGGGGTACAGGCCAGAGGTGTGGGGCAGTGAGAGGGTTCACCAGAGACAGAGTGGGGAGCAGAACAGGCAGATTGATGGAAATACACTGCTGAAGGGAGCAGCAGGTGAGTCAAGAGAGGTGTGCTGCGCCATGTGAGAATGTCCCCGGCTGGGCAATGAACTCATGTCACCACTGCCAACAGCTCCACAGTGCAGCACCTAACCGCTGCGCCACCAGGGTGGCCCTGCCACTTATTTTTTAATATGGGCCATTCTCACCGGTATAAGGTGGCATCTCATTGTGGTTTTGATTTACATTTCCCTGATTATAAGTGATATTGAACATTTTTTACATATATACCTGTTGGACTTTTGAATTTCCTCTTTGGAGATGTGTCTTTTTATTTCTCTGTCCATTTTTTGACTGCGTTCTTTGTTTGGAAACAAAAGAATTTCTAAAGGTGCCCTCCTGCCTGGGTTCTTGTGTCACAGAATTGGTTTATATTTAGACTCAAGAAGTGCCCTAGTATAGAGTTTGTTCTTCTAATCTTAATGAGGTTGTTTTTTGATAGAGGAGGAAGTGTTTGGATTCCTATTGAGAGCAACAGGCTTTGGAATAATAAAGGAAAATTACATGTAGATGAAACTACACCTTACAAGTAGTTTCCACATTAAAACTTTTGATAAAAGCATATTTCTCTAACAGAAAAATAGGCAGCAATTTTTATTCAAGAATTTTTATCAAGAGCAGTTCTCTCCCATTGGAGACATGGATTAGAAACTTGTTCTTTTTTTTAATTTCTATTTCTGCTCTGTGTATAAGAAAATGTAAAAGAGATTCAGAGGCAATAAGTCTGATTTAAGCTTTTTAAAAGATTAGCTAAGGGAGACCCTTTCATTATCGCTAACAAAGAGTTTAAAGAAGATGAACAGCAACTCATCATGTTAATTCTCTAGTTAAAACTTTCCCAGAGGCTCTTATCTCCTTCAGGGAAGATTCTAGATCCCTTAGCTTGACAGAGGACTGTTCTCATCTGTTGCTCTCAGCCTATAGCTCAGTCTCATCCCCTATTTTAATCTGTTCTCTCCATCTCAGTCACAAAAGAAATCCTCAAATACAAATCACGTTTTATGACTGTCTTTAAATTCCACCTCACACATCCTCTCCTTTATGAATCTTCCAGAACTCCCAGGGCCTGAGTGCTCATATAAAGCTCCCTTGTTTATTGCTGTTCATTATTTGCTTAGGCATTGTCTAGTTTATAAATCTCTAGTGTTTGAGCTCTTTGAAGCAAAGTTTCTTGCCTTAACAACCTTTATGATTAAATAAAAGACCTGAAATATTTTAATAACAAACATCTTTAAATTGATATGACTGGATTATAGGAGCTGGATAAACTAGAAAGTAGTAAGGTGTGAGGACAGTTTATTAGAAGAACAATACATGAAGCATCAGTGCTGATGTCTCTGAAACTATTCTCTATTTCCATTTTTAAACAATTCATGAATGGTTGACTTAATAAATAGTCCAGTTTGAGTGGGATGTTAATGGGTGTCTCATCCCTTGACAAGGCAGAAGTCTTGTGCTTTGGATCAGTTGAAAAAAGCACTTATGGTGGTAGTAGAATCATTCAGTCCCTTAAGTAGAAGAATGTGTATACAGGGCCTCCCTGGTGGCGCAGCGGTTAAGTGCTGCGCTGTGGAGCTGTTGGCAGCGGCTGACACAAGTTCGACACCCGGCAGGGGAGATTCCCACATGGCGCAGCAGATCTCTCCTGCCTCCCCCACTGCTCCCCTCAGCAGTGTATTTCCGTCCCATCTGCCTGTTCTACTCCCCACTCTGTCTCTGGTGAACCCTCTCGCTGCCCCACGCCTCTGGCCTGTACCCCAGCTTGTATGCATAAATAAATAAAATCTTTTTTTAAAAAAAAGAATGTGTATACAAGAATGAAGTCTCAAGTTGAACTTGAAAACATAATTTAAAGTGGTGGTAAGTATAGTAGCAACCACAGTACAGCAGGCCCATAGAGTGAGCTCATTAAGAATGAAATATATGTTAAGTTTTAATCTTGAAAATCAATGCTAAGTGCTTTTAATTTCATTAGAAATTCTCTTCTAATGTGTTTTAGATATGTTTTAAACATAATTTGTAAAGAGTTATTTAAATATAGGTTCCATAGAGTATTAATTAGTTTTTTTAAGTTTAATTGCCAACTTTGGGGAACATCGGGTTAAAAAGAATAATTTTTTAAATGTAATTATTAAATTTTTGTGACACATTATAAATCTTCAAGAGATATGATACAGTTTTAAATTTTCTTCACAACAGACTTCCTTCTCTTTTGCTTTCTTTAACTGTAACTCAATATCATACTGTGTTCTTCTGCTCTCCTAACAAAATATCAGAGTAGTTGGTTTATAACAGACATTTATTTTTCACAATTTCAGAGAATGAAGGCACCGTTTTGTTGAAAGCTCTCTTCCTGGTGTCACCAAATGCCTTCTCTGTGTTCTCAAATGGTGGAACAGCTAAGAATCTCCCTGGAACCTCCTTTAGAAGACATTAACCCCAATCATAATGACTCCACCCCCCAAACCTAAGCACCTCCCCCAATTCCCTGCCTCCTAATACCATCACCTTTGGAGGTAAGGATTTCAACATATGATTTTGGGGAGAAGGGGGCACAAACATTCAGACCATGACACTTGAGCACCCTGGAAAGCAATTTCTTAAATTTGTATTCATCTGGACATAACTTGTAAAAGTATATTGCTCTTTTGTCATGCCTTAATTTAAAAGAAAAAATAAAGGCAAGCAAGGGGACAGTACATGATGCTGTGAGACTTTTAAGAGATACCCTTTGAATTATAATCATTCTAAACCTTTCTCTCACTAGTGAGAAGCTAAAGCTTGAATACTAATGTTTATACACATGTTTGCTTGAGACAAAATGATAAAACAGGTATAATATGTAGTGTCGCTATAGAGAACAAAGTTCTTATGAAACTCTTAATTTAGAACATTTCCTAGAGAGTGTTTCATAGTAGCCCCTAGATAAATGGGAAGAACCATCTAGACAGGAAGGCAAGTAAATGATCTACCTCCATGAATTTTTTTTTCTATTCTGGAATTTAAAAAAACATTTAAAAAAACTTTTCCTTTCTTATAGCACACATCCACATCTGTGCCAACTGAAGATTTCCCACTTACAATAAACGGGACAAGGTAGGAATGAGGAGAGAAAGAGGAATTGTTTGAACAATAAATCACCCTGAGCTTGGTATAGGCCTAAACCTTTCAAGAAGTGAGATTTATTTGAGCATAATTTCAAGGTGAAAATAGCAGAGTATTTCACACATAAGTAGCATACTTGACCCCCCCCCAAAAAAAAATACAGTACAAATCAAAACAACCCAGTTAAAAATGATTTATAAATAGTTTCCTTTAAAAAATAATTTTTGGAACAAATTTCATATGATAATTTGTATCTTTCTATGTTTGACTGTTGGGGATGGGGGTCTTTTTTTCTTCCTTAAAAGGACCTGATAGGAAATGATTCTTGCCACTAAATCAAGGAGGTATATTTACTTAGTTCCTCATGCTTTGACCAGGAAATCCTGTATAGAAAAACAGCAGAAAAAGGAGAGAAAAATATAGCCTGTTTATGTTTTCTTAAACTTCCTCTGTTCTACCCCTAGAGCCATTTAAAACACATCTCACTATTTTTTTTTTTTTTTTGGTAAACCAAGATGTCAGCACTGAAGCTCATATTTCTGGGTTTACATGACTCTTGCTGATGAAAACCTAAAACAGTGGAGATTTTAGATCATTTTTCTTTCAATCCTGGGTCTGTTCAGTCCCACCAGAGATGGTTGAGTCTCCATGTGCTACAGAAGGCATTCCTGCTTTGCAGGTTTCTAATCTGATCTCCTGTTGACGTCTGAGAGCTGTGCGCCAAAGGCAGAAGGGATATAGGCACTGCGATCTCTCTCCTGAATGACAGTGATGCTGCCAGTCAGAAGGGGCTGTCACTTTAGATTCCACAGCAACTTGAGCAGCTGCAGCTGCCGCCTTAGGGGAAACCAGATGCACCAGCATTTTGAATGAGCTTTCAGGTTTGCTAGGAATGTATAGACTTGTTGCAGTTGTTTTGCAGGATTCTGGTATTTGAAACCTGTCACAAAGCCAATTTCAATTTGGGTAATAATATAACCCTGAACACTAGATGCTATGTACTAAATTTTACTTGAGGGTTCACACATGCTTACTGACAAGTTCTATGAACCCCATGTTATAAATAGGGAGGCTACACAGCGTGTCTAAAGACACATGATGAGTCAGTTCTATAAATGGTAATCCAGTGACATGTCTTGTCTGTAGTAACTTTCAACCCTTTATGTTCTACCTCTAACTATTTTATCTGTGGGAAGGATGGGAGCCATTTTATTGCCACCCGTGAATAAAGAATTAGCAAGTCAATGGTTCTAGAAAAATTTTAATTAGAAACTGGCACTATTATAATTCACAGGCAGAAAATCCTACCTTCTACACTATACAAGCATATATACATGCACACATATGTATTTATCTATGGTGGTTATTGCATAGTCAAATGTAATTCATTCTGAAATTCCCTTTCATTGTAAAGTACACAGACCTTGCTTTCCCCTGATCTCAACCTCTCTTCGGTAACCATTTGCCTAAGTTTGCTGCTTTGTTACTTTAGAAGTGTGGATATGACAATTTAAGAATTCACAGATGTCAAAGCCTTGTTTCATTCTTGTTTTACTTACTGAAGATCTTTGCTCTTAACCGCAATGGTATTTGATACGTTTGGAACATACGTGAATTGTTTGATCTGGTCATAAGAAACTTTATTAAGCAAAAGAGCAAACAAGAAAAAGTAGGAGTCCTAACGTGATGAACTTACACTGTGGGAGATTTTGCCTGTAAGGAAGGGAGAGAGCACGGTGCATAAGACGGGGCACTGCTGGTTGTTCTCCTTGAATTTCTATACAAAGAACAGTGTCTGGCATAAAGTAGGCACTATCTAATATTTATTGAGGGACAGCATGACAGGATGAATAAGCAAATGAGTAAGTTGCAGGCTTTTTGGAGGAGCTTTTGATATTATTCTGGGAAGAAAAAGAAGACTGGACAAACTCTTCCAGCCATTTCCCTTTTCTTCACCTTTAGTAATGTAAATATATGTCTCATTCATTGAAGGAGCTGAGGTCTCCTTCTTCAAGCCATTTTCATAACAGCTACTGATTACGATGTCTAATTAAGACCTCAGGTTTTCCTATGTCAGAAATACACCAATATGGTGCTGTAGAGTGCTCTTCCCAAAATTCAGAGATCATGAACTTTGTGGTATGCGCTGCTGTTTTTCATTTGGGGGATTTCCTTAGCTGTAATTCCTCACAAATACTTGGTGTTCTATTAGCATTATTGTTGACTTGAATTGCTAAATTTCAAAAGCATATCTTCAAAGATGATTGCAATAATATTTCTACTTAGTATAAATAGTTCTTTGATTATTTTATGCTAACTTGGGATGCTTAAAGCATTCCAAAAAATTCTTTTTTATCACTGAGCTTAATTTACTTAGGCATTACTAATTTTTTCTCATGTGAATACTTATTTTGTCTCTTTTGCATAAGTACCACGTTGTCTTTTTCTGAACCTCAATTTTTTTGTTTATGAAATAGCGATATTTGTCTTTCAAAGAGTTAGTAGTATTGAAGAGAATTCATACAAATAGACAAAATTCCTGCACATTTTAAGTACTCTGCTTAAATCTGCCAGTTATTACTATTGTATGAAATTAATACAAGGAACAGGTGACAGACACTAAAATGAAAATTACATTGGTTTTACTCTTTTTTTTTTCTAGTTAGGTTTATTGAGATAAAGTAGGTTTACATCATTGTACCTGCTTTGGGGGTTATAGTCTAAACCTCTACAAATACATACTTTTATGTTTCGCAGTGTGCCCATCTCCAGCACTCCAGTAACCCTCCACCATGTTCCATTGGCCTTCCTGCTTCCCTCTCTCCACTCTGCCACCCTCCCCCTTCTAGTTGCCTCAGTTTTGCAGTCAGAGGTCAAGGATTTGTTATTGGTCTTACTTTGTCTGACTCTTTGCTTTATTTCTCTGCAGTCCACAGAGAAGTGAAACCATCAAGTATTTGTCTTTCTCCATCTGACTTATTTTGCTTAGCATTATCCTCTTCTGTTCCACCTGTGTTCTCACAAATGGCAAGAATTCATCTTTTATACACACACACACACACACACACACACACACACACACACAGCTGACTAGTATTTCATTGTGTATGTAGACCATATAAAAACTCTCAATTTTGCTGAAGCCAGTATTTTATCCTTACTAAAGATAAATTATTTTTAGACAACAAATGAAAAAAAGTTAGTTGTTTTTGGGTAGCTACTAACATTCTTAATAGAGCAAGGAATACATTGTTAGAGTTCATGATGGTTGAGTGCAGAATTTCCTTTTCAGTGTTATTCAGAGTAGGTATTGTTTCTGTGTTTATTTTGTTGTGACAAATAATATAAATTTTATTTAACCACTAATGAATGAAGTATAGGTTCTCACTCATTTATACTTTAATATACTGTTTCAATGTCAATACATTTATAACTTTACTATTAATTTACTTCTGTTTTCTAGACTTTACTTTCTAGGATGAAATTGTAATGATGATAAAGAAACCACTTTCTGAAATAAGAGGGTTGGAAATTGTGATGTTCAGATTAGTCAAATTAGCAGAGTTGGCACATAGATACAATCAGTTTCTTTACCAATTTGTTAGGATATTTTGAGAGTTGAAATTCTACTGCAAGTAATATTTCAACAAACTTTCTGTTTCAGAATATATGCCGATTAAATGAAAAAAGTAAAGTAAAAAGCAATGGTTGAGAATGGCTTTTGTGGTCAAACAATCTGCTCTGTTGATCACTAGTTGTGTGGTTTTGCATCAATTAAGTAGTTATTCCATGTCTTCAGGGTGAAAAGTTAATATTAGCAAAAGAACTTAGTTCAAAAGATTCTGAAAATGAGTTAACTCTAGGTGATGCCTTTTTTTTTAAAAGATTTATTTATTTATGCATACAAGCTGGGGTACAGGCCAGAGGCGTGGGGCGGTGAGAGGGTTTGCCAGAGACAGAGTGGGGAGCAGCGGGCAAGGCAGGAGAGGTCTGCCGCGCCCTGTGGGAATCTCCCCAGCTGGGCATCGAACTCTCATCGTGTGCTGCAGCTGCCGACAGCTCCACAGCGCAGAGCTCAACTGCTGAGGCACCAGGGAGGCCCCTAGGTGATGACTTTCAATACTTAACAAACATTGCTCCAAAAAGTTTTAGGCTTTATTATAATTTTACATTGCCTTGCCAATCATTACATAATAAATGATCATTCTATGTATGAGAGAATATTGATTATTTTTAGGAAATACATATTTTTAATTAATGAAACTTTGATAGTTGATAAGTCCTACATTAAAAAAAACTTTTATAGTACTTTGAAATTTTTGTTGAGGTAACATTGGTTTCTAGTATTAAAATTTTAGATGTATGACATGTGAATGAACTTCTACCTGTATATACTATACTTTCCTTACCACCAAAAATCTAGTATTTTTGTTTTGTTATTTTCTTGGCTTTATATATTTATCTCCAACATATGAGTGAAATAAGAAATATTTTATATGGAAATATGATTAGTAGATTTTTCAGCTTATAGTTGGTATGAAAATGCAAATTTAATGATAAAGGTCCTACAAAATGAGACAGGAAAGACAATTATATTGAGCTTCTGTGTAACAGGCAACATGTGAGGAAGTTTTACAAATACTACCTCATTTAATCAGCACAACAGTCTTGTAGAATAATAATAATTATTTTTTAAAATTCAGAATTGAATTAGAGAAATTCAATTTCAAGAGCTACAGATAGTGGCATAACTATTTTCTAATCCTCCAAGCCCCTTGTAGAAAATGTGATTGAGTCATAAATTAATTGAATGGAGCTTAATTTTCCCCTTCTTTTGATGCCTCAGCTAACCGAACAGAGTGAAGCAGTTCATGTTCTGATCGTCCATTCCTGCTGTTGTGTATGGAACTATGCTGAAAATAAGTCATGAAATAATTATGGCTTTCATAGTTTCTGGCTAATGTCTAACAAATTATTGACTGATAAAATTACAGTGATAGATAGAGCTACTAAGAAAAATAAGAGCCAGTCAGATTTGACTATAAATGGATAAAAGAGCAATTGTTGCCGAGTGAGAATCATAGAGCTTGGATTTGTTAAGTCTTTAGGAACATATCTCTAAACTTTATCAACTGGGAGACATTAGACTAGAAGGATGTAACAGAGGAAAGAAGTCCCTACTCTCCACAATTCTCAAATGTTTAGAAACATCAAAAATGTTAGTTTACATGTGAATTCTTTTAAATAATCGTGCATATTCATATATATGAGTGGACATATATTATGAACATATGTTGAGGAAAGCATTTCATGTTGATAAAATTAGTTTATATTGTATTTGGAACAAAAGATTAATTAGTCCATATTTAAATCTTCAAATGCAGACTCATGTTTTTGAGGGGCTATATTACTGGATTAATTTTATCATTTAGATATTTGGGTTTGTATTTGCTTATATCGAAATTTTGATTTTTTTAGCTTTGGCAGGCTGGAGTTTGTATTCAATCTTAGCACGCCCTCTTCTGGTAATTAGTAGGTATGAGAAATTTTGAATTTTATTCATCTATCAGATTTGTATCATAATTTCTACTTCCACATTTTAAAAATATCTAAAATGTGACAAATCACTAATTTTTATAGTTTTGACCAGATTACCTTATAAAGAGTCTGTGATGACCAGAACCATTTGTATGTACTAGTAACCTCTAAGAAGCTTACTTCTGGGAACTAAAATACTTTCAATCTCAGGAGTAAATTGAGAACATCATAATAAGAGGAGAAACAAGGAAGAAAAATTATATAATCACTCAGTTATTATATTTCGGTGATATACCAATATCTCCCAGACATCGTCTGAAAGATAATGGTTACTGGTTAGACAAAAGGAAATTAAGGTGCAAAATATTCAAGTGACTTTCCCAAGATCACATAACCTGTAGATGCAGGCATTTAGTTCTTCTTGACTGGAAATCCTGTCCTCTCTTCACTAAGATGTAATAAAAATTTAGAGAGACAAGCAGAAGAAAAATAATGTATGACAGAGAAGACTGTGACTCATTTATTTAAGAACTCATTATTCGAGAGCAAGCATGATTAGATTTGTTGATTGTGGGGTAGATGCTGTTAAAATAATTTAAATATATCCTAATTTATAATATTTTGTTAGGGAGACCTGATTATAAATACTGTTAGATGTCAGATAATTTTTTCATTACATAGTAATAAATACTAACAACTTGTATTCTTACTCTTTTTGTTAGTAAAAAAAAACTGTGTTCTTATCCCTCAGTGGAGACAGAAAGAGATAGAAATGATAGAAGGACACTGGTTTTTATCTAATGTTGACTGTTTTATGCATTTTGTATTTTATCAATTGTCTCAACAAACCTGTGAAATTAGGCTTTGATTTTTAATTTTCCTGATATGCTAACATAGAACCTGAATTGCTAGACAGTCTTAGTTTGCTTCTGTTGTCCTGGATTAATTACTAATAGCAACCCCCTTTACTCTTCAAAATATCCCAATTTCAACAAGGTATTTATTGCATGTCCTTTTAATTATCGATGTTTTGTACTGGTAGAAACTAAGGCTCAGAGAAAGTAAACAACTTGCCAAGGATGACCAGTTTATAAATTGCCAAACAAGTGCTGGGTGAGGATTCTGTCCTTTCCTAAAGTCCATGTATTTCTCACTGTGTCAAGGTCTGTGCATAAATCTTCAGAATTTCATCTGGGTCTTTTTGATTTTTTTTTCCTATTAAGGCATATCATTTATTACTTATCTTGCAGGCTTTATAAACTAAGGCATAACTCCAATTAAAGTTTCCACATAAAATATAATTCCATTTTCAAAATGAAACACAGATCTTGCTGATACGGCTGCTCCTTAATGCTGACAGCTTTTTCACTGCTGCATTTGGTTGCCTTGTAGAGTGATCCCCATCCTGGCCTTTACTAGGTCATATCAAAAGGCTGTAAAGATATTGAAAGGCTGTATTATCTTTATTTAATATTCTGCCCTTTTTGTAGTGCTTGATCTGATCAAAACATTAACCTTGTAGAATAATAATGTCACTAATGAGTTCCTGGTAAAACTGTGTCATTGTCAGAGAGGAAAGAGTCCTTGGTATTAAAATTTTCAATGCTGGTGTCATGAAATGTATAGACCCTTGAAATTCATCCTCAGAAAACTGTCCACAGATGACACAGGTACAAATATAGAGTGAGGCGGGAAAGGCGAAAGTACAATAAAAGAACCATTGCAGGAAGAACTTACAAAAATCAATCTAAGGAGCAGAGAGGGGGCACGTACCTCGAGACATGACTTCATCCCTATTTTCTTAAAGACAATGAGTGGGTGGATCTGAATAAGCAGACAGTAATATGCTCTACATGATAAATTTCATTAACTTTAGTGTGACTTAACACATTTCTTCTCCCAGGAATATTTGATTTTTAAAAGTGATATAGTAGACAGAAACCTTAGCATCGTTTGACAGCCTACACATATTTTAGTGAGGTGTCTGTCTGAAAGTCTCGCTTCAGAGGGGAAGGCTCTCTTCTCTGGCATCGTCAGAGGGCCTCTCAGGACACACTACTTTAGCTGAACTTCAATATACACTATGAATGAACATTTTAAGAGAATTGTTCTCTTTCTGGACTTTGTTCCTGGCAAAAAATTTCAAACCATAGAATCTTTTTCTTCTCTCTTTTGGCCTAAAATAACACACACGTAATACAAACATATCATAAACTTTCTCACTATTGTGTGTGAAACAGTTTTGTGTTTTATGTGGTGAGAAAAAGGATTTTTTTGTGTGTGGATAATGAGGATAGTGAGAAGAAGGAAAGAGAATATTTCAAACCTACACTTTGTTACAGAGAAAAACTCCTGAAACTTGCAAAAAGGGTTTCTATAGTCAGCTTGCTGAGAACCTGTCCAATCTTGGCAAAATCCAATTGGAAGAATTTTTTACCATTTCATTAGCTTCTGCTCTCTTATCTTGGCTTACCAGGGGTTGCTAAAATGTATTCTAATGTACATTAAAAGAACCTTTCCTTTCTTTTTCTGCTCACATGTCCCTGCATCTAGCCTTCTAATAGCCCATAATCAGGTGAATTGTTTATGCTGCAGATAAGTGAAGATGGACCATGCTAGAAGCACCCTGTTGTGTTGCCATGGAAATGACAAGGCCACTGATTTAGCATTAGGAGTTTGGACCACACCATGAAAATGAACATAGGGAGAAAGCAAGTTGAGATTTTCATTAAAAGGATCCAAAATAATTTCAGTTATGCTCATTCCCTGCTTATGCAACAGACACCTCCTTTAAAGTTTGTTTAAAAAAAAAAAAACTTTAGAAAATAAAATTCTCTTGTAGGTAGCCTGGTAACTATACTTGGTTAGTCTAGAAACAAAGACTATGGGACAGTTTGTTGTTGCAATTGTTAGTCAATGATAACAGAACCTATCCCTTGATTATATTATTTTAGGATAGTTAAATACTATAGTGTAAGTAAAATATTTAGAAGGTGTTTAGCATAGTAGACAGATTTCTAAACCATCCTTCTAAGATTCCCTACCCTGCCTATTTAACCAAACACTAATCTTGACATGGCTCTGAAGAGGCTTTACAAATGCAGTCAAGATTATTAATCATCTGCCTCTATAATAAATTATCCGGATTATCTGGTTGGGGCCCTGTAATATATGGACCCATAACAGCATAAAGGAAGATAGAAACATTAGTCAGAGAGATGTGGCAGAATGTCAGAGATATTTGAAACATGAGAACGGCATTATGGGCCAAGGAATGTAGGCAGATTCTAGAAGCTGAAAACAGCCCACCCTTGGACCACAGCCAGTGTGGACACAGGTTTTCCAATCACACAACCATGTGGAACTGAGTTCTGCCAACAACCTACATGACCTTGAGAGCAGAGTCTCCAGAAAGAAACACAGTCCTGCTGACAACTTGATTTCAGCACTGTGGCATCCAGAAAAGCTTTCTGAGCCTGTAGGACTTCAGGTCTCAGGAACTTGAGGTAATAAATTTGTATTGCTTTAAGTATTTGTGGTAATTTATACAGTAGCATGAGGAAACTAGTCCAGGCATTGAGAAATGACCAATAGACATCTTTCCTTTCTTTCCTCTTCTTTTGCCCTCAGCCACTGATGCCTCATCACTCTCATGCTCCCTTGTAGCTATCCTCACATGTTTGAAATCAGAAGGATTGAGAGGAAGAGAAGCTCTACTCTGTTATTAGTCTTATTCTTCCCCTGCTCTATGCAGAGTGCTTATGTTCCCTACACTCCCTCTTTTTCTTCTCCCTTTGTCTTGTTCATCCCACCTCCTCTCCCCACCCTCACGGCTCAAGGCGATAGGTAGTGATGGCTGGGAGTATGGCCAAGATTATTTGGGAGAAGGGGAAAGAAACATTTTGTTTCTTCACAAGTAATCCATATCTCCTTTTCTTAGATGGAATTGAACTTGAATAAAAATAGAAAGAGAAAAAGCTGAAAGTGTCTTAGAAGGAGGCTTGTTTTTGAATGCAGTGCCTGTTTTATAAAACATCACTGAGGTGATGGAGAAGATAGTCATCATGGATTTTGAGCAGGGCGGAGACCTATGAATGTCCTTAGCCGTGTCAGAATCATTAGTGCTCAGTGTCTGTCTTTTGCATCAGGGTTTCCTCATCTTAATAGGCTGAGGATATCCAACATAGGAATTGTCCAGCTCAACTATAATATCATGTGATAGATAACATCCTCCCTTGCTAAATGCATCTTCAGATAAAGACAGCTGGTTATAGAAGGATGGGATATGTTTGCTTAATGCTAAATGACATCAAATATAATTTTCTTCCCCAAAGGGAATTGAGACATGAAATGGAACTGTTGAATCAGGCCTACTTCTTGTCAGACCTAAGTGAGGTCTCTGTGTCAGTGCCTCTCTCTGGATAATAAATCCATCTGGGTTGTGTGTTCTCTTCAGTAAATATGATAAGAGAGAGAAACAGTTAATGAATAGTAGATTTCCATCCAGAGACAGGTCATAGATCCTGCCCAATAAGTTACCCGGGGTTTTCCAATGGTTATTTACCTTGGTGCCCCTGTCTTGAGCAAAAGGGCCTGTTGGCCCCACCCTTCTGCTCTCTAGGCAGTACTGGGTGAGCCCTGGCACAGCACTGCCCAGTGACAGCCTACTCACCAAGAGCCCAACGACGTAGTGTGGGCAGGACAGCACTGAGCATCTCTGTGCTGGGGTTACCTTCAAGTTCAGGTGCATCAGTTAATGGTTTTCACCACTGTAGGAATCTTAGAACTTAAAAAGAAATGAAGTCAGCTCATGATGAATTGAATGATAAAAGGGTCTTTTGCTTATATCAGAAGGTATTAGTACCTCTTCTTATAGTGACATTAATTTTTTTCATATTTAAATATTTCACTTGCCTTTGCTTTGTGCTGTATTCTGAAAATTTATGCTTCACACCTGCAAAATGCCTCAAACCTTTTGAGAATCAAGAAGGGCTTCAATATTAAATGAATAAACAATCAAATGAATATTTAAGTAAATAAATTACTTTAACTTAGAGAGTTTACAATGAAGACCTAGAAAATAGAAACAATTCTCCCCTGCATGGAAGAAAACATCACAGAGCCATGTAAACTTGTTTTTAGTGGATATGACCAAGATTGATGCACTATTACTGATTTTCTTTAAGCAGGACCTCAGGATATGATCTGGGTATTTATTTTAAGTACACTAGTATGGAATAGGTAGTTATTAGAAAGAGTTCTTATACAAAGAAAACTGAAATATTGGAAAGGACAAAGGAAGGTCCTTTTAAGATGAGTCTTAAAATTTACTTGTTTTCATTTGCCTGAGACTACTAAATTATGATTCCACCCAGAAAAGAAGATAGGATAGATATGCTAAACAAAGGAAAATTACAGGTACGGAATATTTAATATGTGACTTTCCTATAAATTTATTTTTGGTAAGTAAAAATAAATTATAACATGCAGTTTCAAAGTATTCCAATGGTTAAAACCTTTGGTTCTGTAATAACATTATATAATATTTGAAACAATTTTTAATGGGATGTTTAAAGGAAAATGTATGAGCAAAACACGATAGCAAATCAAATTTACTGTTTTATTTCTCATTCCTCTATATATTCAGCTTGAGGACTAGTGTTCTAATTTACTATAAATAAGAATTGTCACACCAGATTCAACCATCCACTAAACGCAGAATAAATTTAGGATTAGTGATAAATCAAGAAATATATATATATATATTTAACATTACAACTCTAAACAGCAGGGAGAATTTAATAGCACCTGGATCAAGCAGGCACTAATGAGGTTTAAATTGCTTCCTCTCTACATACAAAAAGTTTTCTCATTTGCTCTAGCTCTTGTTAAAGGAAGAGATCATTCAGAGTATATTTATTGAGTAACTAGAAGGTTTAGCAAAGTAGTTGAGAGTCTCCCACATGAAAGAAAAGATATGTTTATGGATCAGAGATTAATTCACAGCAAAACGTATTCTATCCAGCTATTAGAGAGGCTTATCTGCATTGCTTGTCACTTAATATACAGAGTCTCACATAGCCACACACACTGGCTACTATTGATGCTATCAATATTCAGTTTTAATCTTGAGAATTGTTAGTGAGGCACTACTCACTGCCTTGCACCCCCTGGCCAGCTCCCTAGGATTGACTGGATTTCTGTACTGATAGCTTCTTGAAATAACTCATGCAATATTTCCAGAATGTCCTGGCAGACCAGAGAGATTTAGCCCTATAATACCTGCTGGCGTGGTTCCTGGCCTACGCAGGCCTGGATAAGACTAAGGACTTTGGGGCTGCCTCCGCACAACTGGCAAGCTGGGCGGTAGGTGAGGATGGGACCGAGTCTCCTAGTGACTGAAGAGGGAGCATCTGCCTGTTCTCGAAAGCACCAATGTCCAGCGACAATGAACGTAGACTTGCTGCATCCTAATGTGTGTTTTTATGAGTTAAGGGGAATGTTATTGACTAACCTGAGTGTCAAGAAAATTAACCTAGGGTAAAAGCATTATGATGTTTTGTGAATCAAAAAAAATTGAAATTAAATTTTGCTTATTTGTCTATGAAGTCTTTGAAACACTAGATGGCGCTAAAATATATCACAATAAATTCTGTTATTCATTTGGGAGGAAATAGTCCAAAATTATGACCTAAAAGATGATGAGTTCTTTGTCTATAATTTTTAAACATTAGAAACACTTTAAATCCAGCTAGTGTAGTTGATTATTGAAACAGGGAATAAGGTTACCAAACTGTAGAAACACTTAAGTTGTCATTAAAATTATTCAAAGTGTGATTTCAGTGGCCTGATTCAGAGCTTCTTCATCCTATGAGATTGCTCCCCTCTGAGTTCAATAAGAGGAAGAAATGGAGAATAAAAGTAATGGGTAGGTTCTGGGTTGCTTGGTAATCAGATTAATGGTGAGGTGTGTGTCAACTAAATATATTGATAAAATATTTAAATTCCTAACATAAAACTTCTTCAGCAAAGATAACTTAAAACTGGGTCTCCCTCGCAGCACAACAGGTCAGTGCAGCACTGTGGAGCTGCCGGTGGCTGCGGCACGAGTTCGATGCCCGGCCGGGGAGGATCCCATATGGCGCGGCAGACCTCTCCTGCCTTGCCTGCTGCTCCCCTCAGCAGTGTATTTCTGTAGCTCTGCCTGGTCTCCTCCCCATTCTGTCTCTGGTGAATCCTCTCACAGCCTCATACCTCTGGCCTGCACCCCAGCTTGTGTGCAAAAATAAAAATCTTTAAAAAAAAAGATAATTTAAAACTACTGACATGTCACTACACGAGGATGTCAGTAACTCATCACTGATTTGTCATCAATCTAAGGAGTAATTGATACAATTAGTCACTCCACAGAATATTTTGAAATGATTTGAAATCTCACAATTTAGAGTTTCCTAAGTTTGACAAAAACGTAAAAATTTATCCATCATTAATATCTCACAAAACTGAAAGAAACTTCTATATAGTATTAATAAGAAACAGATTTTGATCAGCTGTGCAGGAGGAAAGGCTGAGTTATTGTCTTTGCCACATGGAGACATGATGGCCGAGCATAGCCAGTCAGTGGGAAGAGGTGTCTGTTGCTAACTTAACATGAATAATCACATCTTTTCCAGATGTTGTGATATTTGTCCTATTTGTTTACTTTGAAGTGTTTCCAATTTGTTGTAATTCTTTTTTATTCCAAATACATTCATTTTTGTATGTAATTTTACGTTATTTTTCTTATAAGTCTCAAAATTGTATAAGCTACAGACTGCATAATAGTGGGTCCACTCTGCTCCAGCCCCTTTTGAGTCCCCAATTGTTTGTTCCTGCTTACTCTCTGGTCTCATCTATATTTATCACCTTACCTTGTATTATTATACAGAGTAATTATTCATTGTTATTTCACACAGTCTATGCTTTTTTTAAAATTTTTTTTTCTATTGGAATTTTTGCTTATGTTGTTCTCTTTGATTTTAATGTTCTTTCCCTCCATATTACCTTTCTAATTTCTGCTTGCCTAGGTCTATAAGTCCATGTTCATATATCATTCCCTTCACAGAAAGGGCTCTGATCTTTCTCCTAAACCTCCACATTTCCTCAAGCTAGTCAAGAGTAATATCCCCCTCATCTAAGAAAAAAATGTGTCTTTATTTATTTGTGACACATTTCCTTGTATTTCTTGCATTATGTATATTTATGAGTATGTGTTATTTTCCCTACTGGGCTCTTAACTTGTGATAAGAGTCTAAAGCTAACCCATATTTGCATCTGTTATAGTATCTAGCACAGTAATTTATACATTATAGGCAACCTACAAATATAAATAATGGATTCATGAACATTGTTTAGTCCGAGGGTCAAAGCATATTTTTTTTCACTACCAATGTACTTGAATTTTTAAATATTTTGGCCCTAGTAGTATGCTTATATTTAAAATAAAATATGCAACAACCAAAGAGACTCAGAGAAAATAAAGGAGGGTGTTTTCTTTTATGTTCATAAGAAATCATGGTTGTATCTCAATACAGAAATTAAAACACCATGGTTTCATCTTTTGGCATATTTTAAAATATATATTGGGAACCAGCAAACTGCAGTGCATAGGTTAAATCTAGCTGGTTAAAGCCAGTTTCTTGTCCTGTTTTTGTATATAAAGTTTTATTGAAACATAGCTACATCCATTCATATTTCCACATCAATAATTGAGTTCAAGTGACAATGACCAAGTTGAAAAATTGCAGAACCTCTGTGGTAAACAAGGCCTAAGATCATTACTATCTGACCTTAGAATAAAAAAGAAATTTTTTTCCTGACTCCTGCCTTAAGTCTTGTTGGTAATGGGTAGCCAGACGATTGGAAAGAAGAGTTTAAAAGCTTTTCTTTTAAAAACAACTAGAGAATAAGACAATGACTGAAGTTTCAGATTTGGAGCTACCACTTTTCTAGTGTTCGAGAGATCAATGTTCTCTTGGGACACATAAACCTCATTGGAGGGCAAAAATTTTTCCACAGAAAGAAGAGGAAGAAAATAGCTATCTAAGCATTTTTATTTCTCTTTGCTGAAGTTTGGTTTGAAATCAGGGTTAATTTCTCTTAATGGACTCAGTACATAAATCCTAAAATAATCCAATGGATTTTACTTAGATCTTTGAAGTTGAATAAAGTAGCATCATCCCCCTTAAAATAGATATACATTAGTAGCCAAATCATTACTACATCAATATAAAATATACAATTCCCTAATAGTGTTAATGAATGAGTATATTAAAAATTACTGTGTATTTATTTGTAAATGCAATAGGAAGAAAGCTGATGTCATATCTATATCTATATCTATATCTATACATATATATAAACAATTGATTTCCTTTTATCTATCTTAATGGAATACTTTAAAAATTGACTCCAGAACATTAAGTTGAGAAAGCCAGTTAGCAGTTTTGGACCTTATTTTTTATGACTTCATTAAATCTTTTATTATTATTGACATCTATACTTTATTAAAACACTCTCTTGGCTTTAATATTGCAGTTTTGTCATTTCCATTCACCTCTTGGATGGCCCTCACCTATGTCCTACTTCCCTCTTCTTCTTTCCTCCTAAAAATATGAGCACGTGTGTCCTAAGGCCCAAGGCTGGTCTGTTTCTCGCTTTACTATGATTTCTGGAGTGCGCGTTCTTTCTGCTTGCGTGATTTCAGCGTGCATCCCCATGTAAACAACCCTCAACTTCTCGTCTCTATTTTTCCTTAGTTTTAATGCCACAACTTAAAATGCCCGCTAGGATGTATAAATTCAACTTCATTGCGTAAGCTCAGGAACTTTCTAATTCTCTTATTTTCTTAGTAACTAAAACTTGACGTGTTATCTCAAGCCTAACTCTGTCTTCCTTCTATCATCTCCCACAATGAAACAAAGTTTACTCTTTCTAGTCTGACTTCCTTGCCAACATTTTGCTCCAGATCATGATTCCTGCACATTTGCATGATACTGAGTACTAACATCAATTTATTATAGCATGTATAAAGCATTGATATTAAGTTAGTCTTTTAACTAGTTTCCCTGACTCTTTCCCCATCCATTTTACAAGTCCTGAACAGTACATCCACTTCACTGTCTGATACATACAACCAAATATGTCCAAAATCTCACTCTTAATGTCTATCCCAAACAAACTGTTAGTTTTCCTCATCTCAGTTGAAGAAATATCTGTCCTACCAAGTGCTAAAACCAAAACGTGTAATGTCAGTTTTGTCTTTTTGCCTGAGTCTCTCATTGTTTTTTTCCCTTAGGGGGATAATGATTATTCTCCTGCATCACCTTTGCCTCAGGGTTGGGATGTGGTTAAATCGCCTCCTATTCCGAAAAGTGTTGATCTACATACCTTGATTTCTACAACCCCAATGCCAATTTTATGCTATTTTTCTAGACTTTTATCTACTTCTCTTCACCAATGATCTCAGCTCAGTTACAGGTCTCTATCTCATGATCTTTCAGCACACAGAATCCTCAGGTTATCCCCACACTTTCATGTAAATAATTATATTATCAATGACCTGGTTGCTTAGTTTTTGATTATCTTAATTCTAATGACTTTCCTTTCTACTCCACTCTATTTTTGCCATTCATACTCCCCTGACTATGTAAATGCAAGAGTGAGAGAAGCAAGCATTCAACTTAAAACTATTGATGGGCAATACAGACCAAACTGAAATTAAAGAGTGTGAGTTTTTGGTAGCACCGATTAGAAAGGGCCTAGGATTTTTTTTTTTTTTAAACAAAACACTTAGCAACATTTAACACAAAGAAAAAAGATTTTTGCTCCATGAAAGGGCCTGGAAGCTAGGTATGCTTAATAATTCAAGGTGCTGCTCATGATTTGGAAGCCTGTAATGATTAGGGAATTAAGAGAGCTCAATAAGGAATTGATAGACTGGAGGAAATGGAAGGATCAGTGGACCTCAGATCTCTCTGAGGCCAAAACTCTTTAGTACTTTTGGGGGCATGAGAAAACAGTGATGATGAAGTGTGGTCAGAGAACGCAAAACCTAAATTCAGTGTTTCTGAAATGGAGCAGATTCTGGTTATGACAAAATCTAGGAAGTAACCTCAGAAAAGCAGGTGTGGAAATGACGATGACATTCCTACTGTGGGAGAGACCATTCTTCCGGTATTTGGATGTATAAAAAGAGTTCTTATTGCTTCCAGTATGTCCCTGAAACTTGTGTTTTACATTTTCAACAGTTGACTGCTTTGTTCTTTACACCACTTAACAATACCAGATTATGAACAATTTGCAAGTGTTTTCATAATATAGGTGCCAATCATCAGAGGTACTTTATCTTTCCTCATGAAGATTATTCACTCTTATTTGCTTAGTGAATCTCAGTAACAAGCATAAAAAACAAATCATTGAAATTTAGACTACTTGTTTTTAGTCATAATGGTTCCCATCAGCTCTCATATCTATAGCACTCACTGCACATTAACCATGCATTATTAACTCTTTATGTTCATTGAGGCAGCTCTCTTAGTTTTACAACCCCGTCAGACTTTAGAGTACCTAGAAGATCCTTAATACATATGAGTTGATTCATATAGCTGTGAAAGGATAGGTTCAAGTTCATTTATAACCCCAGCTGGAAATTTAATCTCTGACCACTGCACATGGGAGAGTTACTGAACATTTAAAAGTGAAACATATGAAGGATAATCTGAGAATATTCCAAGAAAAATTATTTTTGAGAATTGTGCATTTACTTATGCAAGGAGAAATGTATAAAAATAATATTTTCAAAGTTTGTATTTATAAAATTTACACTCAAATATTTTTTAAAGTTGGAGAAAAATATAGATGCTCTTTGGAAGCAAACATGGTGGTTCACTACCATCTTTGCTGTAATTTTCATATATACATATTTCTGAGATCCTTTGTTATTTCTTCTTATTGATGAAAATAGAGCAGTTGTTACCTATTTTGATGATCACAATTTATACATCTACGGCACCTGTCACAACACTGCATTGTATCACTGTGTCTCATCATAGAAAGTCCTTAGAGTATTAAAATAACCTATTATTATTTTTATTTTTTTTGAAACCCTTTGGTCCTTTTGGATCACTACCTCTGGTTTGTTTGTCAGTATGAAATGTTCATCAGAAATTTTTTCTTTAAATGAATTTTCACTGCCTTTGTCTTTCCTCATTCTGGGTGAAATAATGGGTGCTATTTCTTAGGTTACCTTAGGTTAGCCCTAAAGGGTTCTTACACTATTTTTATTTTTGAAAAGTCTTTTTTTCTTTGTTATTCTATTTGTGTATTATCTGACTTTATGCTTTTGAGCTAACTTATTTTCTCAGTTGCTTGCATTTATCTGCTGTTGAGCCCTCTATTGTATTTTTTATTTTGTTTATAGTATTTTTTAGATCCATTAGTTCTAATTGCAACTGTCTCATGTTTTCTTAGTCTTTATTCTGTCCCTGTTTTACATTGTCCATTTATTTTTGATTTCTGTAAGAATTATAATAACTGTTGCATTGAATTCCTTCTCAGGCATCCTTTGCAGTTCTCCTGGATTAAGATTTCTCTCCTTTTTAAAATTTTCCTCCAGTATTTGTGATGTGTTCTTCTGTATCTTTATTATTATTATTATTTTCATGGGTTGTAATAGGGATAGACTTTCAGATGCGCCTTAGCACCTGATAGATTAGAGAACTGGTACTGGCAGGGGATAATATGCAGAAAGGAACCAGGATAGTGGGGCCTGAAGGAACATCGCCAGTGAGCATTAGAGATTCAAGCTTCCTAATGTGCTGAGTTGTGTGTGTGGTTTCATAGTGATCCCCTCCTTTAGGCCAGCTCCTCAGCCTAAGGGTCTCATAGAGTCTCATGCCAGCTTCCAGCTCTAGGCTAATTAGGAGCACTAGATGCAGCCTGGGTATGGATTGTAGTTGAGACATGGTCACAGGCCAGGAGTTGTTCTCTTTTCTTTTGCAGCATGGAGCCTTGTCCTGGTGTGTTTGCTCCTATTGTTAACATGTGCTTTGACTCTGGTTACTAGTGTTCAGTTACAGTCTTGGTTTCAGCTTGGGGTGGGGGTGGGGGAAGGGCAGAGAGGTTGGTAGGGGTATTGAATATCCTACCCTCAGTTGCAAATAGTAGTGTGATCTATAAGGAGACACAGGTGACCCAATCCGACTCTCCTCACTGATTTGGGTTCCAGCTGTTCTAAATTGGGAGCTTTAGGCTCAAGCCAATAATCACCACTCTGCTTCTCTGCTCCTATAGCTGTCCAATAGCATATCTTTTTTTCCTGGATACCTACTCTCTGCACCTTCTTCCTCCACTCAGCGGTGGGTCTCCAAATCTCCCATGTGGATATGCTCTGAGTCAATAAATGTGGTGGATTCTGTACAGCAGCAGCCCCTTTCTCTCCTGGGCTGTACTGTTATGGTGTCACCATTTACACAGTTCAATCACAGTTTTTTCCTACCTCTTTCCATCAGATGGCTGCTCCTGATGTGTACTGCAGTTGTCCTCTTGTCTCTCAGGGGTTGTTAACTTTGTTCGGCAATATTTATGGAGGCGGTGATCCCAGCGTCTTCACTGTGCTGCCATCTTTCTGATCTGATGGCAGAGATTTCTTAAAGAAATATTTACCTGCGTATTTGGTGTGATAACCAGTTATACTGTGGTCACTGATGACAAAGTAATCTCCAATATTCTTACATTGCTGGAAAGTGCACTAGAATAGAGATAGGAAGAGTTTCTCTATAGAGAGTATTTTTGGGTCCTTGAATGGGTGATATAGGTGGTAGTTGGTAGAACCTTTTTAAAAATTTAATAAATCGTGACTTCCTGACTAATAAGATCTAAATCACCATAATATATATATTTCTAATATTTCGGAAATAAACAAAATATCTTTTCTAAGACATCGGTTCTTCCCAGAGCTGTTGATAACCAAAGGGTGTAGAATAGATTTCACAGGAGAAAATAAGTGCTGCCATCAGAAGATCATCAACAAATTTTGTTAAGTGAAAACAAGCAAGGTCACCCACAGAATGTATATCATGACTGACTTCAAAAAGGGAAATTGTATGTTAAAAACAGGATTGTGAGAATGACCTTTTTGATCAAATCAAGTGTATGTATTATCCACTCTGAAATAAAAATAATACATTTTAAAAGCCCTTTATTACTGAAAATAAACATTGAATTCCTCTAGTATTGACCACTAAGAAAGTAGTTACATGCATTATGGTTCTCTACATAATGAAATTAACTCTGCATTTATTGAAAAGTATGTAGTAGGTAGGCATAGATAAATTAGTAAGGGATCAACAGCAAAGTGCAGTATGTATAAAGTATCTTTCAGTATCTTTCTAATAATCACACAAAGAACATTATGTACATATGCTGTTCTATATTCCGATACTATTGTCTGGAAGGACACATGAACAGATGAGTATGATTACCCTTAGGAAGAGGAAATCGGATAAATGTATGGGGAGGATGACTTTTATTTGTCATTTTATACATTTCTGTAACATTCTTATTTTTAATATCTGCATATGTTATGTTTATTTAATGAACATAATAAACTAAAAATTGCTCAATATCATCTTCTGTATCTTGTTAAGATGATGTGAATCCAAATGATTGATCCATGTCACAGTAAATAAACTTCTGTAAAAATTCCTCAAGTGGATAAATAGCAGTTTTCATCCTAGAGATTTATATTCCTTTTTTATTCACACAGACTTTAGAAGTGATTTATTAAAAATGTGTTAAAATTCAAATTATTAGCAACAATAGGATGCAGTGGAAATAGCAGTGGTTTGTGAGTCTCACTGTAGCTGTTCCTCTTTCATGTGAATAGCCATCTCCTGTCTTTTGTGTTAAAAGGGGTGTACGTAGTTCATCTTTAAGATTCTGCTCCACCTTAGAATTCCAGGATTCAAACTCTTATTCTAGAAAGTAGAGGACTTGCTGCTAATTGAAATAATTCTGTGAACTGTTTGAAGGTTTTTAATAACATAATGGCATTAAACAGTAGCGATTAGGATGGTTGACCTCAGCAGGAACATCTTACACAAGGGTGTGGAGACTTCGGTGATTGTGGTAGGTAGAACAATGACCCCCCCAAAGATGTTCATGTCTTAATAACCAATGCCTATGAATATGTTGGCTTCTGCAGCCCTATATGCAGCTATGATTATTTAAAAGATGTTGAGATGGGAAAATTATCCAAGATAGTCACAAGGATACTTTTAGGTGGGGGGGGAGGAAGGGTAGTGACAGAGTGAAGCCTGTGACCTCTGAAGTCAAAGGTGGTGGAGTAAAGGGAGATTTGAAGATGCTACATTTCTGACTTTGAAGACTGAAGGAGGCACCCAGAGGTGAGGAAAATTGGCAGTCTCTGCATGCCAGCAAAGGCAAGAAAATGGATTCTTCTCTTCAGCCTCCAGAAAGAACACAATTCTGCTGATACCTTGATTTTAGCCCATTAGAGCCCACTTTGGACTTCTAATCCCCAGAAAGGTAAGATAATATTTATGTGATAATTTATTACAGCAGCAAAGAAAAGTAATACAGTGATTTATATTTGACATTAAAATTTGAGGGTCACATCAACTGTTGTATGTGCTTCCATCTCCTTTAATACCAATAAAAATTGTCAAGCAGAAGAAGATTGATGAAAATTTGAGGCCACTCACTAACAATCAAAATTACATATAGCATGCTGTTGAATTTTGTGGGTAAAATATAAGAAAAGACAAATCATAGCTACTCATTTTAGCAATTTTTTTCTTTTTGTTTAGATGCTGGATTTTTAATTGTAAATGTACACTATTTAAGAAAGAGTAATTACAAATAGATATTTAATGAAGGTCAGAAAGAGGGTATACTCTTCTACTTGGCACGAATGGTAGAAAACCACGGGGAATTGCTTTGGGTTTTGTCCTTTGCCTTCTAATATAAATGGCTATTTAGGAAAATGTAACATTTTGTAGTGATACTAAATTCTGCCTGTAAGAATGAATGGCATTGGCAACAAATATTTAACAAGTCCTGGTTTACTGCCCATCTATATCCCTTTTTACTCTGGTTCAGTATATCTCTGTTAGTTTCAATTTTAAATGTCAAGCACCACCAAAGTGGGACTTATAAGAGAAAGGAATTTATAAACACAATATATTACAAGTGTCTTGTTTTCCTTCAGAATTGACCATGTTTACCAAGATTTACTGTGCTTTTATTTCTCCCTGTAGAGACAGGGAAAGCACGTTGGTGAGAGTGATCTTATGAGAAAACTAGGATCATATTTAAGCCATAGTGAGCCTTAGGGAGGGATAATTCCAGGGTCTTTCTCTGAGGTCCACCCTCTGCCTAATGGCCTTCATTGTCAGAAGTCCAACATCATGTCTTGATGGAATATATTTGGGGAAGTGGGCTGGATGGAAGCGAGTTCCTTGAGTAGGGTCGGAACTACATGTTCTGTGAGTGCATCGAATAATTCGCTATCTTTGGGGTCAGAAGAAAACATAGCTATAGTATCTACATATTGCTCTTTGGAAATTTCAGTAGATGTTTGAATGAATTGTGTACTCTGCAGACAGATTGTCTTTGAAATTTGGGTCTGTTACACATATGTGGTGACCATGAGAGGTATTATGTAGGATTTATATCCTTAATATTACCTTACATTGCAGAATGCTGCAAAATAGAAAAAGGGAGTAAGAGACGGGACTTTGCTGCTCTAGTGCTTCTAATATCTGTCCATATAAAAATATGAATGAAAAATATAATATTCCTCAATTACATTAAGTCATTTCAATTAACTCTTTTGACACATGGTGTCTTGACTTACAATGCATTATAATTAGGTATATTTTCATTTTCTAAAGTATTTTTTTACAATATACCCAGCTTATTTTAAATATGTTGGATATATACTATCACTAAACAAGTCTTATTTTAGAATTTTAATGTGGGGGATTGAGAAACAACTTCTAAAAAAAATTTATTATTAAATTCTCATTACCAGGTTGAAGTATAGCTATGGCATGTTAGTATCCATGCACCATAATGGATTTCAGTCATTCCAAGAAAATCATGTTTTTAACAGAAATCTAATAAAAATCCGTCTTGTTAAGCATACAACTAGATGTTTGATCCAATTCATTGAAGGTTCTGATAACATTCACCAGCCTTTGTATCCAATCTATTCTTTTTTTGAGACATGAACATTCTTTCATTCTTAGAAAAACTATTCCAGGACTATTGTTAATCACAAGTGA
This sequence comes from Scalopus aquaticus, assembly GCA_004024925.1. Lineage (NCBI taxonomy): Eukaryota > Metazoa > Chordata > Mammalia > Eulipotyphla > Talpidae > Scalopus > Scalopus aquaticus. The sequence goes on from PVIJ01000248.1 coordinate 91,802, forward strand.
AATATGTCTTAATCCATTTATCCCAGTAAAACATTGGAGTAAGTGTGATGTGAGAATAGAGGTAGAAGGCTTTTTCTTCTTGGCTTCTATAGCAAGCAGGGCCAGCTTTATGGGCAGGTGACATTGTCATCAAACACTGTCACCATGCTCAGAGAGCCTGGTGTTTGGTTAATCCTCTGCTATCCCCTCCATGAAATTCTCAATATGTTATTTTTGAACATGTGGTCAGTGGAGGAGATACTGGGGTGACAGCCCATGGGAAAGTTTGTTATCTATCAGCAGCACCCATCTTCTTGCTCATGTCCTGGGTCCAGCATGCACCTGCGAGCCTTTGGCTTGGGCTGCTTCGGGGCAGTATGAGTAGTTGCTGTGCCGAGTGGGTAACTGAGCAGTAATATGGGAACAGATTTGCAGTGGTGACAAGGGCAGCAGCAACAGAAATGGAAATTGTGAGTAACTCTAAGCACTATGAGAAGCCATGTGTCCCATCAGTTCCCCGAGAGAGCAGGTCCTTGCAGCTTCTACACAAATATTAACTATGGTTTAGGGCTGGGGCAGGAGCTGCTGGTTCTCGGGGTAGGCTTTGTCAATAAATTATTACATGATAAAAGCATACACCGGACATTCCAATGTAATGTATCAGAGAATGGTAGAACTATTCAAAGAATTTAGTTTTTGGTTTTGAAAACTCCCACAACTTTGTAAAACAGGTATCTACAGGGTTACAGAATAGAATTAAACTTAAGGATGATTGCATTATCAGTAGACTGAAAAGAACTCTATTTTGATATGATACCTTCACATGAACAAATTATTAGCGATAAATACAATTTAAAAATTATTTCCTTATAATTAAAAATATAGCAATATGTTACATAAGTAGAATAGGTGTTTTCAATTATATGGAAATTATGATGTCGCTTTCAGCTACTTGAAAAACCTCTAGAAGTTATGGGAAATTTCCAGGAAAACACTAAAATAACACTGTGTAATTTTTATTTATTAAATTTAGACCTATGTAAAAGTCCTTTTTATGAAGATTTAAATCTTTTTAGAAAAAAAATGTTCTGTGAACCATTAACTCATAAGCCTAAAATTTATATTTCTAAATAATTGATCAGAAATTTTTAACAATGTTCTCACCATTTATAAAATCTTCTTATAGCTCAGCAATAGTTGCATCAGCAGGAATAGTTTCTCAAAATTAAAAGTTATAAAAAATCACCTGTGATGTGGTCATCAAGAGTGACTGACATAACATTCATTTATATGGATTGAAAATGAAAACACATTGTATATGTTTCGGTGACTTAATGAGTAAAGGTATAGAAAAGCAAGTCAAAATCTTGTGGCCAATTAAGATATCCCATTAAAAATCTAATGTATTCATTGTATTATTCCAAATTATTACAGCAAATATTATTTTCATAATTTATATTTTGTATTGACACCTATATTATTCTCACCTTTATTATGCTTTATAATAAAATATTTTTAAAGGAAAAGTCTATATATTTAGTAGCTTTAATAGTAACTTTTTCTCACTCCTTGTAGAAAGGGCCCCTCGTTTCCATTTTGCACTGGCCTCTATGAACTATGGAGCTAATACTGATAAGATTTAGCACTGAAGTTTCTCTCCAGATGTCTTCTCTTTGAATTCTTACTCTTTACAACTGAAACAAGAGAGATGATTTGGCCTATTAGAAATAGAAATGTTTCAGGTTTAAGAATATTTGCCTTTCAACACCCAAAACAATATAATTACCAAACATATTTTCTTTTCCATGAATTATTGTCATAGAACCCAGTCTCTCAGTTCTGTCTCTGCCTCACCTATGTGCTTTCGAAGATGGGTAGGCGAGTTACATGGCATGTGAAACAAAAAGTTGTTACATCCTTACCTAATGGAAGATTTTTCATTATCTTCACTCAATTTGATGTTTTCCCATTGACTTACCATTTGCTTGACTTCATCCTGAAAGAGAGAACAATGACAAGAGGCTCAGGTGTTCTGGTGGCCTCGAGTTTGAAGCTTGGAAGATTTATGTCTAGACAGCTGTGTGCAAAACCTCTCTGCACATGGAGATCAACATATCCCCAAAGGATATAATGAGCAAAACTAGAAGAATAATGAAGAAAAATGACAGGCACATGGAAGGGGAATAAACAGGGTATGCCTCTGGTAAATAACTCCCTGAAGGACTCTTAGAAAAGACTTACTGATTAATTGAATCAATCCATCATCCTTGGGGTGACAGCATCAATTTGCAATCTTTTTTGGGAGTTGTTTTACTCCATTCCTATTACAGCTTAAATTCATATGACGGTAGACTGAGAGGTTAAAAATATACCTGTTTTATTATTGAGGTACCATAATTTTGTGCTCTCATTACAGAAGAGGCTTACGCTAATTTTAATAACAGTTTAGACTGTGTCAGAACATCAACATGTGGCTTATAAAAGGATTTTCCTTCTCTGAATTTATCTTACATATCAACTCTCATTACCCATCTAAATTTCAAGTTTTTTGCTCCTAAACCTCATAGTGCTTCAAAATATTTAAAAAACAAACTTCATTATGATACTAGAGAACATAAAATGTGTATCACCTTTTGGAGGCGCTCACCTTGATTTTCTTTGTTGTTGTTGGCAATCATAATTCATAATAGCTGTGCAGATTTCAGTGGTAAATTAAACCCTTGAATGTTCAAGGGTTTAAGTTTTTGTTTTTGTTCAAGTTTTTGTTGAATTCAAAAGCATAGAGTACCTAAATGTCAGATATTTTGCTCTCAGAGCTATCAAATGTGATTGTTTCATGTTACTAGTATGTTTTAAATTGTGCATAATATATCCATCACAGATATCTTTTTTTCCTTTCCTGAGAGTAGGTTGAAGGTAAATGTGATTTAAAGAGGGTTGAAGGTAGATTCAAGCAAATATTCTCATGTGATGAAAGTTACTCAGACTATTTTTTTTATTATATTATGTAAGGATCTTGAAGGTTTCAGAAGCTTGATAACACAGCTTCCTAAGTGCCGGCATCGAGTGCCACAACTTTACCAAAGACAGATAAAATATGTCAAGGAAAATTATCTTGACAATTATAGGAAATATTCAAGATGGTATTGGTTAAATAATCTTGATTTCACTTATATTGGCTAGAACAAGCTCCTAACCCTGAAACTAAACTTAATTGGTCAACTAATATTTAAGACTGTAATATATTTACTTATGTCTATGAGCTATTGGCTTTTAAAAGTTATAACATAATACAACATTTAACATTGAGACTGTACAGAACCTTAAATCATTTATGATCTTAAAATCATCCTTATCAGGGCTCAATCTTATTTACACACGGTGGGGCTAGGAATTTGGTTTAATCTATTCTGAGCAGAGTACACATACTGGAGTTTGTTGTAGAAAGGTGTTATTTGCATGGTTATCTTGAGTAATTTCTTACCCAGTGGGCCTTAGTTTATTGTCTCTATAATGAATGGATTTAGATCTTAAAAGGTTGTTCTATAATGTGATCCATCTAAAAGGATTTCGAATTGCTGAGTTTAAATAGTCCACTTGTTGTAGTACAGTGGAATGTTGAAAATTTGCTTCGCTGTATCAGAGATTATGTTTCTAATAGTTGCTAAATAAAGACATTGGTGCCACCAACAAATAGATTTGTTATTTATCAGATGCACACCCTTATTTTTGTGAACTCCATAAGGGATCTTTTAAAAATATGTAATATTTATCAATATATGTAATATGTATATGTATAAATATGATCTATTAACTTTCTCTTTATGCAACGAAGAGGTGGGCATTTGACCTCAGAGTGAAGCAGCATTGAGATAGCCATCCACACCTATCAAGAGGTCACGAACTGGCATCAGCGTGCTGTTCACAAAAAAGTAAAAAAACAGACTTGATTATTTGTAGTTTCTCACTGTGTGGCTCCGAAGTCAAGCCTTTTAAGTGATTTCCTCCTTCTTGGATGTTGTCTTGAAGCCTTCCTTGTTTTCCAACAAAACAATATTTTGGCATATTGGCTTCTAGGGGATGCATGTCTGTGTGCAGTAAGAGGAAGGACACAACCCCATCAGTAGCTGAAGCCTGTGACCCTTATCCTCTTAGTACATATAGTGAACCTTACCTAATTTATGCTTCTCCAAGCATAAATTCAGTGTCCTCTTTCCTACTTGCCTCCCCAGCCCAACATGCTTCACTATAGTTGTCATCAAAGGGTCAATATATGCATATTTTAAATAATCTGGTTTATAAAAAACAAGAAAACACTTAGTTAACAAAAGTATTTAACCTAGTGCCCTAACACTTCTGTCAGCTATTAGCCTGATGCTAACTCTAAGTTCTAGGTAGAAGGTGAAAAAATCCTCCAAATGACAGCACGTCTATTCCAGGCAGTCTTATAAAAGAACCCTTAGTGTCAAGAGATAATGAAAGTACAAGTTACCTATGACTGAGCTAAAATAGTGCCATGGCCTGGCAATTTCCTTTTACTACCGATACATCCCTGCCCAGCATAGAACATCAGCATTGCCTTCATGTAAATTTAATAAGGTTTCCCGTCAGTGACATAATCACTTACACCATGAGAAGGATCAGAGGTTTTCAGGGATGGCGCAGAAACTTAATTGTTTTTCCATTTATTTTTAAAATGCAAATTACACTAGTAAGTCAAAAAAATCACTCTGTTAAAAATACATTCAGAATTAACAAACGCAAAAAAAAAAAAAAAGAAACACATCAGGATTGTACCTCTTGCCTTCTGAATATTAGGTTTATAACAAAAGCTCAGCCTAGAAAAATAGCATTCTTCACCGGATTTTGAGGAGGATACAGCTATACAATTTAGATGTTTTCCCAGATACAATCACACTACTGTGCTCACTGCTCCCAAAAAAGACCTGTCCACTGATTACTTTTTAGTAGTCAACACTGTTTTTAAAAAATTTTGGAGGTGATGATAGTAGTGATTAGGTGGTAACTTGGCTGCAACTTAAAGCAGGAATATGAGGGCTTATTTATTCTCTGTGCACTGAAATCTCTACCCATATACATGTCCCGGAAGGTGGATCTCATCCCAGCATGGACGTACAGTGAAACCTCATTTCAATGGCTGCACTACTAGCCATATTAGAAGAGTTTCTGGCATTATTAGTATTTATATTTTAAGAATCAAAGGACAATACATTGGTAGTAAATATTCTTCTCATACACTAAACATGCATGTCACTATAAAATCATCAAATGAGGTTTCACTGACATGGTTGCAATTGTCTATTTTATTTATGTATGTAGGGACGAACACAAACAAGCTACTGAGAAAATTCAAGCACAAGTGCTGGAACCTTTTTTGTTCTAGTTTATGTTCCAATAGTAATCTTTGTTCCTTTATCATTTTCAAATGTGTATGTGTGCATATCACAGACACCCATGCAAACACAGTAATGGGACTGTTTATGTAGTTCTGGATGGGCTAAGGTCCAAAGCAGGTTAACCCAATAACTGAAACTTCATAGAAACCAAGAGAAAAGTTACTCCATGCCAATTTATAACTTTCAACTCTGAATTTCATTGTATTTAAAGATGGTGCTTAAAAAATGATTTTAGTGTCTCAGGTGGAATCTCATCCTAGCATGGGATGTTTTCCCAAGAAAAAAACATGACTCATCTGAGTTCCTGACAAGCCTGAGCTAATTATGTTTTCCACTAATGAAAAGCAAATAATGCTTGAATATATAGAACAAAATTTCCTAGGAATTCAGAATATTCCATAAACACATTGACCTACTATTAAGTTTCCAAAGGCATCTCGTTGCCAACTACGTTAACAGCACAGTTTTTCTGCCACGATAATACAGGAGGATTAAAATACATTCTAACACACAACAGATCCCCCAAATACCACAAAGAGATCTCAAATATTTCACCAAGGTAACTATTGTTCCCCCCACCCACCCAAAAAATAATCTTGTACGCTGAAGTTAGGAAAAAAAGTTCACCTACATAGGGCCTTCAATTTGAATTAGATATAAAAGAGTAAACATAGCTAATACATATTCAGTTGGCCTCTGTTGATAGAAATCCACAGCCATTTCTGTGTTAGTAAAAGACATTTGTAGATACTTATAAAAGCACCTAGAGTGCAATAAATAAAATCAGTGAGTTAAGCCATTTCTGTTCTCTGCTTCCCATAGATGAATGAGTTTAGTAGATTAATAAGTTTTACTTTGTCCCACCCAACTCCATCAGATGACCACATTTAAGGATTATAAAGATGACGCTCGTGTATTGTCATTATTATGGTTTCTTGTCTCTTTTTTGGCCACCATGGAGGCTCAATGGTAAAGCACTTTGCTGACAGCTGGCAGTTTTCATACACAGACACATTGGAGCTGCTGATCTATGCAGTCTTGTTCCTTGACGTGAAACACACAGACTTGAACTCATTTGGAATTAATAGCAGTGTGTTAGCCTAAAGGAAGTGACTTGGGATGTCTGTACTGAGATTTTTGGGCACACAACTTAGGTGGGTTAAGGCAAGTATGTACGGTACAGCCTTTAGGGCAAACAACCTGCCATTTCGGACTTCAGTTACAAGGTCATAATGGCATGTTTTGTTTGTTTTGCAATCGCATTGCCTACATAGCCGTGGTGCTATCTCAGGACATATGAAGCGCAGAAGACTGGGCTCTCAAATCTGCCCTGGATGACCTCGCAGACTGACTGACTGGGCTGCAGAGGAGTGAGTGATGGCCGGCAGAGGGCACCAACACGTCTCCTTATGAACTTTCCAAAGGCCTGGGAGAAAGAAGCCTCTTTCTGGAAATCCAAGATGGGTATATCCTGCATATTTGTCTGTTTCAACTAGAAAAAGGAGGTGAGTGGAAGAGTTGTATACCTGTGTGTGTGTGTGTTTGTGTGTGTGTGTGTGTGTGTGTGTCCCCCAGGGTGTGGAGGTGTATGTTCATCCCAGGGTGTGGAGGTTTTATGTTTATTTTGTTAAAAGTTATGTCTATTTAAACTCAGTTGCTTCTTGCTCTTCATAAAATGCTGGAGGTCACTGTGAAACAAGTTCTTTGAAAAGTCCAGGAGTTGACATACTGAAGCCATCTGCATTATTTCGACCTAAGAGAGAGAGGGAAAAGATGTCTTGAATTAACCATGGGGGATTGCAGAGCACCATTTCTCAACTCTCCATGCACAAAAACAAGCCAAAAAAAGAAAAAAGGTCCAAGCCCAAATTGTGCTTTAAGCAGACAATTTTCCTCTGCTTTTCTTTTTCCTCAGTTCAACCTCCTGGATAGAGAGGCCACTTAATGGTAATTTAAAATCCATTTCTGGGGACAAGTGAAATGAGTATGTATTGCTGTACGATTAGACTGCCAAAAAGATGCTGTGTTTTCAAATATTGTCTAATATACCATGGAGTATTCTCACAACTTGTCCTGCAGGGAGCCCAAACAGATCTCTATTTGTTATGGCACATAGGTCAATGGCAGGCAAAGCAGCTACTTTGTTGGAAAATTAACCTATGGACATAGAAATGTTTTCGGGCAGCAGCTACATAGCTATTATTTATTTGAAAAAGGTTTACCAAACTGTAAGAAAAATATGTAATCCTTTCCTTTTTAGATGGAGTATGGATAATCTGAAGAATTACTAGCCAAGAACATTCACCCAATTTAACTTGAAAAAAGTAAAGAGAACAGTCTATTCATTGACAACAAGAACTGAAATGCAGTGTGAATGAAAGTCAGTTATGACAATGTTTTCAAAGCTTTGTCCAGGCTTTTAGCCACGGAAGATTTGGTGGGTATAATGGAAGCCCCACAGCTAAAACTGCACATTGCTTTTAAGCATTTGCTTTCCTTGTAAGGTACAGCTTTTATTTCCAGTTGCTATATAACATCATTAGGGTGTCTGAACTGGCCCATGATGCTAAATTACTCTTACTTTATGAAACTTATTTATGGCAGGTTGACAGGAGAAGGTACACGCCAAGAAAAAAAAAAAAAGAGAAAGACAAAGGAGACACTCAGGTCTCACTGCTCAGTAAGGGATGACATTTCTGAGAGAATGAGTTTTGATTTTTCATAGGATTTGAGTAGGAAGTGGCTCTCAAATGACTGGTTTTGATGGCTACAAAGTTGAAAAAGTCCTTTACTGAATACTTTGTAATGTGAAGTCAACAGGAAAGAAGAGGAAAGCCAGAAAAGTGCAGGGTGCAGGCTGGTGGGGAAGTATGGGAGCTGAGGGCAAAGAAGTACAAATAAATAAATTAAAAAGCAGGGGATATAACAGTGGAGCAAACTCACAGTCTAAGATTTTGAAAGAACACTTGTTGGTAACTGGGGCTGTACATTAACAGTGGTGTGACCTTGGTTTTCCTTTCTTTTGGTTCAATTTCCTCATCTGTAAAATATAATCTTAGTGTTCTAGTATTTGAGATGTTCTAGAGGTATTTATGGAAAAGGGGATTGTAGTATTTTGACTGGCAATTTGATATGTATCTTAAGTATTTCTAACTTTTAAAATTTAAATTTTGTTAAACATTCAACTCATTTCATAAGCAGTGAGTCTTGAAAACTCTTAAGTATTTTATCATTCTTAGCAAGCAGGAAAACAGTATTTTGATTTCTTCTGATTTGGAGTTTAAAATACTGATAAAATAATGGGATCAAAAAATTTAATGTTGGATGTTAAAATTGGAGAGTCACCTTTAAAGAGTATTCAAATCATAAATGCCTAATTTGAAACAATATCCCCTCTTGTGGATAATTAGCTTTCTCAAGATAATATTATAGTTGATCCTTACAATGTGGGTGCATCTAATTTATTTTAGATTGATCACATTTATTGATCATTATATTGACCAGTACATTGAAAAGATATGTGATAAAATGTTTTGTGGTGGTGTCAGAAGCAAGGAATTACAAGTCTTGCAGATATTCTGCTCAACTCTAAGCACAAAAATATTGTTACATTTTACTTGGGCTGATATTATATGTGACATACTATTTACAGAGGAAATCATTTGAGATATATAGTATATATTTGTAGTATGTTTATATAGTGTATATGTAGTATATATAAGCATATATGCTATAATACTATATATAATATATATTTCTGACTTGATAAGGTCTTTTTATCAGTAATATTGGCTGACATAGCACTTTTCTACTACTAATAGAATTTTTATTAGGTACTTGCTATGTGACATGCCCATATTTTACATGCACTATTTTGTATAAATATAGAACAATTTCCTGAGTTAAGTATGTTATGGCTATTTTGCAGGTAAGGAAACTTAAGCTTGGTGAATATTATTCAAATAAAATTACATATGCAAATTCAAAGCATCTCACCTCAGGCAATCTGCTTCACTGTGTCATTTAGGCTTATGGCTTTCCTTTATTTTTTCATATAAGAGTTTATATAAGACTGTGATAAAATATTGAAAAAATGAGGAAGAATTTAAGGAATCTATCATTTTATTTTTTGCTTAAGCTACCAAATCTTTTTATAGTGCAGGGCAAAAGTGAAAAAGAGGAGTATCAGAGAGTTAGAGATTAAGAAATACTTACTAAAGGAAGTACATTTTAAGATAGAGAATGAAGGATACTGAGGTTCCAAAGAGTGGAATTTGGAAAAAAAATATATATTTAGTGCCAAGAAACTGGTATGGACGATTGGAGAAGGCAAGAGTTCTAGTTTACTTGGGGTTGCAGTGGGGGAAGATGTCAACTATTATACTAACATGTGCTCAATATTTTATAAACTTCAGGAGGATAAGGCCAGTTGTTATCCTTCATTACATTTCTTCAGGATCTCCTAGCATCATTTATATGTGGTGGCTGAGATTCAAAACTTATTAAAGGCTGAATGGAAGAGATACTTCTACACCACATCAGGGCCAGACTGGAGTAGACTGGCAGGCTAAGGCTAGGAGCTTGGGCTTTGGAAAGGAGGTAAAGGGAGTCACTGATTGCTTTAGATAGGGGAGTGAAATTATCAGAGTTGTTCTTTAGGAAGATTAATTTGCAGCCACAAAGAAGGGGGGACAGAAGAAACTAGAAATCTTTGGAGTTGTGAATACCTGAGTTAGGGTATATAAAACAGAGGATGTGTATGTATTGCTCATAGAGAGAATGCTTTGAATGACATACAGTACTTATTGATTGACTTCTGAATTGATAAATTCTTTTATGAGTGGTGTTAACAAGTGTGTTCAGGGAACTACAAGAGACACAAAGAAAAATGCAGGCAAGATGCATAGGTCATTCTCTTTTTAAAGGGAAACTTTAAAGTGATGTTTCAAGATTAATCTCTTTGGAGGAGATACACTAAAAATCCATTTATTATCCTACAGACTAACAATTTTAAAAGGTAAAATGGTTCAATGGTGGAGGACAACGACAACAAACACATATCTTCAAAAAGAGAAGCTCACATTTCAAAATGAATTGGAATCTTACTTTCTATTTTGATCTTCACTTGCAATTCAGCATATCACTTGATGCTGATATATAGAATTTGTTATCAGTTGTTATCCAAGGGAATTTGCCTAAACACAGATATAAAAATCAGGCTCTGATTGTATGTCTGCTTTCTTGAGTGCTAGAGTTAAGGGTCTGATAAGATTCACTGTTAAAATCTGGTTCCATTTTCACAAAAGAAAAATGATAGAGAAAGAGTATTGCTAAGCTTTTAACTTTTTAACACTATATAAAACTAGGGTAATAACCTTTTATGTATAATTCAAATGAGAATACTTTTGATAGTATGGAGGGGGGCTGATAAGAATTATATAAGGACAACAGTTACAAGCTGGCATTATCCTAAGGAAATCAGAACATATTTTTAAGGTTTATGCATAGTTACATATAACTATCTACAATGCTACATCATTTTCAAAATATACAACTTTTGGATAACTGAAAGTAGTAGTATATTGTATAGACTGTTGAGCCATGTAGTTGATACTTTGTAAGACTAAGGATAATTCTGGGGATGGCATTTCTGATAAGTTAAAAAATACAGAGAAAATGCTATTAGAAGTATCCTAATCAAAAACAATAAAGAGTAACTACTGGAAGAAAAGTTGCATGCCATCTATTTTGTGCCACTATAATGCTCACATAATCATCTTTCAGTATCCCAGAAGAAGAATACCTCCAAGATGAAGTACTTACATGTACATAGGCTGTAGTTGTAAATGAGATGTCTTCTGAGGCCCTTGATAGCCGTAAGAGTCAAAGCCACCTATGAAATCAACTGAAAAGGGACAATTGCCTTCATAAGTTAACTTTTCAGATGAGAGAAGCATTCATGATCTTGGTCTTGCACAGATTACTAAAGCTTTTATTAATCTATTAAACCAAAAGTAACTAAACATAGAGGAAAAATAAAATAGTACCATCAGGTAGTGATTAACACCCCCATATCATTTAGAAGGTTCAATTATTTTTTACATGAATCTACCCACTTGGGAGAAGAAATTATATACACTTCTCAAGCAACCAAAACTTAATTCAAGTAATAAAATTCACCTGCATATTAAAGGTACCATACGCCTTTGTTTTGGTTTTTGCATGGAGATTTTCTGCAACTCATTACAAGTGTAAAAATAATGATCACTAGGGATATGTATCTACTGGCAATTGTAGTCTTGGTAGTAAGGTCAAAGTACCATGGTGTAAATTAGCACAGCAGTCCCTGCCATCGTGTGGTTTAAATTCTGAAATAAACAATCAGAAATAAGATGCGATTTAACTATGCACCAAATTTACATAGCTTTTTCTGATTGATCTGTCACTTATCAATATGCATTTAAAGGTCCTCCATGATATTTTATGGCTTGAGAACCCATTTCTTATTAGTGTGGTAAACCATGCATAGATAAATGCAATATATACACATAGATATTTAAAGGATGATAAGATAATCAAGAACTAATGTGGTAAATAATATGTTTCAAATTGGCTGACTTAATAACTCTTATTCCACATGTGTTTATAATGTAACCTTGACAATCCTCCCATCTGGTGGTTTGTGTCTATATCCCTTCCTCTTAAATTTGGGCAGAACTTTGTGGCCACTTTGACCACAAAATATGGTAGAAGTAATACCATGTGATTTCCCAGGTTATGCTCTAAAAATGTCATACAGTTTGCTCTTGTTCTTTTGGGGTGTTCATTCCTTGAACATGGCCACTCTGTCTAAATTAGAAAGCCCAAAACTAGTCAATGCAGAGATACCATAGGAGAACACTCAGATACTGTGATCTGGCTGATAGGCTAGTGGAGGTCCATTTGATAACCAGCATCAGTACACAGACATGTGAGTGAAATGCCTCCAAATGACTCCAGCCCTCAGTTATTGAACCAGCCCTGTCTGGAGTCTTCCAGCTAAGGTTTCCGCATTAGGGATCAGAGATCAGCCCTCCTGATTTTGGCTGTCTGAATTCTTAATCCATGGACTCTTTGAGCATAATAAATGGTTGTTTTGTACCAGTAAGTTTTGGTAGCAAGAGTAACTGGAACTAAGACCAAGTAACTTAAATACTAAGAGTACCATGAAAGAAAAATGTTTTGGTTTTTTTTTTCTTCTCATTCCCATGGATGTTGTATGGTGGTAAATCAAAAGGCTGCTAACATAGATGGTGGAAAGGAGAAAGGAAGGGAGACAGAGACTGAATTAGGAAGACTTACAATAACTTTACTTTTTCTAGTATCATATTCTACTGCCTTAGCATTGGCTAGTTTTTGCTCTTTTTTCAATATCTTAGGTGCTATTGATGCAAGGTGTGAAGTAACATAAAGTCCATGATGTCTGTTTGTCTGTTTACTGGGGAGATATTTTTTAATAGATATTATTATTATATATTTTTTTAGAGAACTTTAAACTCACAGCAAAATTGAGGAGAAAGTGCAGAGTCCCTATGTATCTAGTCTCTACACATGTGCAGTCTCCCCTGCTATCAACATCCCACAGCAGAATGGTACATTTATTATAGTCCATAAATATACATTTACACACTTAAAATCATTCAAAGTTCAGAGTTTACATTAAGTGCACTCTCCGTGTTTTATATTCTATGGATCTGATGAATGTATAACGGCATATATTCACCATAATAGCAGCATGCAGAACAGTTTTGTAACATTGTAATCTAAAAAGGGGAGGTTCCACGTCCCCTGCCCCACCTAATGAAAGGTGGAGCTGAGCAGGTAGGGGAAGCTATAAAGTGGTTAGGAGTGAAAACGTAGGGAGAAAACTTGGAGAAGTCAGTTGGAACAGAGAGAGTGAGGAGGCAGCCATGCTTGCTTGTTGGCCCTGAATTTACATCAGGGAGGGGGACATGGAAGGAAACACTTGGAATAGAGTGAGGGACCCGTGGGGAGGCTGACAGTGGCAGCCTTTCTGTTGACATGTATTTTGATTTTGCTCCTTTACTTCCAGACCTGCCTGGCCCATTCTTCCTCTTTCCTGTCCTTCCCAGCCAGAAGGTGCCTTAGACTTGTGGCAAGATTTTGGGCCTCAGTGGCCCTGCTTTGGGCCAACCTTTTGGGAAACTTTGGGTGTTTCATTGGGAAACTATATCCTCTATTCTATTCTCTCTATGCAGAATCATTCTATTAAGGTTTTTACATACTAAGAACATACTTTTTCTTTATACAGCAGGTGGCAGAACACATTTAGTGTGTCCAAGTTTAGGGGTCTTGGGGTACCACTCAGCCTGCACACTGATAGTTTCACTGACTTAAAAAGATCCTCTCTTCCCTCCCTAGCCATTCCTCCCCCTCCACTAACCTCTAATAACTGCTGATCCTTTTACTGTCTCCAAAGTTTTGCATTTTCCAGAATGCCATCTCATATTGTTGGAACCATACAGTATATTTTCCTCCTCTCTTCCTTCCCTCCCTCTATTCTTTCCTTTCTTCCCAGTCTCCTCATCCTCCTTCCCTTTTCCCTTTGCCACTCCCTCCTTCCCTGCCTCTTCTCCCTTGACCTCTCTTTCTTTCCTTCCACAAGCCTTTTAAGTTCTGTATTGTCTATGTGTAAATTCATGTAAAAGGTTTATTTATCTACATACTCTTGTTGTAGTTGTTCATGCAGAATCACAATTAAGTTTGTAAATAAATAAGTTTCCTTAAGGATGCCTTTGCACTTCCAACATTGCTGTGCCTAGCCTTGCAGCCCCTCTTCTATTCACATTTGGGTTGCTATTGTACAATCAGTGGACATTTCCCTTTAATAATCCAATAAGCGAACTTATATTCTTTATTTTTACTCAAAGACTTGGCACTTGCATATGTATAGTTATTTCCATAATTTTGTAAGGTATAGTGGGGAGATGTGGGGTTAGGTTTCCTTTATCTAAGGTAATTGATAATAAACATTGCTCATTTTGGGGCCAGAATGAAAGCCCAAAATTCTTGTCATTAAAACTTAGTGTATAAAATCTACTGGTTGCACTTGCTGAATTTGTAAATATGAAAAGCATTACATTTCTCTGCTTTGTCACTGTATCCTTAATATACCTTCATAGAATAGCCGAAGGACAAAGTGAGGCAGTGTAGGCATATCTGTTCAGGTACTTTTAATGCAAAGAACTTTAAAAAAATGTGACTCAACTGGTTTAAATGAAATCTATTCTCTCATAAAATGTGCAGAAGAACACTGTTTCCAGGATTAGTTAATTCACCTGCTCCTTTACATTATCAGTGACAAAGTTTGTTTCCAAATTTTTACTTAGCTGTTTTCAGCATGATAATTTGAAACACGATCTAGCTCCCTTCAAGGTCTCAAAATGACTGAAGTAATCTCAAGAATCAGATCCTGACTTAACCATGTACCAAAGCTATACAGCCTTTTCTGATTGACTTGTTTCATTTATTAATATGCATTTCAAGTTCCTCCACATCATTTTATGTCATGACAACCCATTTCTTTTTAGTGTGGGAAACCATTTTTATCTGAGGCAGAATTGAATTACTCTTCTTGTCAAATGTAGAAGAGTATAATGAAAAGAACAGAGACCTTAATGTTAGAAGGCCCAGGGTTCAAATACTTTGACCATTTGCCAGTTATGTGACCTTAAACAAATCATTTAACATCTCTTAAAATAGGAATTAAAATTCTTCCCATACAATTTGTGTGAAGATAAAATAGGAGCCCTAGAAAAAGTAAAAGTCCCTGAAGAAATTCAGGATTATGTTTATAATGCTTCTAAGCCATGTAGCACAGGAGGAATAAAGGCAGAAAGTTCTGAATTTGGGACAACATGGAAACATATAGAATATTTCATATCAGATGATATAAAGGAGAATTTGTTATTTTTTTCTGAATTGCTTACAGTTATATATCAGTTAATATACACAGGTGAAAGAGCTATAGAGTAAATGAATAATGACTATATTTAAAGTTTGTATTTTGATAAATTATTGTCATTGACTGAATATTGCATAACAACCGTAAATTCCCATTCACCTGGGTAGGCTCCTGTCTTGTTAATTGAGGACTAGTTTCCTGTGACATACTGACACTGACAGTGTTAGACTTTTCTTGTTCTGTCCATGTCCCTCCCTGCTAATTGTTCTCCATTACCTTTCCTGTGTCCTTTCTAGAAAATTTACTCTTGTATTTTCTTTCTATGTCTAATCTAATGTTGTAGGGATATTCTGATGTGAAGCATAATTGAAGCAAAAACCACCAGTGCTGGATTTGACAGTGATGTCTTGGTTTTCTGTAATGTATCTTTCAGAGATGATAGGTGAGCATCCTTCAATTTAGTTTAGTTCAATTCCTTTTTATCTGATAACTTGTGCAGATAAACATTTAAGAAGTCCTTTCTTGGGAAACATTTATATTCTCAGTCCCATCTTGTATAATTCTGACAATCGTGATGTTTTCCAAGTAAGGAGGGATGTTTTCTTTATAGACACGTGGCATATTGTCTATGTTATTTCCATGCTTATCAGAAAATGTGAAAGACAGAGGAGTAACTGAGGCCTGAATTAGAATTAGGAGAATGAGAAAGGATTACAATGGGTGCGAGATAAATAGAAAAAGAGAAAACATAGGACATGCCAAGTTTTGAATATGGGGGAGGGGAGGAAAAGGCAGGATTAAAAGTGAGTCTTAGAAATTTTTCGGATGGGAGAATGTTGTTGCCTTAATAGCACAAAAAGAAATGTCAGGAGGGAGTTTATATTTGGCTTCATTTTGGAAGTAGTATTTGAGTTACACAAATTAAGTGCCTGGGTCAGGAAACACTTGGGAAGAGGGAAATGCATCTATAGTTGGTATAAGACAAATTGGGAACTTGCTGAAAATCTTGATAATTGGTAGGAAAACATTGTTTTCTTTCTCGTCATTTCATCGAATCCTAAATGGAAACATACAACTGGGAAGAAAGTGACAAAATAAAATTTGCCCTTGTTTAATCTTTGCTTCTTTGGAGGAATTTGCCTTTGGTCCTCTGAAGACAACTCAGGAATGTTACCATTTTCTTTGCAATTATTACGGCATTTTCTCTTTGCCTCAGTTTTCCTATCCAAACATGGGTATGTTTGCATTTACTGACCTATGGAGACACAATTATTTTAAATTAGTAAAGTGCCATATCAATTTAATCACTATGATTTAATGACATTAATAGCAGTGGAGTTTAGAACTTAGCAAGTAAGAGAAAAATGCTTTTGGATAAATAATCTTTGCTAAAATATATTCCTTATTGTGAGCTTCACTTTTATTTAAACCTTTTAATCATGAACACAGAGTTCAGCAAAACTAAAACTGCCTTTTTCAATACATGTTGGCAGTGAGGTATTGTAATTCAAAATTGTACCTTGATTTATAATGACAAGGCCAACAGACAAGTCAACAGACTTTCTTTTAGAGAAAGAGTTGGAAAAAACCATCAGGGGAAATTTTAAGAGGTGGTTTACAGAAAGCTAAGCCTAAATATTTAGAAGAACTCATTGAAAGACATTAAAGAATTGGAGTGGGCCTATGGAAACAGAATGTGTATCTATTATCTCAGCGGGCAAGATTTCCAAAGGTACTTATGTCTAGTTGTACAAAAGGAAATTAGAGCATAACTGACCATAGGCTAAATTCAAAATAACCCCCTTTCTCCCACACAGGCTTCCTTGGTGGTAGGGATTAAGCTGGGGATGTGAGCTTGAGCTGTTAGGTCTGTCCTGAAATCCCCGAGCAAACTTTGTGTGTGTGTTTTCTGATTAGGAAAACACTTTGTAGGGGTACTTTGTCTCCTTGTTGCCTCAAAGGTCACTAAAGTGTTATGCTACAGAGGCTTCTGGCAGGTGAAGCGCGCACAGAATGAAATGAAACTTATTAGCTGAATCACTGCAGAGGCTTCCCTTCCTAGCCTTGTTCAGCAAATAGATTTTCTCATAGATTTTGTTTCTCTTTTAGTTATCTCAGAAACCAACCTGCAGTATTTTTCATTTGATAACTCATTTACATATGCTAAAATAAGAATGTGAAAGTAATCACACCAATGGTATCAGAAGAAATGAACTATTTCTTTGCTAGAAATAGTTTGAGTAATCACTTTACACTTTTGGTCCTAAAACTTAAAAAATGAAATATGCATTCCACTCAATAAATCGCTTTGTCTTTTTGCACTTACTTATGAGAACTTGCTGGTTCTCAGAGAGGCGATATCTCAGGTGATATTTGAAGAAACATGCTGGGTTTCTGCAGAGACCAGGATCCTACTATTGAATAGTCTTCTAATAATATAATGCCCCACTGGACACATCATGGGGAGGCAGTGAAGTAGCATAAAGATTGAGGGCTCTGGGGCCAGAAGACCTGCACTCAGGTTGTGTCTTCACTTCTTCCCAATGTCAGACCAGCAGCAGGTTACAGTTGCTCTGAGCCTCTGTGAAGTGGGCTAATAAGCAATTCCAGCTTCACTGGGTTATTGAGAGAATTGTGTCCTGTGTGTAATACTTAGATGCCTGTATATGAAAGATAGAGTGTGGATAGATTTTGGATGTCCTATCTTTTTGAAAGGGAATATTTGAAGAGAATGATTTGAATTATGCTTTAAAATGCATATTTAAATTCTCTTCTGAGAGGATGAAAATTTTCCGGCAGCGAACAGATCGAGACAAGGCTCAAAGATGTGAACTTTGTATTATATTTTACTAGAATTCTGTCTGTAGAAGTCATACACATGTAGAAGTCATCAGCAGAAGCTAAGGTGAGCAGAGGTAGGTCTATAGAATCCCTTCCAACACCCACTTAGTTGGTTAACTGTGGTCTGACAAGCAACAGGACTAGAATGTATAACATAATGCAGAAAGAAAGAGAAGATATTTTATATTAAAAAGACTACATAGAATTGAGTTTCCATCTTTCAAATACTTTTATTTGAAATCATCTTGTATATTATCTGAAAGGACAGAGAGAGGCTATTACCAAATGGTGTGTGGTCTATGAAGCTTTGACAAGTATGTAGCAAAAGGAAATATTCAGTGAAGTAGATGAGAACAAAGAAATGGAGACCTTACCCCTCCCTCCCTGGGCATGAGGTCAGAGCTTGCTGGAAGAGTTTGATGTTAACTCTCAGATTTGGGCAGGGTTGAGAGGAAACAAAAGGGTCATTGCCTATGTAGAGAAAGGTTGAGGTTCTGGGGAGAAAAGTGAAGAAGTTTTTGCTTGATAGTTCTGGTATTCTAGGATTTGAGTACCAGGCTGAAGTAGTCTAGCAAAGATTTGGGACAGGTCCTGTCACAGGAAAAGAGTGAATGCACCGTTGAGCAGGAGAAAACCTCCGTGGGGGTCAGTGACTTTCTCCAGCAATATACAGTGACCCAGAGGAGACAGGGAGGGACCACCTCTGAGCCTCATTGGGCATATTTGTTGAAAATCCAAGGAAGATGGAAGTGCCAACCATAAAGGAAACAAGGGTGCTGGGGAGAGGATTGCTGCCATTGCTAATCCCGGAGATAGATAATGAATAGAAAGATCCAAGTATAAGAAAAACAAGGGTTCCAGTGGACGGAAACTCCTAAAGCTCCTAAATAAGGAAAAGAAAAATTTCTCAGGGGTGGAAGGATGAGGTGGGTGGAGTCAGAAGAACAGGGAGGGAGAAAAGATTAGAGTTTACAATGAGGCAGAAAATTTTAGAATTGGTGATTTTAGAGATACCTCCTTCCTCCAGAATGAAGGTGATCCAAGTGGGCCAGTCTGAAGAAGGAAATAAAGGACGGTAGATGGCGTGAGTGGTGATGGGCATGGTACAAGTTGAGAGCATGGCCTCATAAAGTCAGACTCAGAAGATTATATATTGATATATCGCTAATATTTTCAATAGCTATGAAGAAGCATGCTGAATATGATGAAATAACTAATCCATTTGGATGGATTAGACTCAACAGTCTTTGATTTGTCCTCCCCTATTAGAGTTGCTTTCAATTATATATGGTATGCCTCTCAGCTGAAATCGGACAGCGCCCTATTCAAGTTGTAGGTGAGTTAGACATGATTGGGTATGTCTTCCCAGCTGACATCCACAGTATATTTAGCATGCACAACCCATTTAAATGCAGTGGTTTTAATTAGGGTGTGAGACATCAATGCATGCATATTTAGGGAAAAATGCATTCATGCTATAATCACCCAAATACACCTCACCTTGTGATTTTTCCCTAGCATTTAACATTTTGCAGCCTCCAGAAAGGAAAATCACAAAGCTCCTAAGACTAAATGAATCATCTTTTTATTTTTGGTTTATTAATTTATTTTTTTGCCTTTTCAGTCTTTTTTTAAAATTTCCAGTTTGTGTTCAAAAATCACTTCTATAACATGAGAAGTTATTATGATAAAAAGAGTAATGCAGAAATACAATATGTGATCCAAAATAGATGTATAGAGTTCAGGTATGAAACAAAAGGGAATGTTCATTCACACACACAGTAGCTTGAAATTTGTTGGATAAGGTTTTTAAACAGACGTAGCAGTTTCAGGAGAGAAAAATGTCCAGCGGTTACGCTAACATTTTCATTGATATTTGGGAATGTTGAAACTAGATTTGCTATATTGAGCTCATTAAAAACACTTAGCATTATTCCTGTGTGAATTATGGTGTACATTTGCTCAATATGGATTGAAAAAGTAATCCTTTTTCAAAAAGGCATACTTATTTCTGCTAAATTCTGCATGTCCCTCTGATTCATCCTTTAAGCTGCAGCTGAAATGTCATTTCCTCAGGGAAGAATTTCCTCTTCTTCTTCCTGGATGAAATTCCAGGGTGCACTCCCACCACACCCTCTGTCCTCCCTGTCTGAAGTCTCATCCAGTTTTAGCCTCATTCCTCGTGTGAACTGTCTGCTGGACTGTGAGGACCATGAAGGCAAAGAACCTGCCTCCTAGTGACTAACACACACAGAGGACTTAACCAGTAAATATGTGTCGAAAGACTCTTACCTCTACTACCTCCGTGAAAGAATGAGGAAACTGTATTTAGGAGAGGGAGACTTACCTTCTGCTCCCAAGTGCCTCTATATGATTGCTTGACTTGAAGCAAGTCAATTCAAGTGCCACTTTTCTCCACTGTAAAACTTGGGGACTAGAGGTGGTGACCGATCCTATTATTCATAGCTCTATGATTCTGCACAATTCCATATTTCTGGGACTTGTTTACACCCAAATGATACCAATAAAATACTTAAAATGGGCTAATCTGCAAAAGTATAGTGAATGAGAAAAATTAGTGCAAAGAAATTATTTCCCTTGGGTTGTTCCTATTATGCATTGATTTTACTGAGCAAGTTTCCGGGGAGATAAGCTGCTGAATGTGTGTGAGAGTTCACAGAGGTGTATGTATACATATGTGTACATATACATACACACACACACATACATACAGGAAGGTCTCATTTAACATTTTGATAGATTCTTGGAAATTGAAACTTCAAGTAAAACAAGGTATAACAAAACCAGTTTCTCAAATAATGTTTTGTTCAGCATCAGCGGGATTATTTTTCCTCACGAACGTTATAATAAAACCACTTTGAAGGCATCTGGAACCTAAGTTGTGGCAGTTCCCAGTTGGAAAACAGAGTGAAGAAAAAGGTGGGGCTTGGGAGAGGGGAATGGGATTGGCTGGTTTGGAACCTGAGGAAATAGTGTTCCCCATTCAGCTTCCTTCAGTGACGAAGGTGTCTGGGTGTGTAACTATGTGTTTCCCTCCCCAGCTCCGCTCTTGGGAATTCCTTTAACATCAGCTTCATTAGTTACAAAGGCAGCAATCCATATCCAATTTTCCTTTTGTGTCAGGGTTGCTCATGTATAAACTAGACTCCTTTGTTGGAAGCATTTGCAATTAATCCTATAAACAAACAAACAAACAAATGCAAATCTTGCACTACCCACCCCAGACAAGTCAGCTGACTCTGAGGCCTGACCACTCTCTATTATTCACAAAAATGAAGCGAAATTCCCACTTTGGGCCTAACCTAATTTTCAAGTGATAATAGGCATGGATTCCCAGAAGCACTCGATGCCTCTTGATAGTAACATCCTAATTTTCTTTCCTGGTAAATGTTTTAAATAAGATTTTAGCACCAAAGGAAATTAACCTTTAAATTAATTGTAATTATAAAATGCCATCACTGATTTTTGTCTTCAGCCTAATTACTTTCTATTATTTAAACAAACCTCACCTCCTGTGAGCTTTAAGTTTGTTTCTCTTTCACTCCCTGCCACACAATGCCATCCAGTCCTTGCGGAGGCCTCCCCATGTCTCTGCTGCTGGAGCAGACTTATTTAAATGTCACGCTGGAATGGAGGTGGCCCAGCCCTTGCTTTTTTACAAGACGCTCTTTCGGCAGCTACTACATGTAAGGCGGCTCCGCTCAGATGTTTTTGTTCCGCATTCCTGGTGGCCATCCTTAGAGATGCAGTGTTTTTTAGTCCTCCTGCTGTTAAGAAGGAGATAGCTTAGCACAGCCATCTGTTTCCATTAGATGCCTCTTCAACAACTAAAGCGCAACTGGACTTAATGAAGTGGGCACCAGCCAACATCATTTATCAAAAGACTAACTTTGAATGTGCTGTCTTCTCAACATGTCTCTGCTTTGGAGGACCTTTAGAATTCTGTTTCCCATGCCAGCTCTTTGTCTTGTTCTCATTTGTTCTTTCGAATGGAACTAAAGGATCTCAGTAACATTATTTTGTAAGCATGTATACCTACATTTGGGTGCTAAAAGCATCCTGCTTTTTTTCTGCCACTTAGGGGCTTTCTTTCTCATGTCATTATCAATGAGAGAGTAGAGAGAGAGAGAGAGGCTGGAGCAAATACAGAACACCCATTACAGGTGGACGGAGTATCTGTAGAGCTGGAAGAAGCAGAATAATCAAATTGGAAGATTTTTCTTTTAATCATATATGTAAGCATCACCACTTCTCCTTCCATTCACAAGCTCTTTCTCTTCTTTTGAGGCTGATTCAGACAACCTGAATATTTTTCATCCACTGGATAACTTCAGTTCACCCAGTTAAAAATGCTGTCTGTATAAAACACCTCCTTTGTGACACCCCACTCAAAGGCCTTCCTTTGTTAGTCTCTGCATTGAGTCTTCAGAAACAAAGTCTGGATTATTTCCAATCAATAGCGGATAGAGAATGAATCAATTTCTTTCCGCTATATTTTTTACTCAGGAAAATTAGATTTATTTAAGATGATGATAATTGTGTGTGCATGCACATGTGTGAAAAACTATATCATACAATAAAGGTGACATTATGAAAAAGTAGAAAATAAGAAGTATTGAAATATTGTTGAGGAATCACACTCAACTTTGACCTGAATATACAAATTGAAAAATAAAACTGATAGCGTTTCCTCTCCAGTGACCACAAGAGGGAGCAATTTCACAGTAGGCTGAAAAAGGCCAGAGCTAGATAATTTTTGGAAGACAGTGTATGAAATGTATGTCTTGCAGTTAGGAAATGCTGTTGTTATTAATATGAGCTTGCATGAGCTTAACGGGAGGCACATGTTTACACAGGCACTGGTTTTAGATGTTGATCATATGTTCAGTGATTTATTTTCACATATGGGAGCATATCTTGTTTCCCTTTTTTTCCCATTTGTTTAGAAATGCAAAGTTGCTCTATTTTAGTCAGTTATTCATTTACTTAGAGTAACCTGGAGCCTAAGGAAGTGTCACATTTCCTTA
The DNA here is from genome assembly GCA_004024925.1 of Scalopus aquaticus. Taxonomy (NCBI): domain Eukaryota; kingdom Metazoa; phylum Chordata; class Mammalia; order Eulipotyphla; family Talpidae; genus Scalopus; species Scalopus aquaticus. The sequence goes on from PVIJ01000248.1 coordinate 115,051, forward strand.
GAAATTTCTATATAGTTCAAGAAATGTTTATGGAGAGCTGATTGATTAATTCATTTAACTCAGATACTTACTGAGTTCTTCCCCAAATCAGGGACATGCTAGTTGCTGAGGGCACAGCAGTATTCACCACAGGTGTGGTCCTAATAGTGTCTCATCCAGAGGGAGTCAATATGTGCTGTATTGGTGTCAGGAGTTCGTGAATGAGCTCAGTGACCTTAGGCAAGTCATTTAATCTTTATGGATCTATAAAATTAAAGTCTAGAAATAGAGCAGTAGGCAGTAGTTTTCCATCATTAAAACCTTGCAGTATTCTTAGTTCTAAAGAAATCTTCAACAGAATCAAAAGTTGTAAAATTAAGTAAGTGCAGAGCTCCTATAGTTTGGGGATATGGGGAAGGAGAAGTGGACACCTTTACCTTGACTCCACTATGAATCAGCTAAGCATAGCTGGAGATTAGTAGCTTTCAAAGACTGGTGCTCCCAGCTCAATAATACCTATTCTGTTCAGAGACGGGGACTGAAATAACAATTTTGGCTTTGGGGGAGGCTGGCAGGTATGGACAAGATTATTTCAGTCACCTTCAAAATCACAAAACAGATGCTACAAAGAGATGATAAAACAATAATATACTAACATTACTCTTTCCTTTGACTGCTCAAAAATAAGACTTGAAAAGGAAAATACACTTATTATTCTCATAATTCTACCTGTCAACCTTTTCTGAACTGCTAATTGCTAACCCCTTAGGCAACATTTGATTTATAAATGACAAGAGAGAAAGTTCATGTTACAAAACCGAATATATAGTATGATCCTAACAACCATATAGAAAGACGGATGGATGGATGGATGGATGGATGGATGGATGGATTTTCTTTATTTTGTTGTCATTTCCTATACATTCTACAGTAAACTTACATTTCTTTATAAACAGAGAGAAACAAATATTTTGGAAAGGGTGAGTACTGCCCCTGCCCACACCTTTCCTGTCATGGTAGGTGGGAATGTATGATGTGGTCAGAGAATTTCATCCATACTCACTGATCCTGAAAAACTGGAAAAAAATGATCAAAACACACAGGATGGAGCTCAATACACAGAAGTGTAGACCAGCAGGCTTTAGAAGAAAAATCAAACAGAAATAACAGAAAATTATTAGCCTCAGAGAAGTGAATAATTTCCTGTGGCTTTCTTTTCAAATGAAAGATTCTATAAATCAATGCTGACTTTTATCCCAAGGCCAGTTGATTTTGGAACATCCAGCACAAATTTTTATGTGTTTGGGTACATTTCAGTGGGTGTCTGCATATGTGTATCTACATGTTTAAACATCTAGACTTCATTTTCAAAATAAATCCCCTTAGGATATTTAATTTTTAACATGACAGTCCATATCTTTTCCCAGATGGTTTGAATATTTAATATCATTTGCAAATACAGTGAATATTCTTTTAGAAAAAAAGATAGAGACTACTTAGAAATGGGCCCGTTTTCTAGAGGACTGATATTTAGATTTAGTTCAACTATTAAGCAAAAGGTTTATAAGAAAACTGTAAAAATCGAGAAACCACAGGATGATCTATTTTCTAGTATGGATTAGTGAAAATTTCCATGCCTGCATGTCTTCCTTTAATTGTCACATCTAACAATGCAAATGAAGGAGAGAGATTAGCTCTTAGTTCCCTCGCTGTAAATGGACGTCCGACTGCGTTGCGGAAGAGCTGAGGATTACATGAGAGAAGAGCTACATATGCAATAAAAGGCACTCCAGACCAGGAATCTAGGAATATTTCATTTCTTTCACAAAATAGTGTCAAAGAGAACAAAGAGAAGGGAGAAGAAAAGACTGGAGGTCATAAGGAAAACTCAGCATGGCTGGCAAGGGCTGAAACAGTGAAAAGCCCTGCCACAGAGCAGCTCAGTGAGGGCACTGGCTCTCCCTGGGAAAGCTTTTTCTCCGAAGACATCTCACTGCCTTTTCATGAAAAAATGTATACAAGTATGTTCCGATGGCTGCTCCCACTCAAGTGGGGGGGTCAGGTGTCAAGGCACACCCTCTGGAGCAGGGCCCCAGCTTTTTTTCAGGTGAGGAGCTACTCATCTGAAAGCAGCTCACCCCACCCCACAGCAGGAGCTCCCAGAGCCCGGGACTGGAGCCTTACTGCTGGAGTCTGCTGCCCAGGGTTTGACGGGCCAGCGAGCTGCAGCTAGCCCTGCTCTGTGCCTCACACATATTCCTAACATCCAGGAGCCACATGGTGTGTATGTGTCTGTCTGTGTGTGTATGTGTGTGTGTGCACGTGCGCGCCTCTCAGTGTGGAATGTTACGAAATAAATTGTGTCCCCTTGCCAAATTTATATGTTGCCGGCTTACTCCCCAATGTAATTTTATTTGGACATAGGGTCTTTAAAAGCAATTGGATGTACTATATACAGATGTTGATTTGTAATGATGCACCCCTGAAATTTTACATCCTGTTATAATGCAATATCACATCAGTAAAGAATTATTTGAAAAACAAATAAAAGAGGTGATTAATATTAAGTGACCTCATAAGGATGGGGCCCTCATTCAACAGGATTGGTGTCCTTATAGGAAGAGAAAGAGTCATGGGGGTGGGGTCGCCCCCACACTGGGCAAGAGCCGCACAGTGATAGCCATCTGCAAGGTGAGGGGAGAGGCTTCAGAAGAAACTAAACCTGACAACATCTTGATCCTAGAATTCTAACCTTCAGAACTGGGAGACCGGTAATAACTTCTGTTATTTCAGTCTCTGCAGTCCGTGTTTTTTGTGAAAATTTTTAAATTTTTTATTGCAGCCCCAGGCAACTCACTGACTTCTACATGGGGGCAGGGGTGCCCCCCTTGGTTGGCATCTCTGCACAGAGGACTGGTGTTCTCTCCTGGTAGGCACAGCAGATGGCAGTGGTGCCCTGTGACTTAGCACAGTCGGCCAGCCTGTCAGACTGTGGCTCCAGCTTAGGTAACTAAAGGGTCAGAAATGTATACTTTAAAGTCTGGGCTTTTTCATAGGGAAAAAACTCACAACTTTGCATTAAAGGTCTATTATAAGTAGTAATCAAACTCAGCTTTAGAAAAGTAAATGAGATATTGTTTATAAGGTGAATAAGGAAAAATACTTTTGACATTCAATGTGCCTGCAGTCAACTCCCACAGTTCAACTATGATTTGTTGCTATTCTGTGGGATCTTTGGGCATGGGACTAGAATCTTTTCCATAGCTCTCTGGAGGCTTCTGGCTCCAAGGGTCCCTGGATACACTTGCTGTTGAGACCTGAAGTATCAAAACTGAGCACATAGCTGGTCAGATTCACTTTGGCCTCAAGTAAACTTTAATCTTCCAGTTGCCATAAGAAGGGCCTTATTTCTACAGTCCATCCTCAGCACAGTTACAGAACCAAACTCTCCTGTGTTCTTCACCAGGCTCTTAGGAGTGGAAAGTTAACTAACATGCTGGGCAGGTGGCTAGCACCATCCCCCACTCCAATCAGGATGCTTCATGTGAATCCATAGCAGGTAAAGGCAGACACACAGAGCTTCCTTGTATGCTAACAAACACATTCAACTTCTCCCATGCTTCTGGGGTTACTTTCTGAGAGCACTTTTATTTTTTTACTTTCACGGTCAGAATACTTTTAAATGGTCAAAATAATTTTCTTCATACTATAATGACCATAAATTAGAGGGAAATTTCAAACCTTTTCTACTCTTGAGCATTGGAAGTCACATGTTCCAGTCAGGGCCTGGCGGTGAATATACAGAAAAGTCACCACGACAAAGACAATTCACTCATCATTGTTTGCTGTTAGTGATGACCAAGTAAATGAACCTAACTAGAAGTCACCCACAGCCATAGAACAGGCCAGCTGTTTAATCATCCCATGAATGACTAAGGTAACCATCATCTACTTGGATATAAAATTTTAAAACTAGTTTGTATCTTGCCCATAAGCAGAATGACTAAAATTAGTAAACCTGTCTCTGGGCACTCTGCTTCTTATTTTGATTATTAAGGAAAGATAGGGGCTGAGGTCCAAATACATGTAAAGACGAATGCATTATTTTATGAGTCTTTGGAAAATTTATTCGATGGTTGAAATATCCAAAAGGTATTTGTGACTTCAAATCCCCTGGCATTTACATAGTTTTGTGCAAACCTTGATCTAGGTAGATTTTCTTAAAATAAGTCCCTGGAATTCTCATTCTTCAAAATAATAAGACTTCTCATAGGATAAGTTTGTGTTGAAATATTTGGGAAACTTATATTAACCATGTTTAAATTTCTGTCACTTCTACAAAATGACCACTGGTGTTCAAGGAAAACCTGTCTCACCCAAAAATGTCTGAAGATTTAGATGGCCCTAAAGTATGCCTCGGACAGTCTTAGTGAACTTGAATTTCACAGGATGCCACTTGCAAGTTGAACTAACCAATCCTAAACCAGTTTACCTTGCCTTGACTATTGCTTTCTATGGTAGCCGCAGTAAAGGTGTTTACCCACAGTTCTGCGCTCTCTCTTTGGCTTTTGACCCACCTTAGTGTTCTTCCTGAATGGTCTATGTTCTCCCCAGGGAACTATGAGAATAGTAAAGTCTTTATGGCTTCTCTATTTGATCTGCTGCTACCCTCACTATCCTTCACTCAATATGGTTAAAACAAAATTGTGAATTAGGACAAAGGGAACATACTTTATGTAGTACTCTCAGAGGTGTTAAGATGTAAATGTACATTCTAAATTTTGGGGATCAGGCATACTTGCCTTTGGCATCTTTTTTCAGCTGTATATTTTATAGAACTAGCATTTCTGGGATCCCCTTTGGTAGATACTCGTCTAGAGAGATATTGATAATCTGTGTAGGAGACTTGATATGTTAGCATTTTCTGAAGATCAAAATGCACTGGTTTCACTGTGAAATGAACTCAAACACTGTAGTCTAGGGAAAGTTCAACTCCCATCTGAACTTTAACCTAGAGATTTTGCTTTCATCCAAAAATAAGCAAAAGAAACTGAATGATAATATCTGAATGAAATTACATAGTCTCTGCAGTTCACAGATTTTAAAATCCATATATTGTTTACATTTCCTAATCTTTGGATAAATCTGCCATGCATAAGACAAGCACTCACTTGATATCTTATCATGTATTCTTTAGGCACCTCAACTCAACTTCCCAGACTGAACCAATTGTTGAATCGCCATTCCTTCAAATCCCATTTCCTTTTAGTCATTCACTCATTCCAGAAACCTAGGAATCTATCATTCTCTTCATTGTCCTTATACAATATCAATCCATAGCCCATAATCTGTACATTTTAACATGTATATATATATATATATACATATATATATATATCTCCATTCTCCCATCTCCAATACTGTTCTAAGTCCAGACCTTTCTACCCTACCTCAGTTATTTTCATGATATTCTCACTAGTCTTCTTTTTCTAAGCTTCCCCCTGACACCAATACCATTTTTGATAAAGTCATTCTTCTTTTATTAATTACCTGACAATTCATTTGCCATCATGCTCTAATAAAGTCTAAACTCCTTATTCTATCATAAGCATTTTACTACTTTTTCATTCATGCTCTTCTTCAGTCTTCTCTGGGTGTCTGCCTCTAGCACAATAAAATTAGGCCACATTAATCTGGTGGCTCATCCCCAGTAAGGCAGGCTGTGATATGCTTTGGTGCTTTTTCACCTTTTGCCAGGGGTCACCTACTTCCACATCAGCTACCCAACAAATACCTATTCATCTTTCAAGATCAAGCTCAAAAGTGTCCTTCTCTATGAAACCTTTCCCGATCCTAACTCCTCCCATTATACATTCTGCAGGGTTTTATTATACTTATTTGTTAACATGTTAGCTTTTCTCTACTAGATGACAAGTTCCTAGAAGTAAAAGATGATGTATTATTCATTTGAAAAATCTCTAAAACCAGACACAGCACTTGATGCTTTGAGGAGTGTTTTACAAATACTTATTTAGTGAGAGGGCTGCCATTTGCCTTTACACACTTAATAAATAACATAATCAATGTACTGTATATTCCTGATTTTACGTCATGTATTAGTATGATTAAAAAAGTGCCTCCTCCAAATTAGTTACCTGATATTGCCTAGTCTTTTCCAGTGTGATTAGAAAGTGGAAAAGAAACATATTCTCTTTGGATACCTTCTTCAAATCATCCTATAACAGAAAAATGGATACTTGCCTTTTTAACTACCCACCTCCCTTCTCAAAATCCTGGCCACTATATTTTTGGAAACTATGAGAAATGATATTTAATTCTGTTTTTTTGTCACAATAAATATAAATATAGCTGCACGGGCAAGTATCCCTGACAGTACACAGAGAACACAAGTACTTTATTCAATCCCCCATTAAGAGCCTTAGGTGGCAAGGAAAGAATAAAATCTTCTACCTGCCATTTTTAGAAGATTCCAGGATGATGGAGCCACTTAAAGTTCTATAAGAGGGTACCACCTTCTGGCCACTGAACCACGAATTAAGATTCAATGCTGAGACTCTGACATAGAGTTATAGCCACTTGTATCAAATTGTAGGAACAGAAAAGAAATATGAACATTTGGTCTCCCAAATTTCTTGAATTAATCGCTTTGTCTGTTGTAAATTGTTGTGATTTGTAGTTCTGGCTAAAATTGATTCGTTACAATAACCAATAAAATGTTTTATAAAAGAGAACAGTCAAGTTAACTGCATTTTACAATCATTTACATCTTCAATCTCTCCTTTGCGTTCTCTGCTAAAACTGTTATAAGAGGAATAGACTTTAAAAATACCTTTTGATAAATGGGAAAAAAGGTTTTCAAAATGAACGCTTCTCCATTTCTTCAATATATTGGACACTTTCATGAGAAAATCTGTAGCCTGATGGTACAAAAGCCTTCTTCCCTGTTCTAATGATGTGTTGGGGACATTGTCTGGGAAGTAGGAAGGCTAGGCAGGAGGCAGGAAGGAAGACACTTTGAACTTGAAAGAAACAGAATAGAGCTTGAATACTTACAGCTGTCCTCTTCTTCCGTTATACATTTCACAACATAGCAGGCGTAGATGAACCCTGCCAACTGAAACAAAACAAAGACACTTTAGACAAGAGGCAAAGGCAGCGGCACTGGACCTCACTAGGGGAGTGGCTTTTCAAAGACAGGTAGTTTACACCTGGATCCAGTGTTCCAAAAAGATTCACTGGACTGGGTTTATACTCCAAGGTGGATCCCTCAAGTCTATCTGCCTTAAAAAGAAAACAGACTACTCTTTTTACTCTGATCTGCATGTATGTGTAAGATTTTATTGCCAGGCAATTTAAAATGGTATTTTAAGTACTGGAAAAAAAAATATGGCTGGTCATTAATGGATTAACATTTGCATTTGTGCCAATCAACTTCTAGTTTACTTTTCATTAGCTGAAGATTCTAAAATTGGACTCTCAATATAGAAAAACATTTTGAGGGAAAAATATTCTGAGATTTTGTGATATGTTACATGGCTATTTTGGAAGTCAGAATATCTCTAGACCTATAACAGAAACCCAGAGGCAGCAAGCATCATTAGAATGACACTATAGAGAAGCGAGGGGGTGACACTTGTAAGCTAGAGTGTCCCAATACATTGTACTGGGATTTATATGCATCACATCATCCTTTCTGAAGCAAATTCTGTTGCCAAGGACATCTTTTCATTGAAACTGGTATATGTAAAAGAGCACACAAAGTCCCTTGCTATCTATCTATCCCCCCAGATTGTGTGATTTTTGTATTTCAGCATATTTATTCCATTAAATTATGAACACCGGTGGAAGGAAGCAAGCACATACAATTTCCTTTTAAGAGGGAATTTTTTTCCCCTAAATATAATTCAGTTTGGGGAAACCCTTAAATGTACGTCCTCAGGAGAGTGATGAGGATTATTCACAACATTTCTGACTGGCATTCATTTGGCAGAGTACTGACCCTACACAATATTTGGTGTGGGGAAGGGAACATTCTGGAAGTTTTCAGTCTTTAACCAGGAAGCTAAGGCACAAGGCAAGAGGGAGCAGCTGTGAAAAGCCCAATGAATTTGTTTTTTTGTTAGCTGACAGTTATTTTTCTGGGAGATGTGAATGGAACATTTTAAGTCAAAAAGTACCCTGATAGGTATTTAATGAGCATGCAACTATTTGGAGACAAAGGGCATCTAGGAAAAAGGCACTTGAGAAAATCTCTAATTCGAGTTTGAGAGGGAAATCACATTCTGGCAGATTCTATAATAGTTATCTCCCACAGAGAACTGGCATGCCACAAAATAGTAGGTAACTCGGTTCAGCAGCAGTGACCACACTCAGGAGAGGAATGGATGGGGAGGAAGACCTATGCAAATATTCTCCAAGGGCTTTAGCTGCAGATCTTGGATGAAAGGAAATATGTCCCCCAGTCCAATGTGTATATAACCAAATGCAGTATGCAAACCAGGACCCATAATAGAGAGTTAAATAACAACACTACAAAGACCATATCAACAGAGTTGTTTTTCTTTTTTCATAATTCTTTTAAAAATAATCAAAGTGGCAGCTTCCTTTTAAAATTATATATTTTTAATAGCAATAAAATCCTTAGATGATAAAACCATCAGGATAATTGTATTTATGGGGATTATTTTTACAGTAGGTACTACTTTACTGCACCAATCTGATGTTGGCTAGTTTAAGTGCTTAACGATTTGGTAAGTCCACTTATAACAGGATGGTCCCCAGGAAAAGGGGAGGTTCCAGGTTCCTTGCCCCACCCAAGGAAGAGTGTTGCTGAGCTGGGAGGGGAAGTGAGAGAAGACCTGGCTGAGGAGAAAGAAGGAAGAAAAAAGGAGAGCAAGAGGATATCTGGAGGAATCACATGGAACAGAGATATGTGAAGAAGCTGCGCTTATTTCTTGACCTCGACCTTGTACTAGGCACTTGGGGAACATGGAAGGAGGCACTTGAAATGGACCTGGGTGAGAGACCCATGGGGAGGTTAACAACAGCAGCTTTTATTATGATTTTGATTTTGCTCTTCTCCTTCCAGACTTGTCTGTCGTCTTCTGCCCCTTTCGTATAGGTCCCCAGCAGAAGGTGCCTTAGACTTGTGGCAAGATTTGGGGCCTCCATGGTCCCGCTTTGAGCCAACCCTGTATTGCTGAGTATTTACCCATGAGGAGATGGGTAACTTGGTGTTTCGTGTGAAAACTATTTTATCTTTCTTTCGCTTCTCTTCTTTTTATTGCACACTAAGTATATCAAAGTTCCTTTCCATTAAAGGTCTTATGCACTAGGGGGCCTCCCTGGTGGCGCAGTGGTTAAGCGCTGCGCTGTGGAGCTGTAGGCAGCGGTGACGCGAGTTCAATGCCCGGCCGGGGAGATTCCCACATGGCGCGGCAGACCTCTCCTGCCTCGCCCGCTGCTCCCCTCAGCAGTGTATTTCCCTCAATCTGCCTGTTCTGCTCCCCACTCTGTCTCTGTTGAACCCTCTCCCCACCCCACGCCTCTGGTCTGTACCCCAGCTTATATAAATAAATAAATAAATCTTTTTTTTTTTAAAAAAGGTCTTATGCACTAGAGTATGTTTTGTCTTGATGTGATGGATGGAGAACCCCCTTAGAGTGGCAGGGTGAGTGGCATCCCCGGACCTCTAAACCTGACCAGTAACACACCGGGGACTGCCAAATAGCTCCTTCCCTTCCTCCACATAAAGCTCTTACCACCTATGGCTAAATGTTATAGATTTATCAATAGTTCATCTCTTTTTAGTTTTATATATTTGTTACTAAAATTATTTTAAAAACATTTTTCTTATCCCAGACCTTTTGATTCTTCCTTTTCACTTCATTATTTTGAAACAAAAATCTAGATAAAGAGTGTTGATAAATTCTGAGACTGAGGTCTCATAAATTTAAACTTCTCAGTAAAGTGTCACTAGATCCTAGATTACTAACTATACTACTCTCCCCAGAATGCAGCCAAGGCATTGTATTCTGCTTACCAGTGATCTTTTAATTGTATCCGGTTGCATTCTTTAACTATCAGGGGAGCTCCTTTGATGTAAAAGTAAATCTTGTTGCATTTCATTACAAAGGCTTGCTGATTAAGAGAACTTTAGCATTTAAATTGGTCACCTCTAAATACAAATGGAAATTTGGTTCCCCTAAATTAATCAAGATACATAAACTTCTGCTCTCTTCAGAATTTCCCTATACCATGTAAATTTTTAATTTAGTGTTCACACCATCATAGCAATTTATAAAATTTATGTACAGAAAAGGAGTTTCAAACCATTTCTAACAGTTCCTAATGCCCCCTATAATGTGGGACTCTGCTAATGCTACCTTGTCTATTTTGTTGGGTTGGATAATTCTTCCTTTGTGGGATCTGTCCTGCTTTATAAGATGTTTAACTAATGACATGGTACAATAAAGACAGTTGACAATTGAGACAAGAAAAAATATCTCCAGATATTACCATAAGGACAAATTGCCCCAGTTTGAGTCACTGTTTTAAATACAGTCCCAGCCTTAAGGAATCTATAATCTTGTAACAGAGATATACATACAATTATAAGTTGAAGTAGACCACGATATGTGTTGGGGGAAGGAAGGAAACTGAATGCCTATTAAGTGACAAATTGGATGCTTTCAAGTTCTAGCTCATTTATCTTCATGTGCTAGGCAGGAGATAAGGTCCTGTGAGTCTCAAGAAACTCCATAGTACTGGACATTAACTAGCTGAAGCCAGCCAAGTCATTATAAAGTAGAAAGCAGCATTTTCTCCACTGGAGAAGGGAGGCAAGTTCACCCACTAATACTCTGATAGTGACTGTCTCTGCCTCTCGAGGAAAACCCCTCCCCAATGCATACTCTAGATGAAATAAAGTTTTCACCATTAACAAACTCTTTAGGCTACCAACTCTCTAGGCTAATGATATGGAATGCATCATGAAGCGGTCACAGGCAGCAAGAAATCATGAGTTGGTGTGGTGGGATAGGCTCATAGAAATAAGAGCAAAAGAAAAGATTCCAGCTCTTTAATTGTGATGGATTAAAACTCCTTAAATAAGCCTCTACCTCTTTCTTAGGGTGGAGCATACAGACTCTGTCTCTGATGCTGACTTCCTTATGCTGCGTTGTAATGAATGTAAAGAATGTAATATATTCTTACTTGTTACCTGCAGGATTAGAGTCTCCATTATTTCTATTTCTCAATGAGTCCAAGAACAGCAACACTCACCAACTCCTGTCTATGTGTATTTTTGCAGAGGAGAGGCAAAATGAGTTTATTTTTTAAAAGTGAGTTCATCCAGCAAAAAAGATAACAGTTGTGTTCAGGGAAGCTCTAGTGTTCTGTCTGATAAGAGACTGAGGACCATATACTACAACAATGAAAATAAAAGGTGTGAAGGCAGATTAGGGCCATAATTGTGATACTGAACACTGGCCTCAGCTTCTCTCAGCCAATAAAAGGAAACAGAATTTGAGGAAAAGGAAAGTGGTTTAATTTTTCAACAAATGAGGAGGGTAGCAGACGCCTGTCTTAAAGACCATCAGTCCTGCTCCCTGGCAGTGTGTAGGGTTATTTATACAAAGGAAAATAAAACGGGGGAGCTGGGAAGGGCTTGCAAAGGGGAGGGGGAAGTGGTCGGCATGGAGACAGGTGGGCGCCAGCTTTCTTCCTTCAACAACTGCTATTTAACTCCCTCATCCTTGGAATGCGAGAAGACAAACCTGTCAAACAAGTGGGGAATTACAAAGGATGGGGGAAGACAAACTTGTTAATGCTTATCTGAGGGACCGGTAATTGGTAACTGCATCAATTGGAGGGTTTTGCTTATGTATCAAATAACAAATCTGTCGTTTTCTACTCAATACACCAAAGAACACCCCATGCTTTACTGAAAAGTATACAATTTTTCATGGACTATATATCCTTCCTAATGTGATACTTAGCCCTCTTTTCAGCCCCCACTTCCCAGCATTCCTAGTCTTGGAACTGATGCCAGTAGTTAAGATGTTGGTGCTGGGCCTCCCTGGTGGCGCAGCGGTTAAGCGCTGCACTGTGGAGCTGTCGGCACCCAGCCAGGGAGGATCCCACATGGCGCGGCAGACCTCTCCTGCCTCGCCCGCTGCTCCGCTCAGCAGTGTATTTCTGATCTGCCTGTTCTGCTACCCGCTCTGTCTCTGGTGAACCCTCTCGCCGCCCCATGCCTCTGGCCTGTACCCCAGCTTGTATGTATAAATAAAAAATAAATCTTTAAAAAAAGAAAAAAGATGTTGGTGCTTTGTGGCTATATTTAAGGTGGTTTTCCTTCTCTGTTCTTTTTAACTCATTATTTCACCCTGCCAGTAAAGCCTGCGAGTGACCTACACTTCTTCTCTTTCCTCCCTTATCAGTCTCGTATCTTTGAACAATTATAACTTATTCTTTAAGACTGAATTCAGGTGCTGCCCTCCTCTCAAACTCGTAATCCATTCCCAATGTAGACTGTAGGTCGGCATCTTGACATTTGGTAGGGTTTTTGAGAAAGAATAACGAAGAACAAAGGAGAGGACATCTTCCAAACAGAACTCAGAAAAACTCTGGGAAGATGTGGATTATGTCCAGGGAGGAGCAAGGAATCGCAGTTCAGAGGAGGTTGTGGGTACTGTGAGGGGTACTAATGGTGCCCAAAGTAGAGAACGGTGACCCATTTACTATAGTAGATCAGGGTACCTGGAATTCAAATTATTTTATTTTACTTCTTATTTAAGAATGGTTAGAAGAATAACGAAAGTTATCAGTGGTATTATACTAGGCAAACATCCAATTATCCATGTGTAATAAACCAAAATATTTCAGTTGTTCTAGTCTTTGGCATTCAAAGCTGAGCTAAGTCTAAATGTTTTTATTTATATTCATCTTTCACCTTGCAACAACTAATAAGATTTGTTCACTTTTAATTCACCTGATAGGGAATTACATATCATCTTGCTATCATACTGGCTGAAAGGAAATGCTATTTTCTCTCTATAACTAAATCAGATTAAAATTCTTTTTTATATCTACAAACCAAATTATGAGTCTATGTCCCAGAAATTCACTTAGAAGCTAATAGATAAAAGGAAACCAAAGCCTTTTGGTAAGTATTTTAAAAGATTCAATTGTAATAATTGAAAAGATAGTAACCTTAGTGTTTAAAATACTATCTTTTTGGAGTTCTATTTCCAGGATGTCATAAAACAGGTACATTTTTCCCTAACCCTCCCATTAAGTACAAATAAAAATATTGTACATTTTATATATAACAAATTTAGTAAACTGGAAGGTGGAAAGAAGGTAGACTGACTGGTTAGGAAGCTTGGGACCCAAGAACGGACATGGGAGTAAGTTCACTAATTTGTTTTGTTTTATATATACCAGACTCAGAACTGAAGAAGACTATAATTCAGAAATGCCAATGCATCAGATAAAAAAGCCTCAACAAAAGCCTACTCTCTCTAGCTAAAAGCTGGAAAAGGAACAGTAAAACAAGACAAAAAAAATTTAAGATAATAATAGCTCTTATTGGGGCCTCCCTGGTGGAGCAACACGTTAAGTCTCAGCACTATGAAGCTATCCGCAGCTACTGCAGCATGAGTTTGATCTCTGATCCCTGCCAGGGAGCATGCCCCATGGAGCCGCAGACCTCTCCTGTCTTGCCCACTGCTCCCTTCAGCATTGTATTTCAGTCGATCTGTCTGTTCTGCTCCCCACTCTGTTTCTGGTGAATCCTCTTTCCTCCCCCCCACCCCCCCCCCCACATCTCTGGCCTACACCCCAGTTCCTGTAAGCAAAAATAAATAAATCTTATAAAAATAATAATAGCCCTTACTATGGAAAACTGTAGTTCTACTCCTTAACCACAGCAACAAAGAATGGGTAACCAAGACTTCCCCCACTGGTCAGGCTGTTGTGTCTGAGAAATCTGTCAGGGAGATTGGGCTTTCTTTTCCACCATGAAGAGGAAGACCTACTCACTAATGTAAGTGAAGGCCATACGAGGAAATCTAGAGTTCTATGCTCACTGTGTAGTAAGGAAGGACCTCTTATCCTTCCAACTGAGGTGACATGTAGTGGAGAATCAGGACTTTGCCAATACCCAGCATGAATGAGACCAATCCTCCTTTCTGACACTGTCAGACAAAGTCACGTGGGGGCAACAAGAAGGTAATTATAACCCTCCCAGTCATGGAGGTAACAGTGACTGCTGAGTGGAGACAAGAACTTCCATTTCCTCCAGCCTTAAGAGAAGTCCTCCTTTCCTTGAATTTTAATGGAGGCTGAAGGGTTATCTGGACATTCATTCCCTCTTGGCAGAAATAAGTCTCTGCTTCTCCTGCCAAAGTGGCATTAGAGGTAGCCAACTAAAACAGAATCGTAAAGAAGATCTAGAGTCTCATAACATAATACCCCAAATGCCCATGTTTCAATTTAGAAGTACTCATCATACTAGTAAGGAAGAAAATCTCAAACTGAACAACAACAACAAAAAATCAATGGAAGTTAACACAGATTTGGATGACAGATATATTAGACTTATCTGACAAATATTTTATAGGAGTTATTATAGAACAGTTAACCAGAGGCTTGCAAGAGTGTGCCTATTTGCAGATGACATGATAGTATACAGAGAAAACCCTAAAGATTCTACTAAAACTTTTAAAGAAACAATCTGTACAGTGAAGTGGCAAGTTACAAAATCAATATAAGAAATTGGTTCTTTATGCAAACAATGACCAGAAAATGATGACTTATCATCATCACTTATTTCTAGAGAAACGTAAGTCAAAACCACAATGCAATGCCACCTCATATCCACAAGAATGGCCCATATCAAAAAGTCCAGAAACAAGTCTTGTTCAGGATATGGAGAAGAAGAAATACTCCTGCACTGTTGGTGGCAATGTAGACTGGTCTAGTTCCTATGGAAACTATTATGGAAGTTTCTCAAAATATTAATATTAAAAGTATCTCCATTATGACCCAGCAATTTCACATCTAGGTATCTTTCTGAAGGATACAAAAATACTAATTCAAAGGGATATATACACCCTACATCCATTACAACATTATTTACAATGAAAACAATCTAAGTACACAGGAGAGATGATTTATATACATAGTGGAATATTATTCAGCTATAAAAATGTGAAATCTTATTATTTGTGACACCGGATAGAATGGGTGGGGATTATACTAAGAGAAATAAGTTAGAAGGAGAAAGACAGAAACCAGGTGATTTCACTCATAAGCAGAATACATATAACAAAGCAAAGGAACAGACAAAAACAAACCCAAACAAACCCTTGAAATACAATTGCAGAATTAAGGCTAGCAGATGGGAAGGGCGAAGAGGTAGGAGCAGTGCACAGGGATAAACAGACTATGGTGGAAGATTTTTGGTGTTTTGGTGGTGGGCCTGGCATGATAGCATACATTTGCAGAGGTCTGCACCTATACCCCTAAAACACACATAGTGTTGTAAATCAACATACCTCAATAAATATAATAAAAAATTACAAAGAATTTGTTATAAAAGTGCTTCAAGAAGTAGTAATAAACACACCAAGTAAATTTTAAAAGCAGTTTCAATGATGGGTTAATCAGGTAAATGGTGTCAATTCTTTGAATTAATTTTCACTCATTTACATATCTATGTGAATTTGGGAATGCATTTCATATGTCCATATGTTTACTTGCTTTACTGACCCTCCACCAAATCCCCCTTGTGGATATCCTATCCCCTATCTTCCTCACATCCCCTCCTCTTTCTCCCCACCCACTCCCAATCTTTCTGGTAACCAGTATATTTTTCACTGAGTCTAACAGTTGTTTTTGCTGTGCTTTGCCAGTATGTGTTCTTTGGTTATTTATAACCCATAAACAAGTGAAACCATCTGGCATGTCTTTCACTTTCTGACTTATTTCACTTAGCGAAAGGTGTCAATTATGTGGTGAAGGGTGGAAACCAGCACTTTGGTGGTGAGCATAATGTAGTATGTATGGAATTTGAATTATACTATTGCAACCTGAAACCTATATAATGTTATGAGCAAAGGTTACTTCTATAAAAAATTAAAAATATAGGGCCTCTCTGGTGGCGCAGCGGTTGCGCGCTGTGCTGTGGAGTTGTCGGCAGTGTGTGATGCGAGTTTGACGCCCGGCCGGGGAGATTCCCACATGGTGTGGCAGACCTCTCCTGCCTCGCCTGCTGCTCTCCTCAGCAGTGTATTTCTGATCTGCCTGTTCTGCTCCCCACTCTGTCTCTGGTGAATTCTCTCGCTGCCCCACACCTCTGGCCTGTAACCCAGCTTGTATGTATAAATAAATCTTTAAAAAAAATTAAAAAAAGTTTCAGATATAGAACCAAATTGAATATTTAGAACTAAAAAAGGCAGTAAGAAAAATACCCTCACAAAACTCACTTGCTGAATGGAGAGACAGAGGAGTGAATCAGTGAACTTAAAGATAGAACATTAGAATTTACCCAACATGGACAAGAGAAAAAAAGGAGCCTGAAAAAATTATTAGAGTCTCAGGGACTCATGGGACTATAATAAAACAGTTAATATTTGCATTATTGAGTACTTAAATGAAAGAACCAAATATTCTGAAAAAGTTATCAGAAAAATAAAAGCATCCTAAATGAGTTAAAGACATAAATGCACATATTCAAGCAACTGAGTAGTCTAAACAGGATAAACTAAAAGAAATTCATGCTATTGTATATGATAGTCAAAATTTAGAAAAAGAAATACAAAAATTTTGAAGGCAGAAAGAGGGAAATATTTTTGTATAGTCACTCTGGAAAATAATTTGGAAGTTTCCTTAAAAACTAACCATAGAGATAAAATACAATCCAACCACTGATTGCAGTGCCAGCCACTTATCACAGAGAAATGAAGACATGCTTTAAAAAAATACACTGATTTTTCCCACCAGTTTTATCCATATAGCCAAAAACTGGACACATCCCAGATGTCCTTTAGTGGGTAAACGGTTAAGCAAATGGTGATATAGCCAGACCACAGAACATTATTGAGAAACAAAAGGGACTATTGATAGGGGTAATTTCCATAGAATTATGCTGATAAAAAAAAGCCACTCCCCAAAAGTTATGTACTGAATTATCCCATCTACATAACATTTTTTATATGACAAAAATATAAAAAATGGAGAACAGATTAATGGTTGCCAGTGAGTAAGAAGGGATGGGGTGGAGAGCATAACAGCAAATTGTATATGGTCATCAAACAGCAACATAAAGGTTCTTTGTGGTGATGAAACTGCCTGTACTGTGATTGCATCAATGTCAAGATCGAGATAGTGTTATTGTGTTATAGTTTTTGTGAGATGTTATCATTGAGAGAAACTAGGTAAAGTGTATGCAGGATCTCTTTGTAGTGTTTCATATTATTGCATGTGATCTATAATTATCTCACATACACAAAAAATTGAAAAATAACATATTTTAGGGAACTTAAAGAAACTTGATTAATAATTTAAAATTTGAAAATACACTTAAGTAAGGTGGATATACTAATTTTCCTAGTTATAAAGGCACATTTTTTATTTTGAACACTTCTACCAACATGAGAAGCTCATTAATTTTTAATGTTGATATCATAGAGACTCATTATTAAACACTCTTTTTTGACTGAGTGGAGATGGGTCTATAGCAAACACTACTTTTTCTTTTTATTCTTCAATTATCTCATTCTCAAAAAAATTATCTTATGTGTCATTTAAATTGAACAATCTATTTTTTGCTCTGAATTCATAATCAGATGTCATAAGCTCATACTTTCTCTAAAATGAATTTGAACAGAAGGATATTATGCCCTCACAAAATACACTTTTAAGTTGCAAATGATATTACTTGCTCTTTTGCATTTTATTCCATTTACATAATTCAAGATTGCTTCAGCAAAGGATTCTAATATGATTATATCAGTGTTATTAATGAAGGTCTTTTATATAAAATCTTCTTTCTGTGGTTTGGTGTATCATCTTTGTGTCCACCAGATGATTTTTATTCCATACTATCCCACTGGCTAACCTATAAGGAAGCATGGAGCAAATATTCTTTGCTCTGAATAATCCAGGTGCAGTTATCAATTTACAATAACTCATGGAGGATTGCTTTTAGGGCTATTGTGAGCATTCACAGCCTACTGAGTCAGAAAGGCTTTTCAGAGGATCAGAAACATATCTTAATACCAGCCTTTAGGTATCGTGCCGCATCATCAAGCATGACAGTATTAAACACTTTTTAAAAGATTAAATAAAAGTAGACGTACATGCAAACTTGTATTATCTACTTAAGACTGGGAAATGGACTGAACCAAATGCCAACACAGGCTTAATCTATAATTTCCATTATAAATTGGTCTCTGGAAACTGGTAGATTTCTTCAAGCCAAACTTACCAAAAACTTTCCCTTAAATGAGGCTAACGTATTAGTGAAGTTGGCAGGACAGATGATATTCAGGCAGAGTGAAACATGGTTAATAAAATTCAAATGTCATCATGTTTAATACCTCTCTCAGTGTTTAAATATCAGATTCATTTTAAAACTGTATTGAGAACAGCAGTTCAGTCATTTTATACACATGCTAGTGGGCAGATGATAAAAAAAAAAGGTCGATCTAATGCAATAGATTTGCCACACGATGCCTTCAGTTTTTGAGACTGAAGTCATAAGGGGGGAGGGTCTGTAATTAAACTGCTCATTGAAAATAACTGGAATTATGCTGTGCACCTAAAATTAATGCATTATATGTCAATTAATCTCAGCATAAAAAGAAAGTGATTGAAAAATGTAAAAAAAAGCAACCTATCAACAGCACTCTGATTTTAATAGTAAAACTAATTTCAAAATTGTGTTTGTCATATACATATAGACATGTGGATATATATGCAAACATGTGAATATAGATACACCTATATGTACACATAGTGACCTGATTTATTGAAAATGAAGCAATTGAAAAAGAGAGCACAACTTAAAATATTCTGCAAAATATGAACAATTCTGTCTAGCCGACATTTATAGCAAAATACATAATACCATTATGGGAAAATGGAACAAATAGCATAATTGTTGTTCAAAGATAAAAGGGAATGCAAAACAATTAATTATGCAACAAGTAAGACATGCCAAAATAGATCAGCTTCTCCTAGATAGGTCCCTAGAATAAGACAGAATAGGCAAGGTTAAAATTGTTTAGTAAATTTCACTGGAGGAAGAGTACTGTCCCAGAGATCAAGATGGGAATACAAGACCAGATTCTTCTGAAGATATTAGGAGAATTGTATTGGTTACTAGTTGTAAAAATAACTATCATTTAAAAAATGGTCCTAAAACTATATTAGACTTTCTCTTCCCCTCTACCCCCAGATTAGAAGATAAGGAAAATACAGAATGCATAATACATCTGGTACTGCAGCACATGTAACACAAAATATTTCAGAAAATTATAAATGAGATGACATTTTGAGAATATAACATAGAGCCTACTGGATCTGTACCTGCACACTGAAAAGAGCAATGATTAATTTATAATCAGAGGGCAGTTTCAATAGGTATGCTTTAGGTGTCTCATCTTCAGCCCTGTTCTATATGACATTTAAAAATTCTTGAGAAAGGACAATGATCTGATGATCAAACTTTCTAATTTGTCGTGTGGTCCTAGGTTATCTGAAGAGAATTACTGTACTGGAACAAGGGAGATGAATAGCTCTACTTCCTTCTTATCTTGTCAATCAAAACCTGTAGAAATGTGTTCAATGCTTGTACCACAGTAGAAGAGAAATAACTGATAGAATCACAACCATATTGAGAAGGGAGATAAAGGAATGAGATGTGATGAGTATATTTCCTGACTCATCGAACATTTTCAATAAAAACTGTGATGATGTTGATGATGATGATGATGATGATGATGGAGAATTCCCAATTCATATTGATGACTGAGTGACTCCTAAGAACATCACTGAAAACAAGAAAGTCCCTGTTATCACTGCAGACATTTTAAAATAAGCAATGGGTAAATTATCATTGCTTAGAAATAAAAATTTGGAAATCCCAAACACATGTAGATGTTTTCTGTGTACGTAAGCTGTAAAATTAGCATTTGTCAAAAAGAAAAGTGAACATCCTCACCCATGCCAGATTAGTAAATATTCTGTATTCTTCCATGTTGAAATAACTGATGAAATGCGGTGGGCTCTTAAATATTTTGCAGATGCATAATAGGACATTATCTTTGATCTCTAAGACCCCATCTTGTTTACATTTTGGGAGAATCTGGCCCATCTAGGGTCCCTAGAATAATACAGATGTGTGCACACGCGCGTGCATGTTTGTGTGTGTGTGTGTGTGTGTGTTTATATATGCACAGGTCTCTGTTTAGTAATCCCTTCCAATCTTATTTGAGGATACCAAGTAAACTGGAGCCTCCCTCTTGGCCTTTCTGGAATTCATAAGGTATCATTGTCTTGTCTACACTAGAAGTTAAATTTTAGTTAAGAGTTTCTTTGGAGAAATGGAGGCTAGGTGAAGAAATATGGTTGAGAATAATAAATCTCATTAGGCAAACGATAGATTGACCTCAAAATCCTTGCTGTTTCAATGGATGCTTTGGGCACAGTCAGCTAAGGTTGTCCCAAGGTTTGGAAACGTGCTGTCCTCCCTGAGTTCTGCGTCCTTGGCCCAGTCTGATTTACTGTGTGGTGGAATATTAGAGAGGAGAAAAGAGCACAAAGGACCATGGTGACGGTTAACGGGTGAAGTGGTGGTGGGAAACCCATGGGGAATAGACATTAATGTAAAATACATAACTAATAATAACAATAAAAAAAAAACCCAAAACTAAGCAGCAGCAAAAAAAGAGAGTTAAGGTTGTTTAATATTGGTGAATTTTCATAAGCATTTCTCTTCTGGCCAATAAAGAACACCAGAAGTGGTGTTCAATGACAAACTCATTAGTATCAAACAATTTATTAACATTACATAAAAACGGTGTCAGCAAGAATAATGTTCTAACTGTACTAAAGTAGAAAAAAAAACCCAAATAAAAGGGAAATAACAGGACATGCCAGCTAGAGCAAAAAGTTGCTACAAAATGTTAAAGTAAACTTAGATGTATTATTAGGGTTGTGTAAATATAAATAGGAACCTTAGAGTAATTGGTCCCTTTACCATGGCATCTGTGGGAATAAGCTTTATGCTCTATGAAAAGGTATTTTATGTAGCATTCAATGAAGCTTGCTTCTGAAGCAAAGTACTTACTGCAACATGTGGCAGAGGAAGATGAATGGGAGCAAAGGTAGTAACAGAAAAAGAACCCCCAAGGGCAATAAGATGTGGATTGGAGAAGACACAAATTTGAAGACAAATTTTTTTTCCCAAAGCAATTTTAAAAGGCACAAAACTGAATCAAAGTGTCACTTGAAAAAGCCTGTCAACCCTATCCGAGCTAGCAGTATGATCTCACTGGATTGAATAACTTTGGAGTTAGAACTGGGTGATGATTGGTCTTCTTTACTCACCTTTACTTTCTATCTGAATTACTTTTTTTTTTTTTTAACAAAAACCTTAGATTATCTTCCTTGTCTATAATTTACAGCTAAGGTGCGGTAAAATGAAAAGGTATTTTTATTTCCTCAGAATGAAAATATTTTATTAGTTACTGGTAACACAAATGTTACCATTTAGATAACACATTATTACTGTATATAAAGTAGGAAAAACTGCAATTGTATTTGTGTTTTACTTTTTTTTATTTTTCACTGTTTAAACCTTGGAGCGACCCATCATCTAACTAACCCCTACATCCTGGTAATAGTTGGGAAATAGGGAAGGAAACACTAGAAATTAATAATCAACATAATACCTACATGGTTGGCATGTTCACTGCATCTTATGCTTATGTAATATCTTTCCATCTATTCATTTTTTGGCTCCATACTATTATTTTACAACCTTGTTAATTTTTTCACAATATAGGGTTTCTCCCCTTAGGTATGGTCACTGTAGTTCTTCACAAAGAGAGAGTTTCTGTTATTAACCAACATTTGCAAATGTGAAAACTGAGACAGAAAATTAAGTGATGTGTGAGGATTAAGAGAAAGTTTCCCACAAACAGGAAATCCAATTTTTTTCACTCTTGTATTGTTAATATATCCAAAAGGCAAAATGAACAATATTCTCAAATGAAGGGAATGTAACATTCTAAAAATCAAAGTTATTCACATTTGGAAAAAAAAAATTCTAAAATTAAGTTCATTTAGTTTTCCAAGTTGAAAATTTGGATTAGAGAGGATAGTGTTTAGTTTTGGATTAACGGAGTTTGGAAATCAGCAAGAAACAAACTGGCTCAGCTACCAGACAAAATACAGAGGAGTTTAATGCCACTCGTGGGAAACCTGGAGTATGCAGGGGAACTAGTGTGCTCCTCCCATTCATTTAATTACCACTTTGGTTCTCTTTCAGTGGTTCTGACTCATCATGATTTTATGGTTCTCCTCTGAATTGTTTATATATGCCTCTACAAACCAGAGTGGGCTTCTTATATTAGAAATATATTGGTGAGCCACTAATTACCTTCAGTTTACTGCTGGTGAACAAGGAGAGTCTCGTATTAGGTGGGTAGTCATAGGGGTGCTATAGTTCCAAGAACCTGGTATCTAATTAATGGCTCCCCTTGCTCATAAAATAAAGAACTGAGAGCAAAACATTCAAGTGCATACATGATTTGGCTCAAGCTACACTTTCACTCTCAACTCTTGTAAACCCCTTTCTACTCTTATATTAAACCTCTGGGAAATTCCTCTGATATGCTTGCTATACCATTTGATACTTTCAATATGCCTTTCAATATGGCATTCCCCTAGTCAACAAACAAAATTTAACACCATATAGGGAGTGTCTGCATGCAAGATGGGTTACTGCAAGACTTCTTCCAAGTAAGTTTCCTAAGTGCTGAAGGGATAGATAGTCCTCCCTCCTTTATCTATGAGGACAGATTCTGTCTTCAGAATGCTGAGGACATACAACATACAGCATTCTGTTAAATTTATTATAGTTTAAGTCATTTTATTGCAATTTATTTTGTTGCAGAGTAACTCTTAAACTGGATCATAAATATTCTCAAAGCTTTCCAAGAATATTTTCATTATCCCAGAATATTCCCTCTTGGTCATTTCTTATCACCATTCCTTCTATCCCTACACCCATACCAGGCAACAAATGTTCTGATTTCAATCACCATAGAAAATTTTGCTGTGTCTTGAATTTCCTAGAAATAGAGTCATACTACTGTGTGTATGATTTCTTTCATTGAACACAGTTTTTGAGGCTAATCCAAGATATTGCATGTATAAGTATAATATTTTCAACTAAAGTTCCATTGTAGAAATATTCATATATCAGTTAACTTTTGCTACATAACAAACCACCCCCAAATTTAGGGTTTAAAACAATAATCTTTCAGTTTTTACTCATTGTTCTGTGGATTGGCAATTTGGGCTGTGTTTATATAGATAGTTCTTTTGCTAGAATTGGTTGAGTTGACTCATGCATTTGTGATTGACTGTCAGTCATCCAGGCAGATCTTTTCCTCAAGGTTGGCTGATTATTAGTTGGGGTGATGAGTACAAATGGACCACATATTTGTGGTTTCTCATATATAATCATCCATTAGAACAATCTGACTTGTTCACATTGATTACTGTTCTAAGGGCAGTAATAGTAGCCTGAACTTTTCAAGTCTCCGTATTACTTTTGGTATCATCCCAATGTCAAAAATGAATGGATGGCCATGATAGCAAAAATCCCTCATTATATCACACTTTATTTATCTCTTCAAAAGGACATTATAGATGTTACTATGAATAAACCTACTATAAACATCTACTATAGATCTTTTTGTGAATGCATATTTTCATTTCTGCTAAATAAATACCTCCTAGTGGAACTGCTGGTTCATTTCAGTGTGGAACCTGTCTGGATGGAAGTGGGTTGGGCCTCTTAAAATAATTAGCAAAGACTAAGTAGTGGGTTATTCAAGAACATAGATTGTTATTTTTTCAAATTTTACTTGTACAATCATTTTATAATATTTTTGCAACATCTTATTACACCCTAACTTTCAGCAAAGTTTTGCTATATACTCTTAAAATGTGTGGTACTTGGGGGAAGTGAAGAAATCAAGACGGCAGTTTACAAAGATGGGGTACAAGGAGACAACTGAGGATTCAGTGGAAAGAGTATAACTAGGGGTGCCAGGAATGATCCCAAAGATTCTCCGTTGACACAACAGTGTATGTTGTGGAGAGGATGAAAGTTTCACTGCTTTTTAATCCCAAAGAACAGGTGGATCTCAGTAAATGGAAGACTTATTGGAAAATAAAAAAGCACGAGGACAAACACTCAGACTCTTAAATATTATCAGTTGCTATTCTAGTATGTTTCAATTTTGTATCTTGGGTGAACTCATTTAAATCATCATGCTTTAGGATTTCATAATTAAATAATAATTGGCAGATAAGTCACATGTAGCTTACTGTTTATAATGTGAAGTTGAATGAAATCATAACTATGATTATAATTTGAATTGCGAGAGAAACATCCTATTTTATTCTTTTCCTTCTCCATCTCCTCCTTTCTAAATGTTCTTCAGATTCAAGCTCTACTCAGTTATCTTAAAAAGCAGCTTTGATTTCTTTTTGTCCCCAGTATGCATTATCTCAAGTGGTTTCTGTCTCTTTCCTTGTCATATTTTTTTTCCTTTCAGGGTATAGAAATTGAAATCTGTTTGCTAACTTAGAGATTATTTTATGGAAAATCTTCTACAATTGAAGTTAAAATATGGAGCTTAGAACTGTTTCTCTTATTGCCCCCCCAAAAGTCCCTTAAAATCAGTTTGCTTATTCTTTATTAACAGATATTGTTATTTTTGAGCTGTAACTCTTATACTTATGTCAAACTAATTCTATGAAGATTATCAGTTTTTATTTCTTTCCTGTTAGTATATCATTCATGTTTTCTCATTACACACTTGCCAACAATTATCGAGTACAACATTGATGACACCATCAAAGAAACAAGGAAAGAGAAAGAAAAAGAACTATGTTTATAAAATTTTTTCTTTTTCCTTTTTTTTTTAAAAAAAAGAACATTCCCTTATATTGGTATTCAAAACTTTTTTCATTATCTTAGAATTGTGATCCAGATGCTGGAAGAACCACGTTTTCATTCTTTTAATTCAGAGTATTATTATTTACACTGATATCTAGTTTTTCTTCTTTATTCCAGGAAAATACATTGTCCATTCTATTTTTATCTCACTGATAATGCATAAACGAGCATGCTCTTGATAGCCATAGCATCAGCACTCAGAGGGAGAGACAGCACTCAGAGGAAGAGAAAGTCCTCTGCTTTTATTTTTGTTTCTTTCAAGATGCAGTCGTTGTCAGGTAGTCTTCCAGAAAAATGAGGCTTGAAGACAAACTATCTCCTTACCTAACCTTAATGACTACAAAATTTGTGAAATCTCTTTTTCAAATGTATCACTGTGCACTAGCATGTGTGTATGTGTGTGTGTTTGAGTGTAAGTCTTAAGAGAGCAAGAAAAACTAAAAAATGGCATCCTGTTGATTTGCATGTTTTTTAGTGAATATTAACTGAGTTCTTTTAAAATCAGTCCCTGTCAGATTCTGCAGATGAATTTTCTAAAATTAAGACGATTTAAGAGACATTTTTCAACACCTAACTTCCCCTCTCCACTTCAAAGTTCCACATCTATAATTTGTTTGTGACTAAGTGTGATTCCTGTGAAGGCTTTCTGCAGAAAGCCGATTCCCAATGAGTAGTAATGTCATCACCCCTGTTCTATGCCATATTCCATTAGCAAAGCTTTCCAAAAAGCAGATAGATTTTGCTGTTTCTCATTCCTTTTTTTTTTAAAGATTTATTTATTTATACATACAAGCTGGGGTACAGGCCAAAGGCGTGGGGCAGTGAGAGGGTTCACCAGAGACAGAGTGGGGAGCAGAGCAGGCAGACAGAGGGAAATACACTGCTGAGGGGAGCAGCAGGCGAGACAGGAGAGGTCTGCCGCACCATGTGGGAATCTCCCCGGCTGGGCGTTGAACTAGCATCGCACGCAGCGTGCACTGCCGACAGCTCCACAGCGCAGCACTCAACCGCTGCGCCACCAGGGAGGCCCTGTTTCTCATTTCTGATGAACATATTCAATCTGAGAGTATTAATGAATAACTGCAATGAACGTTTTCTGTAGTGACTGTCAGGGACTGTTAATACATTTGCTCTTCTACAATCACATTAAGAGGTAGGTATACTTATTGCACCCTCATGATAGGTATGGAGTTTGGGGCATTCAGAAGTTACGACTTCTTTGAAGTCACCTGCTAACAAGAAGTAGAACTGTGACTCAAACTTAGGTTGGCTGGCTCCAGCATGAATCTATGCTCACTATACTCTGCTGCTAATTCAGTGTAGGACCCCAAAGACTTCTGTCTCTGCGACACTGTGGCCTACCCAGCTCCTGAACTAAAATTCCTCCCTTGGAATACAGCTGGTTAGAAAAGTAAACAATAACAATATAGATAATTTTCCCTCTGGGTTTTAAACTTATTATCTATGAAAACATTGAATTATAAACAGTAAATTCTCATATACTTAAATCTTTAGACAATTAAACAATACATGACCAAATGACAATGTTTTTCCTTGATTACATTTTGTTTGACAGGGATAAAAATTTCAGGTTTGGGTCAACTATGAATGACAAGTATCAAGGCCTTTAACCTAATTGCATATCAACAAAAAAGACAGGAAAAATGATGGCAGAGTAAATCATATATAGACACCCATCAGCAGCAAAAGGGAACTTTCAACTTTCTTAAAGGCAAAGTAACAGCAAAATACTACATAAAAACATGAGAATAATTGTCAATATAGAGTACCTGTAACTTGTAGCTTGACACTCTAGTTGAACTGTTGGAGAAGTAAATAAAATAGAAACCAATATTATTTGTTAGAAAATATAGCATGATGGGAAGAAGTCATATGAGCTAAGCTGTTTAGGGCCTCCCTGGTGGCACAACGGGTTAAGCGCAGCACTAAGAAGCTATCCAGAGCCACTGCAGCATCAGTTTGATACCCGGCCAGGGAGATTCCCACATTGCACAGCAGACCTCTTCTGCTTCGCCCACTGCTTCCCTCAGCAGTGTACTTCAGTCAATCTGTCTTTTCTGCTCCCCACTCTGTCTCTGATGAATCCTCTCACCACCCCACACCTATGGCCAACACCCCAGCTTGTATGCATAAATAAATGAATCTTAGAAAAACATTTATAAAAAGATTGAGCTGTTTAGTAACTTAGTTCAGGCTATATTCAAGTGGATACACTGAGGAGTATGAGGAATAAAATCAGAGAAATAAAATGCATAGCCCAACTCTTAGGAGCTTATATTATTTGAGGGGTAAGACACACACATACATACACACTCACACACACACACACACACACACACACACCCATGTACTACTTGAAACATATGAAATAATGATCTGGAAGATAGAGTACTTTTTCACCACATTTCTGCAGCTGTTCTTCCTTTTCCCACTGCAAAGAGTACAGAGTGATTGGAGAAATGATAAAGAAGGGAGGTGAAATAACCCACTTCCTATTTTCAGGCCTCCTAGTGTAGGATTTCTGCTGTTTTTCAAATTCCATGTCAGTTGCAAGTATGATGCCTTCAGTACAAATTGAGTGTAGGGAAAAATAAGCCCAAGAGCACCAACAGCATCACAGAAAACCCAACGTTATGCTGTTGGGTAGAAAGATGAAACCCATCGTTGTGCAAAAATATCTGTGGGGGTTTAATAAGCAAGCAAGGGAAATTAGATTTAATCATTTTTCACAGGATGGACAGAATACAAACAGAGATCTCTGCATATTGTTTCAGATCAAAAATTTCCCCAGACCAAACAGCCTCAGGAAAATGAGGTTTGATTTTCTTTTTTGGTCAGAGGTGCCAGCCTAAGTTAAAGAAACAGATTATTGAAGCTGGCAGAGCAAGGGGGGCATTTTCACATTACCCAACCCTTCCAGGCCAGACCACTTCAAATTTCTTTTTTAGTCCCCTTGGACTTGACTCTTTGGATACTCTCAGTACTTCAGCAGTTTGACCTCTCTAAGAGAACAGAAATGTACAGGATAGTAAATGGGAAAAAATCTTTATTTCAATTAAACCAGTGTCAAGAGGGTTCTGAAGCTGCCCACTGCAATAACCCTAACTGATACAGTTTGGTTCTTTGCGGCGCTATCATCGCTAAGATGGCAGGGTCACGGCTCAGGTTGAATGAAGCTGTGGGTATTTTCCCACTTCACAGATAATGGCCTCTTTATGTTCACTGGAATTACAATACACTTTTCCACGGTAAACTGCAAACTTTTACCTACATACATACTAATCAAAGAGCTTACATTGTATTCAAAGAGGTTTTCGGAGAAAATGAAATGGGATTAAATATGTTTTCTGGGTGGTCAAAACTTCCTGAAAACTTTAGCACTTGGGTATATTGTTTCGAGAGGACCTCAGCTTATTTTGTAAGTTTTTAAATTTGTCTTTTATCAACTTCTTAGGTAAAACTATTAATCCAATGTGTAAAAATAGAGGTTCCTTTGAGGACATTAAAGGCTGGCGTCATTCCAAGAAAGATGTGAAAGTGGGTTCAGAATGATTTGACCCCATTAACCCCCTGAGACTGTGGCAGTTGCCGAATTCTGAGTTTTATTTTTGCTTGTCTCAAATACTGTCTGAATATTTACTCTTGCCTTTATCACTCAATCCATTAAATACTTAATATTCCAAAATCCCATAGTTAGAGGAGATGAAGCATTTTCCCTTAATGCAAGCAAAGAATGTGCCTGAATTACTTGATTATCAAATATTCACTGAGCCTCTTGCAAGTATAATGGGGGTACAAAGGATTGAGGGATCAGGAAACAAAAACTGGTCTGTTATTCCCTCTAGATTTATCATCAAATTCCCTTCACAGTATCTTTGGTCCTCCACAGTGATGTTCCCAGCTGCCCACCAGGCTTCTCCCCTTGGATGCCTTGGCAGAGAAGCTACCTTATCATTCTCCAAAACTAAACCTCCTGCTCTTCTTCCAATACCTAGGCGTACCCACATCCTTTCTGTTTCAGGTGATGAAACTGCTGTCCTTCCAGATGTTAAATCCCAAACCTGTCAACTTATCCCTCTCACAACAGAACTAATCTTCAAGCTTTGTCTTCAAGGTCTATCCCGAATCTGACCACTTTAAACCACTGTAATCTTCCAGGTCAAAGTTGCCATTTTTCTCACCTGAATTGTTGCAATAGCCTCTGCATCATCTGCCCATTCACTCATCATCTACTTGCAGCACAGTAATTAGCATGATTAGTTAAGAAAGTCACCTCCTTTCACTGCTTTGTTCAAAACCCTCTGCGTTCACCAGTTCAGAGAGAGTAAAGGACCTCAGTCATTGCAATGGTATCGAATTATGACATAATCTGTTACCCCACTATTTCCTGACCTGATCCTTTCCTTTTGCTGTCCTCACTTTTCTCTAATCACCTTGAATTCTCTTGCTATTACTTAAACAAACAAGCCCTTGGCAGCCTCCAGGCACTGCAAAGTCTCTCTATATCTCTTTCAAGTTTTGTTCAAATGTCACTTTCTCAAAAAGACTTATCTTGACTACTCTATTTTAAATCGCACCTACCTTTTATACTCCCAATATCTCTAACTTTGCTCTATTATTTTTCTAAAGTAATTCCATCTGACGCATGAAAATTCCTTTTTATTCCATTTCTGGAGTTAATGGTTCATCTGGGTTATTGTGGCGTTCATAATCTGGATTGAAATTGCTGAGTCTGGTCCCTCTTGGGGAAACTGAATATAAGTCACGGCATCTTACATAGGGACACCCCCTACCTCCACTCCTAATTTTGCCCCAACTTCAAACTTACCTCCATCCCTATCTTCTCTGAAGGTCTATAATTCCATTTCCAGGAGTGGAGTCTTCATCCTCTGCACCTTAGTTTATCCCTCCATTATGGTTTAGAGGCTGCATCCTACTTCTTCTTGTTTTTAACAAGTACCTTGATCTCCACCTGTATGCTTCAATGTTCCAATCTACTTTTTTTTTCCCTCAGGAAAAAACACTTAAATCTTTCAAAGACTTCTATTGAGGCCTCTCTCTCCCCCATTGCCAGTTTGGCTTTTTGAACAATTGTTCAAAACAATTTGCTCTTCACATGTCCTTTATTCTACAACAGGAGAAATCAGGCTTCCACTTTTTTTCTCTATTTTAAAGCTGTTCTTGCTAAGATGATGTCCATTGACCTCTGGATACGAAGTCCATGGACAATATTCAGACCTTACACTGTTTGACTTGGCTTCAGTTTCAATACCATTGAAACCTCACCCTGTCCCCTCGCCCCTCCTGTGTTTAAAATTCTCACATCTGATTAGCTTTAGACAATTGTCTCTTCTGCTTTTTATCCCATCTATTGATAAATTTCAGCCTTCTCCCTGGGTTCCTTTTCTTTTAATAGAACATTATGGAATGATGATTGCAAAGTGGTCTCACTTCACATATCTGTATTCATCCCCACCGTTTTCATTGTCTTTGGACTCAGCATCTTGAGATCATTGCATATAATTTCAAGGGGAACAGTTTCATGTATAGAGAAGATGGCAAATGGCTGCTTGCTTTGAGATTGTGGAATGAAAGTCATAGGAAGAACAAGTAAAGGATAATCCCTCAAAAAAAAAAAAAACAACCAAAAAACAAAGGATAATAGGAAGATTCCTAAATTCCCATCTGCTGCCCAGCTCTTGCTCCAGTGCACCTGACTCTAGTGTGAAGTTGCTGCTGGGCACCCTCACAGGGAGGAGCTGAGGGTCTACCTACAAATGCATCCTGTTTAACACCAAACCTGTGTTTGCCTCTGGCCCTCCTCTATTGTTCCCATCTCAGTGAATAGCAGTTATCTATTCCACGTTAGCCCAAATCTCAGGGGTTATCACTGGCACCTGCACCTGCCTCCAACCTGCTAAATCCCACATTTCTACTTAATAAGGAGCTATAAACTTGGTTCTCTTTTTTCCAATCACATTGCCACTGCTTTAGTCTGCAACCGTGCCATTTCTTGCAGAGAGTACTGTAATAGGTTGCCAATTCATTTTACACAGTGCTGCCAGATTGATCTTTCTAAAAATGCAATCCTATCATGTCAGTCTTTTAAAAGAAACTCCACATTCCTTCATGACAAAATTTAAACTTTTTCACCTGGCATATGTGGTATTTCAAGATTTGCCTCCTGTCTGTCACACCAACTTATTTCCATTATACTACACGTTCTAGCATACTGCACTATTTGCAGTTGTTACAAAATGCCATTCTCTCTAACATTTCCCTCACCATCTAACAGCCCTTACTCTTGCTTTTGCTTCTGGCTGAAAGAAAGTTATTGTATTCACCTTGAGATCTATTTTTATTTCTTCAAAACTCATTTAATTACACCTCCTCAGTCTGCCTTTTGCCTGTCTTTACTTGATGAGATTTTTTTTTAAATGGACTTAAATTTAGTTAACTTTAAAATTAAGCAATATTTACTATTTGAAAACTGTGAGAAAAATAAAAATTACTCATAAATCTGCCATTTACATGTTATCAGTAACAAACCATTGTCTATATGTAATTTATCTCACAAAACATAACTGTAAAACAGCTATAAGACCATAATTTTACAAATATGTTAAGTACCATCATGTCAAATATGCTGTTGAAAACACACTCTTTTCCATCAGAAAAGTAGCATGAAAAACATTCAATGACAAAAGCACTCTTGATCATTTTTAATAATGGTTCCATCTATTTCATTATAGATGTAGCATAAGTCATTCAATCCCCTATTATTTCAGGTAGTTTTAATCTTCTTTCTATTAAGGACATCCTATTGAACCATATATATTGGTTATATTATCAGATTATTTCTTTGATATGTTCGGGATGGAATTGCTGGCATGGACTTGGTAATAAATTTCACATCTTTTACAAAATGTCACTCAATCCTTCTGTAAACATTTTCAAACTGTATTATAAACATAACCTAATTGAGATAAAATATTTGATAATACTTTTTGAAGTATTTCACAGGTAGAGTACCTTCAAAATGCCTATGGTAAAGAAGCTCTTTTAGTCAACACTATTTTTCTGTTAACTCTTGATGAAATTAAGAGACAAGGCTTTTGAATTGGCTAAGATGCTCATGGAATCAGGATCTTCAGGGGGAATCCTAGGGATTTCTAAGAAGTTTTAAAAGATAGAAACTTTGGAATTAGTGGTAACTGTTAACTAATGATGAAGAGAGAAATTTTTAG
This sequence comes from Scalopus aquaticus, assembly GCA_004024925.1. Classification (NCBI taxonomy): domain Eukaryota; kingdom Metazoa; phylum Chordata; class Mammalia; order Eulipotyphla; family Talpidae; genus Scalopus; species Scalopus aquaticus. Next base: position 147,589 of record PVIJ01000248.1, read on the forward strand.
ATTTCCTCTTGGGTCTTTTTCTTCATAATTTAAATGTTTTTTTTTATGTGACAAAAGGAAGATGAACTGTGGGTATATTTTTTTCATATTATTTTAGTAATAGGGGTAATGTATGCTTAGTAAGGAACCTTGATGAGAGTAACAGAGAGACAAATGAAAATCAGTGGGCTAATGTGAGAGTACCAGTCTGTCCTCTGGAGGTTTCACAATCTTTTAGGTAAACTCCTGGTACACTTAATACAGTCAGGAAATAAGAGGAAATAATGAATCAAAGTGTAGTTAAGAGAAGGC